>VWZO01008609.1:0-24454 GCA_013396975.1 Bucco capensis
CTCCCAGCTCCTGCATTGCTATTTTCCCTTCACAGGCCATGTGGGAGACCCTTTTTTCACCAGGGAATTTTACCTGCTCTTTCTCCAGCTGCATCCCTGCAGGAACAAGAGCACAGGCATGACAGGACCAAGCGGAAGCCAAGTTTACATAAACAGTGGAGAAAGCACCAGGTAAAGGTTATTTGTGCCTGCAGGGTGCTTTGGGACCCTGTGAAACAGAGAAGCCTTAGGCTGAGTCACACTAGACAGAAAGTTCCTCTAACACTAAAGATTGTAGCTTAGTAAAGTCCCTGAGCAGTGCAGAGGTTCAAGGTGCTGCTAACAACAAGCCTGAGGAGCTAGAGCTACTGATGCTGCTAGTGCTGTGTTACTCAGCATTTCCCATCCCTTCCTGGTCTAGACACATCTGTGGACTTGAGTGTTCCCAGGTGGCCAACAAGGCATCCCAGCTTGTATTAGAAATAGTATGGCCAACAGGACCAGAGAAGTGAACATCCCCCCTGTACCCAGCACTGGTGAGGCCACACCTCAAATACTAGGTACACTTTTGGGCCCTCACTGTGAGAAAGACACAGAGGCACTGAAATATGTCCAGAGAAGGGCAAGGAGGCTGGTGAGGGGTCTGGAGAGCAGATCTTAGACTGGATATTAGAAAGGAGTTCCTCCCCATGAGGGTGGTGGAACACTGGCCCAGGTTGCCCAGGGAGGTGGTTGAGTTCCCATCCCTGGAGGCATTGCAGGTGAGGCTTGCCAGGGCTCTGGGCAAGCTGATGTAGTTGGGGATGTCCCTGCGCAGTGCAGGGGGGTTGGACTAGATGAGCTCCAGAGGTCCCTTCCAACCCAAACCAGTCTAGGATTCTATGATCTTATGAGAAGCAGCTGAGGGCACTGGGGTTGGTTAGTCTGAGGAAGAGGAGGCTCAGGGGAGACCTTAGCTCTCTCTACAACTCCCTGCCAGGAGGCTGGAGTGAGATGGGGGTAGGTCTCTTCTCCCAGGTTACCAGTGAGAGGACAAGAGGACATGGCCTCAAGTTGCACCAGGGGAGGTTTAGATTGGATATCAGGAAAAATTTCTTCACTGAAAAAATTGTTAGGCATTGGCCCAGGCTTCCCAGGGCAGTGCTGGAGTCACCATCCCTGCAGGGGTTTGAAAAACATCTAGATGTGTTCCTTAGAGACATGGTTTAGTGGCATGGAGGTGATAGGCTGACAGTTAGACTTGATGATCTTAGAGGTCTCTTCCACCCTTAACGATTCTGTGATTGTGTGAGTGGGGAGGAGCAGGGTGGGGGTGGAGCACATCCACTCGGGGAGAGATAAAAATCAAATAGAACCTCACAAGAAATTAACAAGTGGAGAAAGCACTTAGCTCCAACAAAGAAAGTCATTTTGCAGCCACTGATTCTTCCCCCCCATCACCACCACCTCTCCCCTCTCTTTTTGTTTCATTCTTTCTCCCTTCTTTGAGGGCAGCATTGTGCAGATCTCTGCTCCTCTGCCAGATTTCAGATGTCGCCCTGTTCAAACCAAGCTCTCTTTTGTCACAATCAATGACTTTCCCTGCTCGCTATTACCTCCAGCCCTGCTGGAGCAAGGCAGTGCCTCTGGCAGCCCTCCAAGCCCCAGGCAGGGAAGGCAGCAGAGCCCACCACCCCCTCCCTAAACCCCATTCCTCCCAGGGAAGCTGCAGAATGTCACCTACACCTGGGTAATTTTTAATTTGCTCCCTTCCCCCCCCCCAACTTCTACTGTTAAATTACCTCCAGCTTATTTGTCTGGCTAGAGGTTAATGAAACATTAATGATGTTAATGAGCCTTTCACACTGCAAGTTTTTTCAAGAAAGAGATATAATAGCTGTTTTCCTTCCTTTTTAATCTTTCCCATCGTTGGGGAGTTGCGGGGCCAAAGCAATTAGCGACTCGTGCGGCTCTGTCTCCTCTCCTGGTCACAGCCCAGTGGGGCAAAAAGAAGAAACCTATTAAAGGCCCTTCACATGTCCACCGGTGAGGAGCTGGGACATGATGCAAGCACGCTGCTTTTGCCAGAAGGCAAAATGCTATTCAGGGGGAAA
This sequence comes from Bucco capensis, assembly GCA_013396975.1. Lineage (NCBI taxonomy): Eukaryota > Metazoa > Chordata > Aves > Piciformes > Bucconidae > Bucco > Bucco capensis. Next base: position 2,073 of record VWZO01008609.1, read on the forward strand.
ACAAGGGGAATTAACAATCTGGAGCTGTCGGGAATGGTGAAGTGTCACCATTAGCCCTGCGCTGTTTGTCACAGAAGGTGAGGAGACAGGTGAGCTTCAAAAGGTTACAGGAGGTTTGGGTAGGGCAAGGTCAGAGGAGGTTTGGGTAAGGCAAGGTCAGAGGAGGTTTGGGTAAGGTTATGGCTTGCTGGGCATCTTTCCCCATGAAAATGCTCATTGCAGAAACTCACTCTGTTTTGCTTGTCAACCTGGTGAGCTCTGATTTTGGGTGGTGACATCCCCTCTGGGACCACAGCCAGCCAAAAGCCAGATTTGTTCCTCTTCCATTTATTTTGTTCAAATATAAAAATTGGGGGAGGAGAGTCACAGCAAGAGAAAAACTAAAGAATTCAGAGCAATGGCTCCTCAGGAAATGGCTCCTCACCTTGCTCATCTCCACCCTGCTGCCTCAGGTACCAGCAAGGATTTCTTTATTGCTCCCTAATCCCCTCAACACGGACTCAGCCTATCTTACAGATGGCTCACCCTGCACCAGACAAGAAGGACAGGAGCCAGGGTTGCTAACATGAGCCCCACCACCCTGCTCCTTGGTGTGCCAGGAGGTGATGCTGCCTCTGTCTTTCTTGATGGATGAGTTGATGCCAAAGGGCACACAACTAAATTACGAGCTGGCACTTACAAGGAGTGAGGGCTCTGGCTTGTGCTTCCATTAGAGGGTATCTATCTGCATTTAAAGCTGTGGCACTCTGATAAGAAGAAGGGAGGAAGCTAGAGAGACCTCAAAAAATTGCCTGGACGAACTGGGAGATAAGACTTTTCAGACAGACAAAAAAGCCTGTCCTGATTTATAGAGCTTCGTCCGTCCTTGACAGTACCTCTGGAGCTCCTGATCTTGGCTGTGAAAAAAGAGAAAGTTCCATCAAAAATGTATGTTCTGCCCCTAAACTATTTATCCAGACAACCTGTCAACCTAGCCCAGCCAGATCCTCTCTTGACACGGACAAGGCAGCAACACAATCGGCCACCTTGCATTGTCACCCTCTCCTCTCCCCTGCTCTTACTAATCACAGCTGCTTTGTCTGCTCAATAATCAAGATCCCAGGTGCCTCAGTTTCCATTTCTTTTTTTTTGTTGTTGTTATCATGCCTTTCAGCCTGGATGTTTATTTATGACTGCTACAAAGCACTCTCAGGGAAAGATGCCATTAGGCTGGAATGATGCTCCCTTGACATTGAGATCAGAATCTGCACAGACGCCACGCAACAACTCATCTTTATGGCTGCCTGCTTGTCTTAATTTCTTTGCTTTTATTATTATTACCATTATTATATTATTATTTCCCTTGCAAGAGCTGCCAGGGAGGTGGGGGAAGAGAGGCAGAGGGGCACGTGCAGCACAAAGGCATGAAGCAGCTTTGATGGAGGCCACAGATGGTCTGGGCTGGCTTGGCTAATCCTGCCCTCTCTCAGGGCACACAAGCTCTTCACAAGCCCATTAAGAGAACAGGAACCCAAACTGACAGGGATGCAGGAATGGATTGATTCTCATTCCCAACATGAGGACAGCTCTCTCACATCCCAGGGCAGCAGAGATGGAACTCTGGTTGGACTGGTTTTGAGGGGCAAGGTGAACAATGGTGCCTGCTTCTCCCCCATCAAGTCCAGGGAGCAGCACACAATAGCTGTGGGTTAGGACCTCAAATCCAGGGAAACCCCCAGGGATGCTGTGCTCAGCCTGCACTGTGTCCCTCTGCCAAAAAAGAGGAGTAGCCACTCACTGCAGAATCCTTAGGGTGACAGCCACATCACGGTGACTTAAACGCTCTCTCTAGACCTCCTACAGCCCCAACAAGCCCTGCTCCTTCTCCTTTCCTCTGGAAACTCCTCCCAGACCTCATGCATGAGCACAGGACACAGCAGAGCTCTCCAAAGGCATGCAAACACCCATGAGGTCTTCTCAATCTGCTTAGCAGATGAGAAGGGGGAGAACAACCCTGCAAGCTGGCTCCTCTGCTTCCTAGCCCTCATCCATGCTGCATGGTGGGCCCTGGGACATGGGACACACACTCTCTTTCCAGCTCCATCCTCCAAATGACAGCATGCTTTGCCTGCCCATCATGTGAGAGGCTGGGGCAGACAAAGGGAGGGTGGTGTGTGATCTGGCATCTCTCTCAGCTGCTAGCCAAGGCTTGTCCTTCCCCAGCACTGGCTCTCTAATTAGTTCTATTGGTTTCAACAGTTCGGCGAGCTTGGTGAATGTAATATTTAACACCCCAGAGGGAAGCCTTTCACACCGATGCTTCTTTCATCATCTCTGCCCATCTGGTGCTCACTTTAAGCTTGTGGAGTACCACCTGCTTGGAAAACAATGAAGTCATGCAGTTCCCTGGCTCCTCTGGACCAGCCGGACCCTCCGGGAAAGACATGAGGGGAAAGAGTGCAACCTTAGCGAGTCTGCACCAAGCTGGGTGGCAGTGTGGATCTGCTGGAGGGTAGGGAGGCTCTCCAGAGGGATCTGGATAGGCTCGATGGCTGGGCCAAGGCCAATGCCNTGCCCCAGGGGAGGTTCAGGCTAGACATTAGGAGGAATTTCTTTGCTGCAAGTGTTGTGAGCCATTGGAAGAGGCTGCCCAGGGAGGTGCTTGAGTCCCCATCCCTGGAGGGGTTTAAGAGACAGGTAGATGTTGCATTGGGGAGCATCATTTAGCAGGTTGCTAGGGCTAGGACAAAGGCTGCACTGATGATCTTCAAGGTCTCTTCCAGCTGGAACTGTTCTAGGATTCTATGATTCTATAAAGCTCCCACAGCAGCAAGCCTTGACACCCAGCACCTGTGGCACATGCTTACTGAAAAAGGGATTATTAGTGAGTGTTTATCCCACTCCCCACCAAGGATGCTGATTCAAAAGGAGCAATGCACTTCTTCCCAACTTGAGTTGCTCCTGAAACGCACAGCACATCTGCAGGGACTCATGGACTCTCCACTTCCCAAGGGCTACAGCTTCCCCATCACCATCTCTTCTCACATTAATCAAGGCTGAAGGGTGGATAACTGGCTCAGAGTGGTTAGCAGAGCAAGGTGGGAAAGGCTTGGTGCTGCAACTCCACAACAGCAGCAGGTAGCAGGTGTTGTACAGGTGTTATGATGACATCCAGGAGCAGGGGGTGATGTGGCCATGGACATCTGCACCATTAGAGCTTCTCCAACAGGTCTGAGCAGAAATGAGAGTTGAGCCCATCAAACCCATTTGCTGTCTGCACCCACAGCACCACAGCTGATGCTCAGAGACATCACTGTGTCTGGAAATGATTAGATTCCTTCCAGTGAGTGACACCTGCTAATAACCTAGGAGATGGGGAGAGGATACTCACATTGTCATCTCCAGCTATCTACAACTTCATTTTCCATCATCTTTGTCACTCAAGGACAGCAGCAAAGGATATTATTGCTCCTGGTATTGTTATTGTTATTATTTAAGCCATGCAAGCCACAAATCTGCAGGTATCTGGGCTGGGTTGGGCAGCCACATTAACACCAGGAGATTCTCCTTCAGATCAGAGGGAAATTTATTGCCAGGATTATGTATAATGTATTTTTCTATTAAATGAAAATAAGCTTCCCTTTCCAAAGTTCAGCATGCTAGCCAACAGCTGGAAGGACAATGCCTTTAACCTCAACTCTTAGCCACAGAGTCAGGCTCACACAGGGAAGATGGATGGATGGATGGATGGATGCTCACTCCCAGGGTAATACAATAATCTCCTCTGTTCACAATGCTGAGCTGTATTTCTGGGCCTCCTGCCTCTCCACATAAAGCCTATTAGCCACTCATCAGTGCTAAAAAAAAACCCAACACCCCAAAATGATAAATAAATACACCAGTGCACAACAGTGCCAAGGGCAGGGAAGTTAAAGGACGTTATAACTCCTTAATTACATCAGTCTTGGAAAGAAAAAAAGCTGTCATTCCCTCCTCCTTCCCTCCAGGGAATACTTGGTATCTACCTTGGCCAGAACCCCCTTAGGAAAGTTGTTGCAACATATGTCTTCCCTGTGATTCGTGCCAGGGATGGGTTTAGTCCTATATTAATATTCCCCACCCACTATTTACTGTGCTTGCATACACACAGAGATACACACAAACATGCCTTTCATCTCCTGCCTTGAAAGGAGAAGAGGGGGGGGTGGGGAACCTTAGTTAAGCTTTCAAGATAAGAGAGGCTTGTGCAAGTCACTGGCTTGAGCCTGCAGGGAAGATTTTCTTCCCTGAGCACTTTCAGGAGGATTGCAATGGGTGATTACACAGAAACAACCACCCAGATGGACACTGGTGGCTAAACACAAGCAGTGCCAGCCTCCTGGGTACCATCCTGAGCTGCTGAGGATGCAGAGGCATCCAAGGAGCATCCTCAGAGCTCAGGGTGTTTGTTCAAATAGGCATGTTTTTAAACACATTTCTCCCTGACAAAAAACCTCCTTTGTAGAAATGAAAATGCCTGTCAGAAAGCCCTCAGCCACCTCCTAAAATATCCCATTACAGTTCCTGCATTGAACTTCTTTTTCATCAAGGAAAGTTATTGAAATAGTGATGGCAGCAGCCAATAGAGCTTCAGATTAAAAATGTATCACAGCATTTTGTGATTTAAAAGCAAACAAATAAGAGAGGCAGCATGCAGTGGTAATGCCCACGTGAGCAGGGCTGGTTCCTCTTGGCTGTTTGTTTGTCAAACAGTTTTGACTATCAATTAATTATCAAAACCCAAGCCAGAAAGCTGGAGCCTGATCCTGCATGCTCCATGACACTGATTGAGCCAGCAGCACTGTTCCCACAAGCAGGACACACAGTTCTGGTTGCTGTCAGCATTTCCTCACTGAGCCTAGGACATGGTTACTACAAGGGCTAAGTGGGGAGAGCAGTGAACAATGGTCACAGAATCACAGAACATCCATGGCTGGAAATGACCAACCAAAAAAAACCCAAAAAGAACAAACCAAAAAAAACAACAACAAAAAAACAAACCACACACCCCCTGCCCTCACTAGAGCATGTCCTGGAGCACCACATCTCCACATCTCTTAAACACCTGCAGGGATGGAGACTCAAGCACCTCCCTGGGAAGGCTGTGCCAATGCCTCACCTCTCTTTCTCTAAAGAATTGCTTCCTAATATCCAATCTAACCCCTCCCTGTCTCAGCTTCAGACCATTCCCTCTGCTTCTGTCATTAGTTCCTAAGGAGAAGAGGCCAACCCCCACCTCTCTACAAGCTCCTTTCAGGGAGTTGTAGAGGGCAATGAGGTTCCCCCTCAGCCTCCTCTTCTCCAGACTAAACATGCCCAGCTCCCTCAGCCTCTCCTCACATGGCTTGTCCTCTAAACCCCTCCCAAGCTTGGTAGCTCTCCTCTGGACATGCTCCAGCATCTCCATGTCCTTCCTAGCATGAGGGGCCCAGAACTGAACACAGTACTCCAGATGAGGCCTCACAAGTGCCCAGTACAAGGGCACCATAACCTCCCTTCTCCTGCTCACCACACTATTCCTGATCCAAGCCAGGATTTCTCTCTTCATAGAGTCACTATGGTTGGAAAAGATCTCGGAGATCATTGAGTCCAACAATCCACCCAACACTGCCATGCTCACCACTAACCCATGGCCCCAAGCACCACAGCTACACGTTTTTGGACTCTTTCAGGGATGATGATTCCATCATCTCCCCGGGCAGCCTGGGCCAATGCCTGAGAACCCTCTGGGGGAAGAACTCTGGAACAAAGGAGAATCCCAGTACTGAAAAGTACCATCCCAACCATGAAGAAAATCATTCTAAACCAGCCAGAAGCTAGAGAGGATCGAGCTCTGCAGTGAAAGCATTTCTTGCTGTTTTGTTTTGCTTTGCATTCTCATTGCCAGGTTCATTATCAGGGCTCTTATTCCTGCACACACTTCCCATTTTTCTCCCTCCTATCTCCCTGCGTCCGACGCAGCAGCCTGTATTAGTTTATGTTAACAAGCTGTGGCAGCAGTAATCCAGACCTCTCTCTGCCTTCACTGCCTGTTTTGCTGACCAGGCACACTGTTTGTCTCCAATGCCTGAGAGCTACCACCTCAGTGCAGTTCCTGGTTCCCTGAGCCTTCCTCCTCCACCTCAAATCCAAGTATCCCCCTCAGGAATGACCCTGGGATATATCCTGTGACCATATCATTCCTGGTCAGTGCTGGAGCACAAGCTGCAAAAACATTTTGTCCACCTCTGCAGAGCACCAAATGTATGAAAAAGCTTGTTTTCTCCCCAAAATAGAGTTTCCTTCTCTGCTGAAGAAACAACCATCACCCTAGTGGCCCCAGCATGATGGGGGCTGCTGTGTGCCCTGCAGCCCACCAGGCAGAAGGACTTGCTGCCCTCTCCTTCCCACCCCACCCCTGCAATCTGACAGGCTGCATTTGTCTTCTCAGCTTTGACTTCCTCCTTGGCCCAGGTTGACAGCAAACAACACTCAGAAGAAGAAGAGGAGGGGGAAGAAACAAACTAAAAGGCACATGGCAGCTGCACTGGTGGAGGGGGCAAGGAACAAAGAGGGATTTTCAATCACTGCTCCACCCCAAAGGCATGGCAGCACAGTTGAGCTGCCCAGTGTGTCCACGAAGGAAAGGGAAGGGAAAAGGCAGGGGAGCTTGGCCACTGCCCCTAAAGCAGGATGCCTGGGCTCAGCCCTTCTGCCAAGGCACCGCTTTGCTCTCCATCACATCAAAGCCTGTCCTCCCACACAAGCTCAGCTAGCTGGGGCTGGGTGCTGGACCCTCTTTACCTCCTTTGGCTTCCCAAGCAGGAGCAATTAGCCAGCATAAGGCAGGAAAACAAAGCTCCATGCCCCTGCTCCAGCTCAGCACAGCACAAAGCCTCCTGCCACCACACCGAGATGCTGCCCACAGCCTGGCTGGGCTAATGGCAGCTCTGGCCCATCAGAGCAAGCTGTTAATGAGCAGTCTGCTGATTAACAGTGGGGCTCTCCCAGGCCAGAGAAGAAAAGAAATCCAGGGTAAGATTGCAAACAATTACTTCTTTTAGATAATCACTGGTTTAGAGTCCAGACATGTGCATAAATATTGCATAATGCTGGGGGCTCAGCACGTAATTGTCAGATATTATTCAGCCCGAGTCACTGCTGTATTGGCAAGAGCTGGGAGCTTGTCACATCTCAGGGTCAGCCAGTGGATGGCTGAAGGATTTTCAGCGAAGGCTCAGGTAATGCTAGCAGCACATCAGCCCTTCCCTAAACTGCTCAGCACCGACCTCTCTGCAAAGCAATCTCACATTGAGGAGTGTGCACAGGGATGGGGAAGGCAGGGAGGGTGAGCAGCACACAGGGGAGGCAATAGTGGTAACCAAAGCCCTCTCAGCACAGCCCTGAGGTGGTTTGCAGGGGCACAACCACCCGCAAGAGCTGCAGAGCCTGCAGCTATATGCTTGCACATCACGAGGAAGATGCTGTGTGCTGGTGGCACCAGGGGCTGAGCTCCAGCCAGGCACTGCTTTGGACAGGTCTCCTTGCCTTCTTTCTCAGACGAAGCTGTTTTGTTTGTGCACCATCTGCTCGGCTCCCTGCCGTGCCGGCACTGGCGAGGGGGTCCAGATGGATGGCTTCTTTGATAATTCTTTAAAACCAAGCACCCAAGCTCAACAGCACCATATGCCAAAGGGCTGGCCAGCTCAGAGAGCTGTCTCATGACCCTCCCTCCTTGGCTTGGCCATGCAGGCAGCATCCTGCCTGGATCTCAGCATGCTCCATCACCTGTCGAGAGCTTGCAAATGCTTCCAGGGGCTGCTTTGTCCCTGCCCAAGGCCAAATGGCCAGAAGGAGATTCAAGCTCCTGGGCAGCATCCAGCCTGCACACCTTGTACCTGTTTCTGATCTCCCATGGGCTGGGAGCACCTGGTATCTCATTACCCTTGAGCTTTCCAAGATACAGCACAGGGTAACAAGAGGAGGGTGGAGAAGATGAGGCAGAGTTACATTTTGGCCTCAGCTCACACCTAGTTTAAATGCAGACATCCATACAATCACTGCACAACAACCAGGGCTGGACTTGGCTCAGAGCAAGCTCAGTGGCACAGGAGAAAGCCAGCTGATTGGGGCAATAAAACCCTGCCTGGGAGTGTGGATTCCTCTCCCTAGGAAAACTTGGTTTCACCTCCAGGGTCTCACAAGTCTAAGTTTTGCTCTGGTACTCTGAGAAACTCCCTCATGAGAAGGAGAAGGCAGCCTGAGATTCCTGTGCCACCACAGCAACTGGGGCTTGAAGGAAAAAAAAACCAACCCACCCCCTTGCAAAACCCACACCACAGTCAGGTGAATTTTGATGCAAGCTGCAGTGAAGGATGGCTCTGTGGGATTTCTGATAAATAAAGGCACAAAGGCTGGTGACACTGGATTGACACCTTTCAGGCTATGCTTTCCTGCCCCCACGCCTTGAATATCAAATCCTCCTCTGTCTCCAGCAGCCCTGAACCCCAAAGCTCTGGAGAGCTGAGGGGAAGGTTCTAATTCCCTGTGAGGAGATAACAGGAGCTCCCCAAAGCCTCTGCTGTTTATAGAGTGGTGGATGCCAAAGTAGTGGAAACCCCTTCATGAGCAGTTTGCATTACTGAGGATCCCCACTGTGGTCCCACACCATGGTCCTAGCACAGGATTGCTCTCACCCAGCTCCTGAGCAGGCAGGAATTAAAAGAGCAAATAAGAGAGCTTTGGTAACCTGCTGGCCTAGCTCCTGAGTTGCCAGCATCATCCCTAGGTCATATTCTCAATAAAGATCTGTGGTGATTGTCAGTAAATAAAGAGATGGCAATGGCCTCCAGAAAGTGCAAAACTAAAACCCTAAAGAGTCAGAGCAAAGAAATGCAGCTTTAGAGTACAAGCAAATGCCAGGCACCTGCCTGCAGCTAAGCAGGATCTGCAGGAGTNGATTCTATGCTTCCTGGGGATCAGCCAATTTGGGGAGTTCAGGGCATCTTTCCTTTGCCTTTAGCTCTCAGCCTGGCTGATCTGCAAGGGGCCAGAGCTGGAGCATGGGGTGATGGGGAGAGATCTCCCAGGCCAGCACCTCTTCTCAAGACATGAGCCTTGCATCTCACCTGGAGTGCAGCAGATGAGTGCTATAGCTAGCAGAGATCTCACTCAGTGCCTCCACCACTGCCTGGAGCTGGGCTCACAAGTGCAGCTGCAGCAAGGTTAGTAAGTTTATCACCTGACCAGACACACGTGAAATGATGCTCTTTTTTGCTAATGACACAAAGAGTGAGGTGCTGAGCTGGGCTGGGACAAAGCACCCAGCTGCTTGGTAATGAGGAGCAATCAATAGTGCACGAAATGAGCCCTGAGTTCCTTTCAGCAGCCCTTGATCAAGCAGCACCCTGCCAAATAATGAACATCTTCCTCTATTGTAGCCATGCAAATTGCAGGCATCGCTCCAAAGCTCCTGTGCTAAGAACTCCTCTGTTGGGCCAACAAGGGAAAAAAACCAAAGGATCACAAGAGCTTGTCCACTTAACCATCAGAGCAGCTCTGAAGTGCATTCATTCACCTCTCAGCTTCCACCTCTGCTCCCAAACACCATCTTATCTCTCTCTCCAACTCCCTGCAAGGAGGTTGGAGTGAGATGGGGGTAGGTCTCTTCTCCAGGGTTACCAGTGAGAGGAGGAGAGGAAATGGATTCAAGTTGCAGCAGGGGAGGTTTAGATTGGATATAAGGAGGAATTTCTTCACTGAAAGGGTTGTTAAATCTTGGTCCAGGCTGCCCAGGGAGGTGCTGGAGTCACCATCCCTGGAGGGGTTTAAGAAACATTAAGATGCTCTCCTTAGGGCCATGGGTTAGTGCTATGGTAGTGATAGGGATGGTTGGACTTGATGAGCTTAAGGTCTCTTCCAACCTTAATGATTCTATGATTTGCCACTATCCCTGAGGGCTGCTCTCCTGAACCCATCCCAAAGCCAAGCAGTGAGCACACAGGCATGGGAAAGACTCTCAAGACTACCAGGGCTGCCTTGCAGCTGGCTTGGAAGAGCTCTGAGCATCAACACAGCCACAGAAGGTAGAGAGATCCAGCAGCCTTCCTGCTGCCTATGTTTCTTTAAGGCCAGCCAGTGAAGGATCCCGTTATCCAGCCAGGATTGCATAAGGGAATTCAGGTAAGCAGACTGTAATTAACCACACTGGCACACTGCCACATCCAGCAGATGTAGAGCTGCACCTTGGGAGGAGGAAAAAGAGGAGGGAGAGAAGAGCAGGAGAGGAGCCACAGCTATCCAGGGCACTCTACTGCTCCCTGCCCATGGACCCTGGGGAGATGCCTGCCCCTTCCTCCCAGCTGGAGCAAAACCCCCTAGGAAATGCAGGCAGAGTTCCAGAAGCAATAAAAGCAGATGGGAGCTGGGGTTGGTTATCCAGCATCCTTGGGCAGAGATGGCCAACAGCTCAGACACACTGAGGAGGAAATGGGGAAGTTTGTGCTCCTTGGCTTAGGAGGCTCAAGCCCCAGCTTTGCTGCCAGGCACATCATGCCTGGCTTTGGGTAAGCAACCAGAAAGCAGGATTTGTGTGACTGACCTGGAGCCAAGCAGTGGTAATCTCCATCCAGCCCAACTAACTCCCATGTCAGCTCTACTTCTCCAGAAACAGCTTATAGGAAATTCTCCCAGACAAACGCCTGCAAGTGCACGTCCTTGCTTTGTTCTGCTCTGGCCTGTCCCATGCCAGCACACACACCTCTGAATCCTGCAGAGATGAACCTCTCCATCCCACCATGCCCAAGGTGATGGACCTTCAAGCTTGAGCCTGGACAACATCCCTTGAGCATGGCAAGGGCATAAAATCAGCACTGCTCTGGCAGGCAACCCAACCTCAAACAGCAAGACATGACTTTTTCCCCTGTCCTTTTTTGGCTTTGTCTGATAATTTGCCTTTTCCCTGCTCTGCTCTGTAATCAGATTGGCAACGAGTTCCAGCACGGGTGGCTCTGCTCATTTCAGATGTCAGAGCCTGCAGTAACTGCAGCACCCACTGACATTGATGGCAGAGGGAGGAAGCCTTAGCACAGAAGGGAGCTCACCCTGCTAGCACTGAGCCTGGCAGAGCCTTTGCTCATCATCTCCAGGAGCTTGCTCCTGCCTTCCCACCAGGCACACAGGCAGCATGCTCCCTTTTGAAGGGAAACACATTCCCTAGCTTGGTCCTGTTCCAGGAGCCTATCTGAAAGCCCCAACAGCCCTGGCCACGCTGTCCTGCTGCCTGCAGAGGCTCTGCACACCCTGTGTGCCTTCAACTGAGAAAGCAGAGGCTTGCTCTGCACACATCCTCCTAAAATCATCCAGAACAACTTCAGCACACCCTTCCCCTGCCCTTCCCTCTCACAGAGACAGCCTCAGCTCAGCATAAGGCATATGAACAGTCTCCTCTGCAGGGATATGCCAGGAGAAGTAAGAAGCCAGCAGGGGAGCAGAAGTCATCTTGACTGCAAGAAAATCTGCTCTCCAGGTGGGAGCTTTGCCCATCTGCAGCAGCAATGGGTATGGTAGGGGGCAAGGGGAAGAACACAGCATCCTGCAGGTGGGTGTTGTGTGCAGGCATTTGGCCACAGCTGCTGCACCAAGCCCAAGGGTACCCAGCTGCTGGAATCGCTCCGATGGAGCTGCAAGCAGCTCATTATCCTGCAGGAGCAGGGCTTGGGCTGGGATAAAAGGCTCTGAAGCAAGATGATCCGAGAGTTTCCCAGGAGGTCACCTCCCTCTTGCCACCTCCTTCTTCTAGCAGAGTGACACAGGAGAGGATCAGGTGCAGGAGGAGGATGAAAAGCTTGATTAGCATCCTGGCCACGCAAATACCAGTGTGCAAGTGGCAACATCTCTGATGCCAGCTCTGCCCAGGAGCCACCCAAGGCTTTGCAATGTCACATTGTGTCCTGTCACCCTCTCAGAGGCTCCTTATATAACAATAAAACACTTCTCTCCTCCCCTATGAGGACAGGCCCATGGGGACTCATGGGACAGCCAGACCCTTCCCTAGCACCAGAGCCTGCTCAGCCACTGTTTTTCCCAGGGGTGGATATGGAGGGATGGCTGCACATGGCAAGGAGCCCTGTGAACACAGGCAGGAGTGGTTCCTTGCCTCCTCTTGCACATAGGAAGGATGCAACCACCTTCCTCCAGCTGGAAGCATGGATGGAGGAGGATGGGGAGAAGCAGCAGAAACCTCAGGGGTCAGGCAAAGTTTCCAGCCACCCAAGTGTCACATCTGCTCTCCTTCTGCCCTTCCCTTTCCCTGACCTCTGCACAAAGCTCCCAGCCACAGTGCAAACAGGCACTGTTTGGAAGAAGCAGCACAGGGTAAAAATAAAAAGGGTAAAAACAAAAAAAAAGCCAAAACCCACAAGGCCAAAAACAAACATTGCAAGAGACAGAACACATCAAATATTAAAAGGAATCAAACTCCTCCTGTCAGCAAGGAGGACACAGAAACTGTTCCCAGATGTGGCAGGGCTGTCACCTTCTCTGATCAACTCAGCTTCAAACAGCTTGTCAGAGGGATGTTTGTGCTTTCAGGGTCCCTAACCCCAGTGCCTCTTCCACCCTCAGCTCCCTTGCAGGGCCAGATCCTTCACTGGTGTGAAACAGCTCTCTAGCTAGCTCACACAGGCTCCTGGCAGGTTCCACTGCCAGCAGCACATGCTGGGCACTAAAGGGGAATTGGTGACAGAGTCACAGAGGAGACAAACCCCAACACACTTGCTTTGGCTAAGCCAGCTCAGAGAGGAGAGGGCACAGCACCCTCACCCCAGGAAAGGACCTTCTGGAAGGCGAGATGCTCTGATCCATCAACCTCCTGCACTGCTTTTCTCCTTGCTAGAGGAACTGGGATGGACTATGTGGAACCCACGGGGAAAACAAGGGAAACTGGGGTTAGGAATAGGGGAGCCCATTCCTGTGCTGCTAATAGCTGATGGATGAAGGGTACTTGGGCATTTTGCTCACTCCAGGAGAATGGTTATCCTCTGAGGAGCAGGATTTCAGCTCTTACTGAGCAAGCAGGAGATGCCACAGCTGGATCTCACTTGAAGAGCAGCTTCTTTCCCACTGGATTCATGCCAAGCAGCTTCTACCTCCCTAGCCTGTGCAGCTCCAAGCACAACAGCAGCTCCTAGGCTAGATCCTGCCCATCACCACCCTGGCACAGGCACACAGGGAGCAAGATCATCCCTTGGCTCTCTTTGCTCTCCCACACTGTCCCTGGCACCTTGTGCCACTGCTGCAACATCCTTGATAAGAGGTGGCACAGCCCAGCCAGAAAGCAATCCTTATTCTGCAAGGGGGGGAAAAATGAGCTGGCTAGGAGTGGTCCTAGCAATGGGATCCTTGCTCCAAGCATATGAGCTCACCTTCCTAGGGGAAATACTAAATATGCCTGCCCCAGCTGCCTGGAAACAGGCACTCTCCTCGAACTGGAGAGAAGAGAGTCAAAGGCCTGTGGCCATGCTGCCCTCAGCTGCCAGGGCTGCTAGCTCTATGTCTCAGGCTGATCTCTAGCAACACAGAATGACAGAGGCTGGATTTAGCACCTTGGTATTTTGCATTGCTGCCTGAAATACAACCTCTGGATTTAGACTTTCTGAGCCTATGAAGTTCATCTTTGCTTGTGTTTAATACTGTNCTATTAATGCCAGGGATATGAAGAAAACCCACAACAGGCTTTGCACAGTGGCTGGATGCCAGGCTCAGCTGTTCCCAAACTTCCTCAAAGTTTCCTGCAATCCCTCCCTGCCTCCCTCTCCCTGCAGCACACAATCTGCCTCCCCTCCTCTCCAGACCTCACCAAGGACCTTGCTGCCCTTCCTCCTGACCTTTCTCCTCCTCAGCTGTTGCCTCTGTGGCACCCGAGGGTGCAAAATAAAGTGGCATTGGATTGAATCACCGTGGGCAGAGCATCAGCTGTGCCTCTGCCCCTGCCACAACCTTTTCTTGTGGCAGCAAATTGCTAATGGCCCAGCAGAGATGATATTGGCTTTCCCATCAAAAAGCAGCTCTGCAGCCATTTCCCCAGGTCTCTGCTAAGCAGTGGCAGGTCCCATTTAGCAGCCACGTGAGCAGACACTCAGGGAACCACAGCCTGGGAGCTCCTTCCAGCACTAATTTAGGCACATTAAATATTCAATAACCCCCAGAATAAACACACAGAAGATCTTATGGCCTTCTGGGATTCCCTTGGCAATGGGTTCCTGCAGGGATTTCAGCAGCCCAGGGATGCTGTGCCAGGAGGTGACAAGTAGAAGCAGCTTCTCCCTGCTCCAGCACTGGCAACACCTCAACTCCAACCTTGGGCTGAAAATGAACAATTTTCAGAGTGTCTAATGCCCTCACAGCCCAAAAGAGCTCTTCCCATCCTTCCCTCTTTCCCCTGTCTTTTATTACTGAGCTGACATCATATGGTATGGAATAAGTTTGGGTCAGCTGGCTCAGTTGTGTCCCCTCCCAGGATCTTGTCCACCCCATCCCCTTGGTGCTGTGCCAGCTTTGCAGCAGTCACAACATCACAGCTTATCTTCAACCCCAAGGCACAGCATTTCTGAGGACTGCTATGGGGACATTAACTCCATCTCAGCCAAACCCAATACATGAGGGAACATCAAGCCCTAACTGCTCCTCTCTGGGGGTGCCTGCCCACAGAACCAGCCCCAGGACCTAGCTGAGTCTCCATCTCTGGAGACACTCAGAACCCAGTTGGACCCCATCCTGTGCAAGCTGCTCTAGGTGAACCTGCTCTGGCATGGGGGTTGAACTAGATGAGCTCCTGAGATCCTTTCCAACCCCTACCACCCTGTGATTCTGTGTGACCTCCCTCCCACCTTCCAAACTCCCTCTTGGAACTTCTTTTCCTGAGCACAGAGCACTCTGCTCTCTAATCAAGGGAGCTCTAATGTGGTAATGCCAGTAAATTGTAATTAAGTTTCCCCCTAATTGATGCGTGGGAATATCCGGGACCCTCATTCTCCTGCCTTCCATTCCTTTCTAAATATATGATTTGACAGGTTAATTTGAAAGTAAAAGTTTGGTTCTTTCCAGCAATCCAAGCAGAAGCCCCAGAACACAGGCTGCTCTCTCGCTCCGTGAGGCGGAATGAAAAGGGTTGAAGTTAGGTTACAATCGTCATCATCATCATCATCCTTTTAATTTCACTAATTTAATTTCTCTCCCCTCTCCCACCCTCTACCCCCCCTCCCCTTTCTGGGAAGATAATAAAAGCTTCATTTCACAGTCCAGGAAATTTGGCAGCAAAAGGTGACAGACAGCCAAGGAAAGCTGGGAAAAGATGCATAAGAAAGGGTGTGCTTTCTTCAAAGTTAAAACACGGTGCTCAGCAGCCTGGAGAAGGGCAAGAGGAGGGCACACAGGATGTGGAGATATTAAGAAACATCTTTCCCAAGGTGGCAAAGTGAAATCAGGCAACACTAATGATGGGGCTCAGTGCCAGAGGGTGCAGAAGCACCCAGCAGACACACCGACACATCACTTCATTGCTATCTGCTGCACAAGGGCCAGGTCACCTTCCAGCAGCTTCAAGGGGGTTGTGGGCACTGTCTTGCCTACAGGAAGTTTTTTGGATTGAAACCTAACAAATCTAAGGTTATTTTATTCTAGTGGCCACAGAACCAAGCAAGTTTATAGCTTTACAGAATCATAAATGGCTAAGGTTGGAAGGGACCAGCAGAGGTCATTTAGTCCTAGCTCCCTGCTCCAGCAGAGTGCCCTAGAGCACATCACTCAGGATTGGGTCCAGATGGGTTTGGAATACTTCCAGGGAAGGAGACTCCATAGCCTCTCTAAGCAGCCTGGGCCAGTGCTCTGGCACCTTCACAGCAAGGAAGTTCTTCCTTATGTTTAGATGGAACTCCCTCTGTTCCACTTTGTGCCCATTGCCTTGTGTCCTATTGCTTGGCACCATCAAGAGGAGCCTGGCTCCATCCTCTTGACACTCTCCCTTTAGATACTTCTACACATTGCTAAGGTTCTCTCTCAGCCTCCTCTTCTCCAGGCTAACCAAGCCCAGCTCCCTCAGCCTTTTCTCAGAAGGGAGATGCTCCAGCTCCTCATCTTTGTAGCTCTCCATTGGATTCACTCCGGGAGCTCCATGTCTCTCCTGTGCTGAGGAGCCCAGAAGTGAACACAGTGCTCCAGGTGAGGCCTCACCAGGGCTGAGTAGAGGAGGAGAAGAACCTCCCTCCACCTGCTGGCAATGCTCTTGTCAATGCAGCCCAGGATACCATTAGCCTTCTGGCCACAATGGCTCTCACCCTCACAGAGTCCCAGGGTCCTTGCCCACAAATGCAGTTAAAGATGTCCCTGCTGACTGCAGGGGGTTGGGCTAGATAACCTTTCAAGGTCCCTTCCAACCCAAACCAGTCTATGACTCAATGATTCTAAATGGAAACTGCTCCCAGGGTCAGCAGGAGAAATATCCCAAACACAACCACAGGGAAGGTTTCAAAATCCTTCTCTCAATTTATTCATCAAAACTGCAAAGAAACAACCCATTTTGATATAATGAGCCTTTCACAGGAGAAGTTGCACTGAAACATCCTTTTCCCCACCTCTTGTGTAAGCTTCAGCTCTCTTTCCCATATGACAGCCTGCTCCTCAAAGCCTCCACAGGACTCCAGCCTGCAGCTTCAGGTCTGGCATGCACTCAGGCTGGAAATGCCATCCCCATCCCCTGCATCTCTCAGCATCCCTCAGCACCAGGGGCTCCTCACCTCACTAACCCTGTCATGGTTACAATAAAAGCTCAAAGAGCTAGGAAAAGAAAGGACTAAAGCCAACCCAGACATTTCTCCAAGGAAATTGCAATGGATAAATAAACAGGAGTCTTAGATGAGGATGACGGCAGAGAGTCCATCTTCAGTCCTGGATGCTGAGCTAGAGTTACTGGAAGCTGATGTGGACTAAGCAAAGCATATGGGAATACTGCTCCTCCAGAATCAACAGCAGTGCTGTCTCTCACCAAGCTGCACTGTGGGGCTTAGGGGACTTGTTTTGGTGGCTATCTGCAGGAAAATGTGATGGGGAATGTGAAAATCATGCCTGGATTGATGTCCCTATCCTGCCAAAAGGATGCTCAAGCAGTACAGATTGCAAAATCCCTGCTCCTGTTTGCTGTTTTCTAACCATGTCTCTCCCTCTTGGTCACAAACTGCCCTTTTCACCTATGTAGCCAATTGCAGGGGCAAAACACCAACCAAATCCCAGAATCACAGAATGTCAGGGGTTGGAAGGGCCCTAGAAAGATCATCTAGTGCAACCCCCCTGCCANATGCATCCTAGGATGCCATTGGCCTCTTGGCCACAAGGGCACATTGCTGCCTCATGGGCATCCTCCTAGCCACCAGCACTCCTAGAGCTTTTTCCCCAGGGCTCATCCAACAACAAAGGCAGGCAGAGAGAGAAGAGAAGTCTGTCTTAGTCAGACTTGGTGGAGTTGCAGGACATGAGACAAAACTATCACTTGCCACTTCTAGCGGCAGCTGATCTGATCCCTGTCCATGCCTAACCCCCCCCAAAAATACTTGTGGCAGTCAGTGCTGATTGCCTCAGTTCAGCAGGGATGAACTGCTCATCCAGAGAGTTTTCTGAGCCCTGGTGAGATGCTGCAGGAACCTGGCTTTCCTCCCTCATGCATCTCCCTCTCCCTCCTGCCGTCTCTCATAAAAGCCAGAGATGTCAACTGACAATTTCTCAGCCAGAAAAAAAGAAGGGAAAAGAGAAGAAAAAGAGGGTTTGTATCTACTTCAGGTTATATTTTTATTGCCAGCCGTTACTATAACATTTGCTCTGATTACCAGATTAATCACCAGATTGCAAAGCCCATTAAATAAAATCAAGTCAGACAGCTGAGGTGCTCCAAGAGTGATGTTGCACGTCCCAACCTGCTTCTCCTTCATCTTTTCTCTCCCTGTCACTCAGCTCAGGTGAAAGACCTTTCCCTAGCCAGGCTAGAAGGGGCAACACAAGATTTCCTTCTCTCTTGGGGATGTGCACCACTGGGAAAGACCAGCATGGCCATATCCCAAGCTTCCCAGCATCACCCCACCCCCTTGCCCAAGCTCTATTTCCCAACATCATCAATTAGGGTGATGGCCATATCCCAACCTCCCCAGCATCACCCCACCCCCTTGCTCAAGCTCCATTTCCCCAGCATCATCAATTAGGGTGATGGACAGCACAAACAGGTGAAGATATGTTTGCCAACCCTTGGCTGAGGTCTCTACAAATAAGTGCTGTAGATCTCCCCTTCTCCTAATGTCACCTGTCAAAGCCTCTACTCTTCCCTGGGAACAGGATCCCGCATCAAAGCACAGTTAAATGGGGTGTAAATGCCTCTTTCATGCACAGAAAATGGGCTGGTTGGCAGTAATAGGGGGAACTGTAAATGCTGTCAGCAGCTACATTTTGTTTATTGATTTACACGGTGTAATGGGATGACTCGATTTGAGGCATACACACAGGTGTCATGTCCCATTCATCGCCAGAGGATTTAATAAGAGGAACATTGCACCACTCAGCTTGGCCACAAGCAGCTCCCCAGGGCTCATGTGGATCCTNCTCCAAAGTGCTCATGTGGATTCTAAACCCACCAGCCAAGCTGGGGTTGGGAGCTTGGTAGCCTAGGGATGGAGCAGTGGGGCACAAGCAGCTCCAAAGTGCTCATGTGGATCCTAAACCCACCAGCCAAGCTGGNTTCCCTGGGAACAGGATCCCGCATCAAAGCACAGTTAAATGGGGTGTAAATGCCTCTTTCATGCACAGAAAATGGGCTGGTTGGCAGTAATAGGGGGAACTGTAAATGCTGTCAGCAGCTACATTTTGTTTATTGATTTACACGGTGTAATGGGATGACTCGATTTGAGGCATACACACAGGTGTCATGTCCCATTCATCGCCAGAGGATTTAATAAGAGGAACATTGCACCACTCAGCTTGGCCACAAGCAGCTCCCCAGGGCTCATGTGGATCCTAAACCCACCAGCCAAGCTGGGGTTGGGAGCTTGGTAGCCTAGGGATGGAGCAGTGGGGTACAAGCATTTCCAAAGGGCTCACATGGATCCTAAACCCACCAGCCAAGCTGGAGTTAGGAGCTTGGTAGCCTAGGGATGGAGCAGTGGGGCACAAGCAGTTCCAAAGGGCTCACATGGATCCTAAACCCACCAGTAAAGATAGAGTTGGGAGCTTGGTAGCCTAGGGCTGGATCTTGCCATCCCATATGTGATGCTTCCTATAGCACAGGGACAGGTTCTGTGCTTGCTCTAATTCTGGGCTGTGCAATTCCTTGCTAGGCACACACAGATTAATCATCTACCAGCCTGAAACACCTTCCACAATTACCCATCTCTGCTGGGACAAGCCAAGCCTGGCTCCTCCACCTTTGCACAGCCTCCCCAAAGCCCAGAAACCCACAGCACTGAGGTAGGATGGAAAAGGATGAGGTTTCCCCATGCTTAACCTCTACTTGCACCATCCAAATCCTAAACTGAGTTCTCCCTGACATGGAAAATCCCAAGGGAGTTCGTGTTCCTGCATCTCCTATGGAATTAAATCCCATTGTTTAATTTCTACAGCATCTGCCAGCATCTCCCCCCCCAAAAAATACAGAATCCAATCAAGAACCTCTGAGCATCTCACCCCAGTGGTTATGATGCCAATTAGCAGAGAGTGAACCATTCAAACAGCCAAGCAAAACAAGGCAAATGACAAGTCATTTAAACCCTGCTGGGCACTCTGTGGCCAAAAGCAGGCTGCTGCTAATTAGCAACAGCTCAAAAGCCTGCAAATAGCCTTAAAATCACACTCCAGGTACAGCAGTGCATGACACTCAGCAACAGGGCATTAGGTTTATCCCTGTTCCCATCACCCAAAGGTCCCCAAGCTACCTTCATTTCTCAGATGGGGACAGCTGATGTGTCCCATGCCATGCTTTTGCATGGGACAAGAAGAGCACATTGCATGTCCTGGGACTGCAGACATCCTTTCCCATTCCCAAACCTCCAAAGCAACCCAGAGGTGTCTCTGTGGAAGGAGTAGGGTCACTCCCAAGCATAGCAGTGACACGACTCAGCACCCCAGCCCCTAGCTCCCTTCCATTCCCTGCTCTCTTCCTCACCAAGCAAGCTGAGCCAGGCCAGAATGGCATCATCTCCATTTTTTTCAGGTCATGCTTCCCCTTGAAATACCATCACTTGGAGCAATGAAGCTGTCACTTTTTGTATTTTTAGTTTTTCAAACCTTATATTTCATTCCTCCGCCAGCTGCTGAAAAGGACGAGCAAAAGGCCAGAGCAGGGAGCAAAAAATCAATACACTGCAGGAAGACAGAAGATCTGCTTCTCTTCTTCATCTCTGATGCTGCCTACCCAGCAAACATCACTGCAAACACAAGGCTGGGGGCTCCTGCCCTCCTGCTGAAGCCCTGTCCTGTGGTTCCCCATCCCAGACATCACACAGAGGGACACTCCCTGCCCAGGAAGGGGCTGGCTCTTTGGAAAATGCTTTTCTTACATGGAATCCTACCCAGATGGCATACAAACAAGGCAACTCTCAGGTAGGTAGCATCTTACTCATTCCTCTCCAAAGCCCTGTCCTCACCTGCTCCATGGGCCCTCTACATTTGCTTCTCCTCTAACTCATCCCACACCAAATACACATTCCTGTTTTCCAGGTTGTGTGTGGCCATTCCCTTCCCTGCTCAGAGATCACTCACCAGCTTTCTGTTCTGAGCTAGTCCATTGCCAAAGCACTCCCTTTTCACCTAATCCCTTTATCTTCACTTCCTCCCTCCACATGGGGAGCCAGGTCCCCAGAAATATCTCCAAAGCCACCTTGGTATCACACTCCTTCCAGCTGCCCTGGCTCCTCTGTGAAGGTAAAGGAGGAGATGTCACTTGTGCTGAGCCCATGTCATGCTCTGATGACCTCCTGCCTTCTACAGTGTGTGAACGTATTGGACATGTCCAGACTAATCATGCTCTTCTCTACAGGCACAAGAAGGAAGCCAGGAGCTCCAGGAGCTCTCAAAGTGAAATAAACATGAAGTTTGGATCTCAGGTAGTAGAAAAATCTTTCAGAAAGGAAGGCAGACTCTCTCACAAAGCAACCTAATCTGATTAGGCTGTCTCTTGACAGCAGTCTGGGGGAAGCAGGTCCCACAAAGGTGCTAGTAGGGACTTTCTTGGTGGCACTGAGGAGGCAGAGGATGAACAAGATGCAGGACTAAAGGCTCTCTCCTGTTGTAGGCATCACTCTTTCAAGCCATGGTTGGATGAGACTCCAAGCAACCTGATTTAGTTGAAGATGTCCCTGCTGACTGCAGGGAGGTTGGACTAGATGACCTTTAAAGGTCCCTTCCAACCCAAACCAGTCTATGATTCATTCCATGATTCTAAGAGCTATGCAGTGCATCTAAAACTCCTAGAAACTGAGCTTACACAGCAGTTGCATAGGTGAAGTCCTGAGGAACAACAGGATGTGATGGCTGGTGCTCACCCAGCTGGTACCACCACCCATCCATCCAACCATCCCCTCTTGCCATAGGGGCCCTTTCTCAGCAGTAGCCTCCCCATAAATCAAGGGGGTGAGGAATAGGCATGGAGCAGAGGAACTGCAGAAGCAGCAGCACTGCAGTCATAAATCAGGATCTAATTCAATCTTGGGAGATGCCTCGTTTGATTAATTTATGTCAGCATTTTCCGTGCCGGCAGCGGCTCTGTCCCTCCCTGCATCGCCTCCGCAGCCCTGGGCTGGACACACCAGCAGCTCCCTGCAGGAGGCCTGCACCAGCAGGGATGCACTCAGGAAGGGATGCTCTCTGCTCTGCCTAACCTCATGTCCTTAGCTCAAGCCCTCAGACCATGGGTACAGAGGTTGCATCCACCTGCCAGCCCCAGGCCAGTGGCTGGCAGGGTCACCAACCTCCTTGGGAGATAGACTTGTTGGATAGAAGTAACTTTTTTAACACCATCCCAGTGATGCCTCAGAGCTTTTGATTTTGATCATTTTAATTTTGTAGATTTTAGAAGTTATTGTAGTATTAATATTAGTAATGAAGATTTAGGATTTCTGTGTAGTAGCTTAACATTTACACATTCTAACCTACTCCCTCGTCATAGAATCATAGAAGAGTTAGAGCTGGACGAGACCTTGAAGATCATCAGTGCAGCCTTTGTCCTAGCCCTAGCAACCTGCTAAATGATGCCTCCCAATGCAACATCTACCTGGCTCTTAAACACCTCCAGGGATGGGGACTCAAGCACCTCCCTGGGCAGCCTGTTCCAATGGCTCACAACCCTTGCAGCAAAC
>VWZO01008609.1:24487-40538 GCA_013396975.1 Bucco capensis
GGCCCAGTGATCCAGCCTATCCAGATCCCTCTGGAGAGCCTCCCTGCCCTCAAGCAATACTGTTAGTAGCTTAGTCTTCTTTTCAAGATAGGACTGTAGGAAAACACCAGGCCTGACACCAGGAAGGCATAAACACTGCAGAAGAACCTTCAGACAGAGAACTGTGACAGGCCTCCAAGGGACAGTCTGTGTCATGAGGCAGAGGAGGATGGAGTAAAGAGGGTCTCCAGACCCAATTTCTGGAAGGAGTGTGCCAGAGGGCAGTTCAGGGCAGGACTGAGACAAGTGGCACAATGGGATTGGATGGACATGATTATAAAAATGATGGAGTCAGGCAGGGTGCACACATCCATGCACAAGATCCTGAAGGTGTGAAGCTTCCTATTAAACGTAACTCCATCTTTCTCCATTAACTTTGTGCCAAGTGCCTATTTTCCAGAATTTGCAGCATCACCCACATGGCAGAGACTTTCTGTCTGATCTCAGCCTTTTCCCATGGATTGCTTTCACTGGCTGATTTTACTATTATTATGCTATTAACTAATTTTATTAACTATTAGCCTCCAATACCACTACACAAAGAAAACCTGCCCTTTACAATGGGGTGAGTGAGATAGCAGGGTGTTGTCTTTGACAGCTGGAAAAGCAAATGCCTCTTGCAGCCATAAAATAAAGATGGACCTCACTGAAAACCCAAATGCTTCATCTAAGCCAGAGTTTCCTGAGGGAAAGACATTACTGAACTAAATGAACATGGAACAAGGAAAGAAAAAACCAAACTAAACCCCATGCTAGCTGTCCCTGCTGAATCTCCAAGTAATGAGAGCCTGATCAAGAGCTGCATTTATTAATTGGTATCTCAAGACAAGAGGATGTAAGAGTAACATCCACACTGACCCCAGCAGCCTTGGAGAGCCTAGCCTTGCCTGGAAAGTGCACATTCTGACAGTGCATTACACATCCCAAATTTCTCCCTGCATCCCTCATTTATTTAGTAAGGAGGTAAGAGACAGTGAGATTGGTGTTTGGACCATCTGCTGGAACTCTCCCTCCTCCTTCCCTGCACAGAAAAATTAGGGAGAGCCTGCAAGAAGCAACAGCACATGTTTAATTCAGCCCTGCAGATTGCTGGAGCCATCTTTTGGGCTTGGCTGATGGAGGGGCAAACTCTGTAAGAAGGGTTTAAATAAATCACCAGGTCAGAGGTGCAGACAGCCCAGGCACTGAGGCACAGGCACTGCATCCTTCTTGGGCAAGCTCTTGCTCTCTGTGCACATTCCCCTCTGCCAAAGCCTGAGGCCAAGAGTTAACACAGGCACTCAGAGAGCTTATCCTGGTACAGCTTGGTGAGCATCAAAGGGAGCTCAGATAAAGCTGCCTGTGAGATGCAGTGCCTTGTTTCAGAGCAGCCAAAACCTGGCCAAGATCAGTGCCAGGTCCTGTGCTGGAGGACTCAGGCTTAGCATACCCCCAGGGGCTGCCAGGGGTTTGTTGGGGCACTGATGGATCAAGCTGTTCTGACACAGCAGTGGCAGAAAGCAAACTGTTCAAGAATCTGAGGAGCTCTGAGGATCTCCATCCAAGCACCAGAAGGCTGCAAACCACAGGGGCTGCAAGTTGACACACTGCCCAAGCAGCTCCTTGCTGTACCTTACAGCTTGTGTGATGGAGAAGGTGACAAGATGGCTTAGTGGGCCCAGGGACAGCTGTGCCTGCTGGGTCTGTGTGTTTAGGAAGAAAGCCATGGTTACACCTACATGCTCCATCCCTGCTGGAGAGGCTCAGCTAGGGACACTGTGTCAGGCTGCTACAGTCTTCTGTCAGCCCAAAAGCCAAAACACACTCACAGACCTTCACACTAAAGAGGAATTCAGTAAGGGTGCCAGAGCACTGGAGCAGGCTGCCCAGGAGGCTGTGGAATCTCCTTGTCTGGAGACATTCCAGAGCTGCCTGGACACATTCCTGTGTGAGCTCATCTAGGTGATCCTGCTCTGGCAGGGGGGTTGCACTAGATGATCTTTCTAGGTCCCTTCCAACCCCTAACATTCTGTGATACTGTGATACTGTGAATCAACATGATGAAGATGTTCCTACATCTCTCCTCTTCCCTCTCCCAGAGAGTCTTTGCCACACTAAGCCCAGCTAAATGCTGGCTCTATATTGGACCACCAGCCTGGAAACAAGGCTGGCTGAGCACACAGCCAATGCAGAGGAATCTGAGCCATCTCTCCTGCCTTCCTCAGCCCTCACCCCACTCCAGAAGATGAAGGTTATAAGGAAGGAGACAATCTTCAAGGGGAAAACCTTGCCCTTCTCTTCCACTGCTCTGGTCTCATTCCCTCCTGCTTCAATCTCTCTCCTCTTCACTCTGCTCCCATTAGCTTTATCCTTTCTCCTCCCAGCACATCACCCTGGGACTGGGCTCCCATGGCACCCCACAGTGAGCCAGCTCCATCACCCTTCAGCAGGCAGCAGGGAAAGCTCCCCACCAGCTCTTCTTCAGATGAAACTCCACTCAACCCATTTGTATTCCTAGCAGCAGCAACTTACAAGGTTTGGAGTGATTTCAGAACATCTTCACTGGCAATTTTCTCAAAGGCTGGTCTTCAAACGGCGACAAAGCTGCCTTGATCTTCTCAGCAGAGCAGCAGGAGATGGACTGAGCCTGTCCTCTTAATTGCTGTTACTCTCCCATTATTGCCAGGCTGCTAGAAATCCTGCAGACTTCCCTTTCTGGCTGGTGGGCAGAATGGGATTTCCTTGGGACTTAGCAGAGAGCAGTACTCTGAGTCAGTGATAGCTGAGTCCATAGCTCCCCAGGGAAGGAACCTGTAGCCAAAAGCTTCCAGGCACTGTCATTTCATGCCTGCCTTGAAGTGCAGCAGAGACTCTGCAGTGAGCCAAAGGATACAGCTGCCTTCATCAGCCTCTGCTGCACAGACTGGGAATGCCAGCCAGGATCCAAGATGGAGATGGGTCTACTGCACCCATACAGGGTCAGGACATGCTCTCAGACTAAGGTAATTTCTCAGAAACCCAACTGGCTTTCATATGTATTCTATATAAATGTCAGTCTCAGCTAAAAGCTGTTGGGGTAGTTAAGGAAAGTAACTCCCTGCGTGCTACAGATCACAGCTGTAACATCCCCATCACCTCCCAGGCTTTGCACACCACAACAACAGCCAGGGAAGGTTCAGGCTAGACATTAGGAGGAATTTCTTTGCTGCAAGGGTTGTGAGCCATTGGAACAGGCTGCCCAGGGAGGTGCTTGAGTCCCCATCCCTGGAGGTGTTTAAGAGACAGGTAGATGTTGCATTGGGAGGCATCATTTAGCAGGTTGCTAGGGCTAGGCCAAAGGCTGCACTGATGATCTTCAAGGTCTCTTCCAGCTGGAACTGTTCTAGGATTCTATGATTCTATATCAGCACCTAGCAGCTACATCACTAACTCTGAACATGCCTTGGCACAACTGAGTGCCAGCACTACTCTTTCCAGAGGTGAGGGAAACTGCTGGAAGATGGCACCAGGAGCCCAAGCCATGGGTCTCTCTGCCTCCCAATCCAGCCCACTAGGAAGGAAAAGCCTTGTAGGCAAGGAAAATCCCTTCTTTTACCAAATCATCAGCATCAACAGAGTAGTGTTGTCAAGGCCTGGTCCAGGCTGCCCAAGGCACTGGTGGAGTCACCATCCATTGAGGGATTGAACAGACATGAAGAGATGGTGCTGAGGGACTTGGTGATCTGGCAGTGCAGATTAATGACTGAACTTGATGATCTTAAAGGTCTCTTCCAACCCAAACTATTCTATGATTCCATCAGTCTATGTCTACACATACAGCAGAGACAAAATGGAAGAGGCTTTCCAAAGGGTGTACAATTTATACTGAAAGCTCAGCCGAGTTTGAGATAGACTTCTTCACTTTAAATCAACATAATATTTATGACAGATCACAAAAGATTATGGGCCAGAACCTCAGGCAGTGTAAATCAGTGCAGCTCTATGCACTTGTGCACAACCCCACTGAGAACCCAGTTCTGCCTGTCAGTTTTTAACACTCCATTTTTCTTCAGCTATAGTATATGCTACATGGCATTTGCCAGCCAAATCCAGGCAAGAAAAAACCAGATATCCCAGAATCACAGAATATTAGGGGTTGGAACGAGATGTCTCTCTGGGGAGAGACAGAGACCTATTCATATATCTGCAGGACAGTATGAGTAAATGAGGAGCAGAGTTTACTCATCTTGGTCTCAACAGTCTGCAGAGTTGTTTATATTGTCCCTGAGTCTCCTGTTGCTTCTGTGCCCTTGAGATGTGGAATTCTGATGAGGTTCACCCAACCATCCTCACGTAACCCTAAGTGCTGCTAATCAAACACGTAGGGAAGAGTAATTAGAGCCGGATGCTTCACTTCCACAAGCCTGTTACTGTGTGTTACCCAACAGCTTAGTATGAAAAGACAACATGATGGATATCAACTACATATTACTTATTAAACACCTAATACAGCTTTAATGGTTCTGTTTACTGAAGAGTGTTCATCTTAATGAAAACAATATTTGAGGCAGACTGGCAGGATAATTCTCTCCCCTTTTATCCAGAGATCTCAGAACACAGAAACAGTAATTGATCCTCACAGCATCTCTGTGAGTCTTACACCTTTCTAAAAGGGTAAACAGAGGCACAAAGATGTTAAACAGTTTGTACAGAGTGCATTTGCTGCTCTGAGAGTGCTGCTAGTGCACTCCCCAAGCCCTCAGGAAATCCACAGAAGTATGTCTCTAACAAGAGAGGTCTGTGGCTTTTTTATCCCACTTGCCTCTGACAAGCTCTGTGAATTTTGGAGGAGCAGATATAGTGTTTCACAGAAATTAGAGATGGAGGAGACCCATAAGGAAGCTCATCGTTCTATTAGGAGAGATAAAAACACACCAGGGATCTAAACCCTTTTGCTTTAGCACAGAAGTCAACCACTAACTGACTGAGCTCTACAGAGAAAATCTCTCCTAGGCAAATGATCATATTAAGCTCTGTGCACCTTCCTCTGAGGTAGCTGCTTTACCCAACTGGACCTAGTATCCCTGGTGCTCAGGGCTGCCAGAATATCTAAGGGTATCTTAGAGCATCAGCACCTCTCCTGCCCACATCAAAGACTACAGGCACAAGCAGAGCTGGTAGGGAAGGGAAGAAGGAGATCTGAAGCTCCCTTACCTCAGAGAAATCATTTTTTTTCTCCTTTACATACAGTCTTTTCAGCCCTGCCAAGCTAGGAGAGGGTGTAAAACAGGAGGCTCAGCAGAGCAGAGGAAAAACCACCCTGTGGCATGTTCACCAAGTCATGTTCCAGCACTAAGAGTTCACAGGCTGCCTCTGGAGTGGGAGAGATGTCAAAGTTCATAGTATTTTCCTATTCTTCAAGAGAAATGCCTTTTACTATCCCAGAGCTTTCATTATCACTACTCAGGTCCAGCTCATAAAATTCATAAATCTTCCTCCAAATATCCCCCAGCCAGAAAAGCAAAGCTTGGTCTAAATTCCAAGCAATGCACAGACCTTTCCTGACAGGCTCCTGATAACAAAGGCACTGGGATGTCAATCTCTCAGTCCATGGGCTGGCAATAAAAAAAAAAACCACCTTAAGAAAAGGCAGAAGAAAGCCACAGAGCCAGAGCTGAATCCCAAGTTTCATTAGGATAATCAGGGTCCAGACACATTCGCATCTGCAGGAGATGATTTGATTTCCCCCAGCTCTGAAAGGTCTTTCATCACACACCACCAGCCCTATAAGAGCAGCCCTGGGATGAGAAGGAAAGCCCATCTAAATGAATCCTGTTCTTGACTTCATCTCACCACCAATGCCCTCAGAGAGCCCCTGAACTCCCCAATTGGCAGATCTGCATCATAAACCAAGATGACACCTAGCTAGCTCAGCCTGTGTCTCTGCACAGCAGCACGTATAGATACATTCATTTATGTATGGACATAAAAGAGACCTTCTCGTGGCCTTCCAGGATCTGCAGGGGCTACAAGAGGGCTGGGGAAAGACTTTTTAGGATGTCAGGTAGAGATAGGACTAGAGGGAATGGATACAGTATCACAGTATCCCAGTATGTCAGGGGTTGGAAGGGCCCTAGAAAGATCATCTAGTGCAACCCCCCTGCCAGAGCAGGAGCACCTAGACCAGCTCACACAGCAATGTGGCCAGGCAGCTCTGCAATGGCTCCAGACAAGGAGACTCCACAGCCTCCTGGGCAGCCTGGGCCAGTGCTCTGGCACCTGCACTGCAAACAAGTTTCTCCTCAGATTAATACTAAACCTCCTGTGATCCAACTTGCTCCCATTCCCTCTTGTCCTACCATTGGATGCCATGGAGCAGAGCCTGGCTCTCTCCTCCTCACACTCACCCTTCCCATATTTCTAAGCATTGCTGAGGTCTCCTCTCAGTCTCCTCTTGTCCAGGCTGAAGAGACCCAGCTCTCTCAGCCTGTCCTCCTAGGGCACATGCTCCACTCCTTTCAGGATCTTGCTGGCCCTGTGCTGGACTCTCTCCAGCAGCTCCCTATCCTTCTGGAGCTGAGGGGCCCACAACTGGACACAGCATTCCAGGGGAGGCCTCCCCAGGGCACAGGAGAGGGGAGAAGAACCTCTCTGGCTCTGCTGGCCACGCTCCTCTTCATGCATCCTAGGATGCCATTGGCCTCTTGGCCACAAGGGCACATTGCTGCCTCATGGGCATCCTCCTAGCCACCAGCACTCCTAGACTTTTTCCCCAGGGCTGTTTTCCAACAGATCAGTTCCTGGCTGTACTGATCCATGGGGTTGTTCTTTCCCACATGCAGTACCTTACACTTCTGCATTAAGTCTCTCCCTGCCCATGTCTCTAGCCTGTCCAGGTCACTCTGGATGGCAGCACAGCTCCTGGTGTGCCAGCCACTGCTCCAAGCTTGGGATCATCTGCAAACTTGCTGAGGGAACACTCTACCCCTTCATCCAGATCACTGATGACTATATTGAACAGTACTGGACCCAGCACTGACCCCTAGGGGATCCGAGCTTGAGGAGGGGAGATTTAGGCAGAAGTTGTTCCCCAGGAGGGTGCTGAGCCACTGTGCCAGGTTGCCCAGAGAGGTGGTGGCAGCCCCAGCCCTGGCAGTGTTGCAGGCCAGGCTGGCTGGGGCTGGGAGCAAGCTGCTCTAGTGCCAGGTGTCCCTGCCCATAGCAGGCACAGGGGTTGGGGCTAGAGGAGCTGCAAGGTCCCTTCCAACCCTGCCAATTCTATGGTCCTATATAAACCCCCAGTTCTTCAGCAAGGGGTTAATTTCACCCAGGTATTCTCCTGGCCTTGGAAGGATTTATTCTTTTTAATCACCTTGTAAAGCCTTAGCAGGTGCTTGAACATCCTCAGAGCAAAGCTGCACATTCAAAAGCCCTTTAACTGCTTTAAGGGAACTCTTGTCCCCGAGGCCACAAGCTTGGTCATGCAAAACAACAACAACAAAAATCCCCAAACCAGCATTTAAAATGAGTGCACAGAGAGCAGGTCTGGCAAATCTGGATGTTTCCATCATGGGAGATGGAGACTGAAACAAATTGCTCTTACCCCAGAGTAATTTCACAAGATTTTATCCATGCAGCTAAGTCACTTTCCAGCACCGAAAATGATTTTCTGCCATGGCAGCAGATATCACCAGAGCACTCTCTCAGCTCCTGCAAGTCTTGCAACTTGAGAGGGGAACTGTGGACATGCAAGTCACGTTCATCTGGATTTACCTACCACAGCCTGGGAAATGCAGTCTCTTCCAGCCACGGAGCTGACAACCTGTTAGCATCATCTACTAGGCTGATCCCGAGTGGGCTGCAATCCAGCCTGCTGCAGCTCAAGGGGTACTCAGCTCAGAGAGATGAGAGGAAAGCAGAGAGAGCAGCTGGAGGATTGCTATGCAGCAGGTACACAGGAGAGTGAGCAGCAGAGTATTTACATGTGCACAGCCTTGTTAATGGCCTTGCAGCTTACAATCATCTGCCCTAGGTCCTGAGGATACATCAACAGTGGCTCAGCCAGCCTCACTGAGAAATGAATTCCCATCCCCTTCTCTAATGCACTAGGAAGTCTAAAGTAGTGCTTTCCAGGCACTTTGGACTTGTTTACAGGCAGCTCCTGGACAAGCTGTACTGGCTCAAAAAGAAAAGAGCACAGCCCAGCCCAATGGATAGAGTTACCCTGCCATAAAGGCACTGCATCAGGGAGAGCTTGTTTGCACATGCACAGAGACACAGGCCAGGCAGGCAGCAGCAAGGGCTATCCATCATCAGCAAGCCCACGAATGAGCCTGGAGGGGCTCCAGTGGGAAGAGAGCTGGTGAGCATCACACAGGTTTGCATCCCCAGGAGATGCCCATAAGACGATCCAGTCACAGGGCTGAACCCTGCTTTTTCTCTCACCCTTCACTGCAATGCAAAGCTCCCAGCACCTTCCCAAGGGGATTCTGGCACCTGCAGCCCTCCCCATTCTCAGCACAAAGGCTGCATCTCTCCCCTTCCCTCTGCACACACTGCCCCATCACTCAGCCTGCCGCAGAGAGGCAGCCGGCAGCATCCCTCCCCTTGTATCTATTTTGCTGAGGAACTTGTAGGGCTTGTCTGGCTAATGAAAAGCTGCTTTAGATCCCCCTTTGGGCTTTTCAGGAAGGATTAGCAAGGTTTCTCCAAAGCAGACACAGCAAGACAGTGTGTTTCTCTAAATACATCAGGGATGTTTCCAGCACTTGGCTTTGGCAGGGGCTAAGTGCTGTTGTCTTGCAAGTTGTCTCCTTGCCTGGGTATACAAATAGGAAGGTGCTGTCAGGCATTGATACAGGGCTGCTAGGGCTCTACCTCTCCAGGGTGCCTGCACAAATCCAGCCCAGGCTAATAGCAAGTGAAAGCTGTTACCTGCTGACAGCTCTGCCAAGGTCTAGCCACACACACTCAAACCAACGTGGGCTGCGGAGAAGCTTCCCTGCAGAGGATGCTGACTCCTGCATGGCTGCAGAGCACAGAGGATCCATCGCACTCCTCAGAGCCACCATCTCATCCTCCTACATGTCCCTGTGCTGCAAGACTCAGGAAAGGTCACCAGGGAGAAGAAACTCTGGCTTTACTTGCCATCTTCTCAACCCACTAGCCAGTATCCACAGCCTGCCACAAAGCACAGCAACTTGCCCATAGTCAAGCAGCAAAGCCATGGTAGAACTGGAGTCAAGGGTGATCTCCAGCTCCATGAGCTCCTCAAGACACCAGGTCTTTAGGGACCACTGCACAGTGCTCAAACTGGTGCAAGTCCCACTGATCCTCCAGCCCCAGAGAGGCTTGTAGCTAATCTGTATTTGTCCTTTGGAGTAACTGGGGCAAGTGATTAGCTGTTGCAGTAACCCTTACGGGAAGCTGCTCTTGGCAGGGGTAATTGAATGTTATCCCACTAAAACAAGGGAACGAGATGTGATAGCCATATCATCTCAAAATAGGCTACATGTAGACCATTCATCCTTCCCTCTAGGGGCCTGGCTTTGTTTGAGCAAGATTATGAACTCCCTTTCAGAAGAGCTTCATCATTTCCACATATTTCCCATTGGCCATGGGCAGGCAGGATCAATAAAGATATAATCCAAGAGACAGCTGCAAACACAAAAGTTCCTAATGAATTCCTGACCAGACAGCCAGCCCAAACACTCATCCCATCAGCTGGGACTTTGTGCAAAGCCATCACTCCAACACACTTAAAATTTCCCTGTGGAGGGCAGGAGCAGAGGCAAGACAGTGTCAGATGAATCCCAGTCCATCTCAGAGTCCAGCGTTATCCCTGGAGTAATTACTTCACCAGACATCACCACCTTGGATTGAGGGAGAGGGAGGAGGAGGCAGAGGGGAGTCTATTTGAAGAAAGGACTGTGGAAATGACCTGGAAGCATGGCCCTGGGGAGCCAGCAGGGAAGGAAAGTTGACGTGCCTATAATAAGGATGAGTCAGTAGCCTGGATGGTTCTCTCCAGCAATGCTAATTCACAAGCTGTACCTCTGGGACCACTTTGGCTTTCCCTTGCTTCCTTCTCTCTCTGTAACTCCTCCTTCTGAACACAACTTAGTCTCTAAAAGTGCATCTAAACTAGTAAAACTGTTTTATGTTGCAAGAAAAATATACAGCTGGGTTTATGTATTCCTAAATGGCACTGGACAAACTGACATCTCTGTGGCAGCTAACAGTTGTACTGAAAGAGGACAGCTAGAGCTTCATTCCACAACTGCATCCTCTGTTAAGCCACAGCCTTCCACAGCTGCTAATAAGTTAACAGCCAGTCAGCCCAAATTCACTGTTTTTCCTAGCAAAACACATTTATTGGTGGTTTTCCAGGTTTTTGTATGACCTTCTTTTGGAAAACAAGACAACCAAACTTTCTAAGCCATCGGGGGAACTTGGGTATTACATCCCCATTCAGATGAAGCACATCCCCTCAACTCCTGGGTGGCTTTGTAAATCCCAGTTAAACTCTCCTGATTTTGGATTAAGCCTCTTGCTTCCCCAGAGGATCTACTGCCACTATTTAGCTGAAAAACTCCTCTGAGTGATAGAGATCTGTCATTTCCAAAAGCTCAAGGAACAAGATGCTTATCCTAGCTCCCCAGAAGTCCTTTCTGTGCACATGCAGAACTGCAGATGCTTCCATCTTTAAAGAGCCCCAAACAACTCACATCCACAATAGCTACAGAGGGGAAACTCTTCCCTGATGGAAGAGGAAATGTGCTGAAGAGACTACCAAGGAGCAGCTTTATTCAATGAAGTGGCCTGATGGTAGCAGATTGATATCCAAACTATATGCATAAATACAGAGAGAGACAGAGTACAATTGCTGGGGTTTAGGTACAGAGGAATCTGAGCAAAGCTCTCCTCTAAAATCATAGAATCACAGAACAGTTCCAGCTGGAAGAGACCTTGAAGATCATCAGTGCAGCCTTTGGCCTAGCCCTAGCAACCTGCTAAAGGATGCTCCCCAATGCAACATCTACCTGTCTCTTAAACCCCTCCAGGGATGGGGACTCAAGCACCTCCCTGGGCAGCCTGTTCCAATGGCTCACAACCCTTGCAGCANAAAGACCTTTAATTCTGCTCATCATGAGCACAAAAAAGCCTCTCTAGACAGCATTAGTTCAAGGCAGGGCACAGAGAAATGTAAGAGGTCTTGTGTTTTCCCATGCAATGCAGAGGTGAAGCAGTATGTCAGTGGCCTCCAGCCCAACAGCAAACCCACCTGCCTGGGTTGTGAGCAATGTCTGGCTTGGCAGCTCTTTGTAACCCATCAGTAAAGCCTGAAGTCAAGATTCAGAGAGTAAATAACTCCACTCAGTAAAGGTAGTTTAAATGCCCAAGCACCTCAGATCACACGACAAGCTTTGCTACCACTCCTGCATCCCCAAAAGTTTACAAATGATGCTACTGATGGCAATGGATCACTGGAATCAATAAGTGCTCTGCTGTGGTTTGTGTTGGGCTAATAAAAACACTCAGCATGAGGTGCTGGCCCTGCTTGCAAACACTTTGCTCTGATTGACTCCAGAAGCTCCTTGGTTAAACTGTGGCAGGATTAGGGGAGCTGGAGGTCACGTTAGCACAGGCACCAAGGTCCTGAGGATGGTAGACCAGCTTCAAACCAAAAGGCCAGAAGAAGGTCTGTTCTACAATAGCACGTTATCTGCCTTTTCCTAGTAGCATCGTTCCCAGGGAACTTCATTAACACTTCTTAGCTGAGGCAGGTGATGGATTTCCCAGCTTTGGCTGGTGGGCATCATTCCTCTTCACAGTAAGGAAGCAGAGCTGTTCAGAGACCTGCCACAGACCCTTTATAGGTATGTGATGGGAAGGATTCAAGTGGCAGGACAGGATGCTTTGAAATCAAACACCTTCTCTTCTATTATAGGTGTTGCTGTGATTTTTTGAATGGCCACAGTGTGCCTGCAGTGAGAGCTCCTGTACCAATAGCACTACTCAATTTAGCTCTATGAATAGAATTAATTACTGAGTGACTTGCTCAAAGTCAAAATGAATCAGTGACAGCACCAGAAAAACAGCGCAGCAGTGCTGGCCCTCAGCCCTTCACCCCTGACATCGGATCACACCGCTCCACTTGCCTGCTTTGGTGGTATTTATTGACTTCATTGCACATAATCATCAGTCTCCCTGCCTTGGATTGCAAGACTGGAGCAAAGAGGATCACCAAGATATCCAAAGCAAAAGGAGTTCCACCTGGTGGAAAAGGCTGCTTTGGCATTTGCTCCTCTCCAAAGTTAGCTGTCAAGAGCATCTGGGCGTTTGGCTGGATCGCTCCCTGATAGATGAGGAGCATGTGGAACATGTGCTGCCTGCAGTTGGTACAAGGTTCTTTGTCAACCCAAGCATTGCTTAAGTGCCCATAATGGGGAACAGGTTGCCCAACAGTTCCTCCTCCCTGGTATTGCTTCTGGGGCTGTAATACTGCAGAGAGCAGCAGCAGCTGTCTTTCACTGGCTGGATATTAGGCGTAATAAAGCACTGCGAGTTCCTTCTCTCCATGCACCACAACTCCTGCACACAAGCTGTGCTGCCTTAGACTTGCCACAGGCACCTCCAACTTACAACAAGCAGACAGCAAGGACCACCCATGTGCTGCAAGGAGTCAGAGGGGGAGAGAACATCAAATCCAGTATCCTGAATAATCCCTGGGGAGTTGGAGGAACATTCAGGAGGGTGTACAGAAGAGTTGATACACCCAAAAAGGCAAAGGGAACGCGCAAGATCTTTCACTCATCCTCATGATAGGAAGGACACTGAGATGCTGGAGCGTGTCCAGAGGAGAGCTATCAAGCTTGCGAGGGGTTTAGAGGACAAGCCATNTTTTTTTTTGGTTGGTGTTTTTTTTTGTTGGACTCGGTGATCTGAGAGGTCATTTCCAGCCATGAATGTTCTGTGATTCTGTGATCTTCATTTGTGGTAACAACATACACAATCAACTCTGTAGTCACCAGCATCACAGCAACTAAACCAACCTTGTGTTACTCAAGACTTCTTGCACGCCATCCACTCCCCTCCAGTTTTGAGTCCTATGAAACTCTTAATGCTCTTAATGTACCAACACATCCCCATTTGACATAAGCAAGCCCTTAGTTTTAGGCACAGAATCATTAAGGTTGGGAAAGACCTCTAGGATCATCAGTCGAACTATCAAGCCACCATCCCCATGCCACTAAACCATGTCACAAAGTGCCACATCTACACAGTTGTCGAACCCCTCCAGGGATGGTGACTGCCCTGGGCAGCCTAATCCAATTCCTAACCACTCTATGAGTGAATACATTTTTACTTATATCCAGCCTGAACCTCCCCTGGCACAACTTGAGGTCATTTCTTCTTGTTACTAGGCACCTGGGAGAAATTTCCACCTCACTCCAAGCTCCTTTCAGGGAGTTGTAGAGAGTGAGAAGGTCTCCCCTGAGCCTCCTTTTCTCTAAACTAACCAACACCCAGTTCCTTCAACTGTCTCTTACCACACTTGTGCTCTAGACCCTTCAGCACCTTCCTTGCCCTNAATCCAATTCCTAACCACTCTATGAGTGAATACATTTTTACTTATATCCAGCCTGAACCTCCCCTGGCACAACTTGAGGTCATTTCTTCTTGTTACTGGGCACCTGGGAGAAATTCCCACCTCACTCCAAGCTCCTTTCAGGGAGTTGTAGAGAGTGAGAAGGTCTCCCCTGAGCCTCCTTTTCTCTAAACTAACCAACACCCAGTTCCTTCAACTGTCTCTTACCACACTTGTGCTCTAGACCCTTCAGCACCTTCCTTGCCCTTCTCTGGATACACTTCCAGCACCTCAGTGGCTTACAAACACTGACTGCTCCATGTGCCAGGGAAGGGTTTCAGTGTGGGCTCCCTCCTGCCGTATTCCAGCAAGTTACATGTATAACAGCAGCAGCTGGAAGGAGAGGCTTTTGTGCTAAGTTCAATACACACAAAGAGGAGCAAAATCTTTTACCAAACCTGCCTGCAATCAGAGCAGAGTAGTGAGCAAAATGAGGCACTGCTGGGGAAGAGAGAAGCAGCCTGTGAAACGATTTGCTGAAGGTCATGCAGTCAGGGCTGCGACAGAGCAGGGATGAGTCCTGCCTCCCAGGTCAATTCCTTAGCCACACCACTTTCCAGCCCTCAAACACATTTGTTTTCACACCCTTTTGTATTCCTTCCTTGCCTACAGCAGACCTCCAAAACTTCCCTCCTCACAGGGGATGGCTCTGCCTGCACAACACCAGTCTGGAAACCAAGACTGAAATGAAACCAGGAGAGTCTGAAGGGAAATGTTTGGGTACCTTTAACCCATCTCTGCTGCTCCAACTTTGTTAACAAATAGCTTCCACAAGAAATATAATCCCTCTCAGGAAGGCAGTCAGGACTGGCAAAGGAGACAATGTGTGCTACAGAATCACAGAATGTTAGGGGTTGGAAGGGCCCTAGAAAGATCATCTAGTGCAACCCCCCTGCCAGAGCAGGAGCACCTAGACCAGCTCACACAGCAATGTGTCCAGGCAGCTCTGCAATGGCTCCAGACAAGGAGACTCCACAGGCTCCTGGGCAGCCTGGGCCAGTGCTCTGGCACCCCCACTGCAAACAAGTTTCTCCTCCTGTTAATACTAAACCTGCTGTGGTCCAACTTGCTCCCATTCCCTCTTGTCCTACCATTGGATGCCATGGAGCAGAGCCTGGCTCTCTCCTCCTCACACTCACCCTTCACAGATTTCTAAGCATTGCTGAGGTCTCCTCTCAGTCTCCTCTTGTCCAGGCTGAAGAGACCCAGCTCTCTCAGCCTGTCCTCCTAGGGCACATGCTCCACTCCTTTCAGGATCTTGCTGGCCCTGCGCTACAATGAGCTGGAGTATCCCATGGGAAGACCCTGCATCCCCACATCTCCATCTCTATGGACACAGACCTTCCCAAGGACTCCATATCCCATGTTGGCCCCAGGATGGAAGCAGCTCTGAGCCATGGCTCCTTTTCCAGCCTGTCACTCACCACGTTGTTCATTACAGGGAAATGAACTCTGTTCCCCAGCGTCTGGAGGATAGAGAGTAATTGGGTTCTGTGCAGCCTTTTCACTTAATTTACTCAAGTTGTATTTATTCCTTCCAGAATTAGGTTTGAGAGGCTGATGGACAAGACATCAGAAAAAGTCAGAGGCAAATGGATGGGATAATAAACTTGGGAGAGAGAAAAATGATGTCTCTCTGTCTCTCCTTTTTTCCTCCCCTCCCTATCTCAGTCATCTCCACCATTCTTTCATCCTTTTACTAAGGAACACAGAGAGCTGTTGCTAAAAAGCTCCACTGCATCACCATGTGGCTTTGTAAAAGGTAACCTTGCTATCTAAGTTCATCCCAATCTGGAAAAAAAAGGATATTTAGTGTGGGTTAAACCATGCCAGCAGAACAATCTGCTGAATTTAATGAAATCAAAACATTTGCAAGAACCTATTGATTGTGTTGACATTTCCAGCGAAAAAATTATCAAAATGTTATTTTTGATAAGGTTGAAGCACTTGATTTCAAAGTATTATAATTAGATCTGATATCCTTATGGAGAGAAATCCTGAATATAATGTAAAAAGTCAGAGAAATTGCCTCAAGATGAACTAATATCAGGACTCCAGGAGACTTTCTCATGCTGAAACTTGGGGCAAAGCAAGACCTCAAAAACCAAGAAGCTCATCCCTGTCACCTCATTTTAAAGCCTCTCCCAGCAGCACAGTCCTGCCTCAGAAAAGCAGGAGGAAAGGAACATCATGGGTTCACTATTCAAACCCAGCAGGCAGGGACCAGCTTCAGTGGGCACCTCACATCCCTGATGGACACAACATCCCCATGTGTATAATCCTGGGATGTTAAACCCCTTCTCTGAGCTCATATGGGACCTAAAAAGTGGCCACCAGTGAACTTGGTGCCACCACCTCCTTGGTTTGCTTGGAGAAAGGGCATGGGATGACATGGGGGGGGGG
>VWZO01008609.1:41138-62051 GCA_013396975.1 Bucco capensis
TAGGTCCCTGTGTGCCTGGCAGCTCTGCAGCCACTGCTCCCCAAGCCTAGAGCACTGCTGGGGGTTGCTATGGCCAAGGGGCAGCACCTGGCATTTGGCCTTAGTGAACTTCATGGCATTGGCCTTGGCCCAGTGATCCAGCCTATCCAGATCCCTCTGGAGAGCCTCCCTGCCCTCAAGCAGATGGACACTGCCACCCAGCTTGGTGTCATCTGCAAACTTGCTAAGGGTACACTGCATCCCCTGGGCCAAATCATTGATGAAGATATTAAACAGGAGTAGCCCCAGGACTGAGCCTTGCAGCATCTCCTGCAACCCTCTGGGTAAATAAAGCCTGCAGCCAGACAGCATATGTCCATCTGAAGGATGCTTTCCCCCCAAAGCTCAAGGCAGCACTATGATGAGGAGGACACCAGCACACAGCTGCCATCCCCAGCTTGCCAGCTCGCTGCATTACAAATGCTTCCCAATACATAGGTTTCAATAATAATTAGCATATTACTCCACAACTAATAAATTGAAGGAAATAGCAACTTCCCAGCAGACAGACCCCAAGCCTGAGACTGTTGAATTCCATGAATAAATTGCTTACATGAATTATTTGCTCAAATCTAACAGGGCCAGCACTGCTCAGGAGCAGCTGCCCCAAAGGCACAGTGTTAGCAGCAGCAGCTGTGAGATACTTAGGGGCAAGAGGGAAAATCATGACCAAGACAAGCTAAAGCCAAGTTATCACCACAGAATATCACTTATTGCACAGAGGAGGTGCCTTTGGTTTGCAGAAGTCTCCCTCTGCCCAGGAACCAGCAGGTTCCCTTGTCAACATCACCTTCTGCATCTCAAGAGGCTTCCCAGGCACTCATGCCCAGTCCTTTAGTTACCATTCTCTGGTGCTGTAAGATCCTTAAGTGGTGGACTTGGGTTAGGGGTGTCTGAAAAAATCACAGGGGGTTGCAGGAGCATTTCCAGCTGTTCTCTAGAAGAAATGAATACAAACTTTTGGGTTGTGCCTTTCAAATCCTCAGGGGACCACTGCATCTGACCAGAAAGAGCAAGTTGTGTTGGCAGCTGAAAGAAGAATGTTCCTGTTGCTGAATTATCATGACACCTGAGAAACCAGATGCTCACAAATTCCTTTCCCATCACCACAAGTGAAAAGCAAGCTAATGCACATGGTAACTGCTCCCACCCAATTCAGCACAGTGGGACCATGTCCCAGCCAAACACTCCAAAGCTCAGGGTGAACCAGACCAGCTCCTGGAAAGCCACCAGCACTGCTCAGCAGAAGGCAATTTAGCCCACACACCCCCCTCTGCTCCTGTTTTTCCAGGCCATAGCCCTGGAAAGGCAATGCACAGGATGAAGAAGGTACTGGCAGGCTCTAAGAGCTTTGCCCAAGCAAGTGGACACCAAAATGAGAAGGGCAAAGCTCCAAGTCTGGTAACTCTGCAGCTGCTCTGCTCTCAGCGTTGGCTTCACTGGAGCACAAGAGCAACAAGCTGAGCACTGAGCCTGCCCATGCTAGGGCTGCAGCTCCTCTCCTGACAGCAGTCATCTAGCCAGCTTTGCAGAGGGGAAGCAGGGTGGGAAATGAGGTAGCTGGAGTGCTTTGTGCACCCCAGCAGGATGGGGCCATGGATGGGATCCAGCTGCAGATGTAGGTGTCCTGGAGCAACTCAGCACAGCACCTGCCTGGGCAGGACACTCACCTACTGGCTGAGCCATGTCTCAGCTTGTCACTGCTGCTGTCACAAGGAGTTACCAAGGTCTCCTTCTCTCTGAGTAACCCCAGAGCAGAAGGTGCTGATGGTGTTTCACTGGACAGGAACCTTACAGCTAGGAAAGCAGGTACCTTCAGGGAATCAGCCTGAAGAGAAGGCTTTGTGGGGACCTACTAGTGACCTTCCAGTACCTAAAGGGAACTTCCAAGAAGGCTGCAGAGGGCCTGTTTGCAAAGGCCTGGAGGGAAAGGACAAGGGGCAATGGTTTGAAATTGGAGAAGAGTAGATTTAGACTGGATATTAGAAAGAAGTTGCTCCCCACAAGGGTGGTGGAACACTGGCCCAGGTTGCCCAGGGAGGTGGTTGAGTTGCCATCCCTGGAGGCATTGCAGGTGAGGCTTGCCAGGGCTCTGGGCAAGCTGATGTAGTTGGGGATGTCCCTGGCCACTGCAGGGGGGTTGGACTAGATGAGCTCCAGAGCTCCCTTCCAACCCAAGCCAGTCTAGGATTCTATCACAGCATGGAGCTCCATTCCCATGCAGGATGCTGCACTCCAAATCTCTATCATTCCTCTCCCCCCATGGTGTGTTGAGTCTAGCAGCGCTCAGTCTGCTGTCAAAAGCCATAGAAAGCCACACCTCACCTACTCTTGCTTCTCCTTTTCTCAGTGCATAGGAAACTCCATACAACCTAAGGTGACCTTCAAAGCTTTAATGGGACCAGATGGTTCCATAAAATATAAATGCAGGGATAAAAATACCACTGTGTCTCCCAGTGATTAACTTTGGATCTACCCTGTCTAGGAGGGATCCAACCAGCAAGCTTGCCACTTTCCTCCTGCAGATGGGTCCAGAAACTCTCTCTATGCTTTTCATCTGCCTCAAAAGCAGTGCCAAAGGGCTCTCCACCTCTTTATGGTCCTCCAGCCCCTTCTGAAGGTCTAGTCTGCCAAGCAGCTAGTGTGCCATCCAGTTCCTCCTCAAAGAGCAACACATAAATGCCACATTACCAAATGGTTTCATCTGCTGCAGTAGAGGATTTGGGGCAACAGAGAACAGAGAAGATGCTTTGACATCACTGAAAAATACCAAGAAACTTTCATGGATTGAAAACTAAATTAAGACTAAAATTACCACACAATTTCACTTGGTAATTTCTGCTGGCATGGAAATGATCACTCCTTGCTTGGATAGTGAACAGATTATTCCAGACTTCAAAGGCTGATTTTAGCAGTAAGTAAACTTGTGCAATTAGTGGTTTGAAAGTTGTAATAAACTCCCTAGCTGAAGGTGACATGGCAAACAGCATGGCTTGTGGAAAACAGAGTCACAGCTTTCTAAGCTCTTGCAGTTCTTTGAGGAAGGCAACAATACCTGCAAGAAAAGCAGGTATGATTTATTGGACCTTCAAAAATGTCTTAATTAATAATAAGCAGGACTCCTGAAGAAGCAGCAGGCTACAGGGATGAAACCCATCTTCCTGCAGATGCCTTGTGAAGGGATGTCATTTGAACAAGGAATCTGGAGGGTAAAGCACACAAACCAGGCAGCAGCTTGTCAAAAGCCATAGAAAGCAGGGATGTGAGAGAGTGAAAAAGAAAAGCCACATCCCCTGAGTCATGGCTCTGCCTCCCCTGTATCAGGCAGATCCCAAGCATGACATCAACATGGCAAGGAGGACCCAAGATGACATGAATATTAGCTAGATCCAAGCCACCACAGCTGAGAAAATCAGGGTTAAACAATCCAAATCCATGTCCCAGAGCTCCGCAGGGGTTTACACTGCTTGTGTTACATCCTCACCCTTGCACTTCCAGGAAACTGGAGCTTTCTTTCACAGTATCACAGAATGTCAGGGGCTGGAAGGGACCTAGAAGGATCATCTAGTGCAATCCCCCTGCCAGAGCAGGAGCACCTAGACCAGCTCACACAGCAATGTGTCCAGGCAGCTCTGCAATGGCTCCAGACAAGGAGACTCCACAGCCTCCTGGGCAGCCTGGGCCAGTGCTCTGGCACCTGAACTGCAAACAAGTTCCTCCTCAGGTTAATACTAANGTCTGTACTGATCCATGGGCTTGTTCTTTCCCACATGCAGTACTTTACACTTCCCCTTGTTAAATTGCATCAAGTCTCTCCCTGCCCATGTCTCTAGCCTGTCCAGGTCACTCTGTATGGCAGCACAGCTCCTGGTGTGCCAGCCACTCCTCCAAGCTTGGGATCATCTGCAAACTTGCTGAGGGAACACTCTACCCCTTCATCCAGATCATTGATGAATATATTGAACAGTCCTGGCCCCAGCACTGAGCCCTGGGGCACACCACTAGTCACAGGCTCCAGTTAGACTCTGCTCCACTGACCACAACTCTCTGGGCTCTGTTCTTTACCCATCCTGGATAAATCCAAGGGGTGCATAACAGCTCCTGTCAGAGCAAAACCAGCCTGGGAGCAGCAATGACAGCAGAGCAGCAAATGGACAGAGAGATGGAAAGGAAAGAAAGCAGTGACTGAAAAAAAAATGAATAGTTGATAGCAGATTAAAT
Organism: Bucco capensis; assembly: GCA_013396975.1. Taxonomy (NCBI): domain Eukaryota; kingdom Metazoa; phylum Chordata; class Aves; order Piciformes; family Bucconidae; genus Bucco; species Bucco capensis. Next base: position 45,399 of record VWZO01008609.1, read on the forward strand.
CAGCCAAGCTGGGGTGAAGTTTTAAATGGCATTGGGGGAAAAAAAGGTGTCAAGTTTGAAGCATTTCTGATAAAATGCTATTCATTTTAGGCAGGAGGAGAGGACTGTGGGAAATTCAACATTATCTAACACAGGCAATTAAGAAAACAATGACAGCTGAAATTTAATACAGACAAGTACAAGGTAATGCCTATCAAAAGCAACATTTCCAACAACTCATACACACTGATGGATTCTAACTTAATTGTAACCACTCAGGGGAAGGGAAAAAAAACAAACCCTACACATCACTCTGGACAACTTAACAAAAACATCTGAACAACAGACAATGGTGGCCAAGACAGCAAGGCAGAGTGAGCAGGGGAGAGAGAGAAAACAAGAACTGAAAATATTGTGATGCTAGCGTGGAAGAAAACAACATTCTCAACTTGCAACACCTTCTTCAGCATGGGATAGACAGATGGATGCCAATGGGATAGGAAGAAACAACAAGAAGATCTGATCCTCAACACATTTCCATAGCAAACGAAAAAAAATCAGAGGTGTAGCATTTAAGAGGAGGATAAGAAAGGAGAAAAACAGACTGCAGAACAAAAAACCCAAGGTTAAGTGGTGCCTTTTATTCATGAAAAGCACATGTTCACTGACACTGAAAGCCAACAAAGTTGGAAGAGAGAGATGATGTCTCAGCAGGAACACCCAAGCCTTGGCCACAAGCTACCACCAATGCACAGAGATCCTCAGGGTTTGCAGTAGCATGAGACACAAGCAAGTGTTAAAGTCTAAGACCTGCTTGTAGGATAAAAATATACTAGGATCTGAATGGAGACCATAAGCAAACTCCTGGGAGCCTTTCTCATTTGTGGTTTGAGGCAGTCTAGTATTTATTTAATGACAGGTCCAATGGTCAGGAGTTAGGAAAGGAAATGTTCCTTTAGCTATCTCTTGGGAGGACAACTCCCCTTAGCTTGTAAGGAAGCCAAGCATAGCATCACAGAATGGTTAGAGTTGGAAGGGACATTTAGAGGTCATTAGTCCAACCCCCTGCAGTCAGCAGGGACATCTATAACTACATCAAGTTGCTCAGAGTCCCAAGGTCCAAGCTGACCTGGAGTGTTGCCAGGGATGGGCCATCCACCAGCTCTCTAGGCAACCTGGGCCAGGGTCTCAGTGTGAAAAACTTCCTCCTTATATCAGTTTAAATCTCCCTCATTGAGTTTAAAGCCATCACCTCTTGTCCTATAGCAGCATGTTCTTGTAAAAAGTCTCTCTCCATCTTTCTTATAGACCCTTTAAGTACTGAAAGGCTGCACTAAGCTCTCCCTGGAGCCTTCTCTTCTGCAGGCTGAACAAGCCCAACACTCTCAGCCTGTGCTCACAGCAGAGAGCTTCCGACACTCTGATCAATTTTGATACCTCAGGGGTCAGTGCTGGGTCCAGTACTGTTCAATATATTCATCAGTGATCTGGATGAAGGGGTAGAGTGTTCCCTCAGCAAGTTTGCAGATGTTCCCAAGCTTGGAGGAGTGGCTGGCACACCAGGAGCTGTGCTGCCATCCAGAGTGACCTGGACAGGCTAGAGACATGGGCAGGGAGAAACTTAATGAAATTTAACAAGGGGAAGTGTAAAGTACTGCATCTGGGAAAGAACAAGCCCATGGATCAGTACAGACTGGGAACTGATGTGTTGGAGAAGAGCCCTGGGGAAAAAGCTCTAGGAGTGCTGGTGGCTAGGAGGATGCCCATGAGGCAGCAATGTGCCCTTGTGGCCAAGAGGCCAATGGCATCCTAGGATGCATGAAGAGGAGCGTGGCCAGCAGAGCCAGAGAGGTTCTTCTCCCCTCTCCTGTGCCCTGGGGAGGCCTCCCCTGGAATGCTGTGTCCAGTTGTGGGCCCCTCAGCTCCAGAAGGATAGGGAGCTGCTGGAGAGAGTCCAGCACAGGGCCAGCAAGATCCTGAAAGGAGTGGAGCATGTGCCCTAGGAGGACAGGCTGAGAGAGCTGGGTCTCTTCAGCCTGGACAAGAGGAGACTGAGAGGAGACCTCAGCAATGCTTAGAAATATGTGAAGGGTGAGTGTGAGGAGGAGAGAGCCAGGCTCTGCTCAATGGCATCCAATGGTAGGACAAGAGGGAATGGGAGCAAGTTGGAGCACAGGAGGTTTAGGATTAACACGAGGAGAAACTTGTTTGCAGTTCAGGTGCCAGAGCACTGGCCCAGGCTGCCCAGGAGGCTGTGGAGTCTCCTTGTCTGGAGCCATTGCAGAGCTGCCTGGACACATTGCTGTGTGAGCTGGTCTAGGTGCTCCTGCTCTGGCAGGGGGGTTGCACTAGATGATCTTTCTAGGGCCCTTCCAACCCCTAACATTCTGTGATTCTGTGACCTGCTCCAACAGGTTCATGTCCTTCTTCTGCTGAGGACTCCAGAGCTGGACACAGGACTGCAGGTGAGGTCTCTCCAGAGCACAGCAGAGGCGTAATCCCCTCCCTGGCCTGCTGCTCACAATGCTGGGGCTCCAGCCCAGGATTGGGTTAGCCTGCTGAGCTGCAAGCATCAGACTCATCCTCACCACTGCTGCTGGAGGCCAATCGAGTGATGCTGACAATGACAGAGGGGCTTTGCACAGTGGATTTGCTAGGGAAAGGACACAAATCAGAGGGAACAAGGTGGCCTTTCATGGAGAGGCACACTCCTCTGGCAGCAGTAGCAAGGCTCAGCAGCATGAGGCACTATTGATTCAGCTCTGACTGACAGCAAAAGAGGAAAGCACAGCTGATCTGACCCAGAAGGAGACAGGACACAGCTTCAGGTGGAGTGGGTTATGCACTGCAGTGTCCAGGAAGGCTGCTGGGCCCCTCAGCTCCACAAGGATAGGGAGCTGCTGGAGAGAGTCCAGCACAGAGCCAGCAAGATCCTGAAAGGAGTGGAGCATGTGCCCTAGGAGGACAGGCTGAGAGAGCTGGGTCTCTTCAGCCTGGACAAGAGGAGACTGAGAGGAGACCTCAGCAATGCTTAGAAATATGTGAAGGGTGAGTGTCAGGAGGGAGAGGATGAGGAGGACCCACGGGAAGAGAGGGTTACAGTAACCCTCCCATTCATCTCTCCAGCATACCAGTCAGGGGGCAGAAAACTCCTTCCTTTTCCAGTTGGACACCGAGTTCCTAAAGTATTGAAGAAGCTCAGCTGGGAGGCAAGGAGAAGGGGAGGCAGTGCTCCTGGGGAGCTGTGATTCACAGCCACACTCTGCCATGGCTGGGAAGCAGGGGTGGATGTGAAGGGCAATCCCAGCACATTTGCAAACAGATTTAATAATAAGGGGCTGTCTGCCTCGATGTGTCAAGCTATCTGCAAGTGCTGCAAAAGAATATCATCAAGTGTGACACAATGCAAAGCAGGATAAGGTCATTTGCTTTGCTTTCCTCTGTTTTAAAGCAGCAGAAAAAGTGGTTTCAAAGCCCAGCTTTCAGAGGAACATGACTGGCTGCCTGAGGAACAGCTCCAGATCAAGCCTTTGATATTCAAAATGAATCCCAGGAGGACGAGGTGTGATACCTTCCCTTTCCCTTCATCCATTTCCAGGCCAGAGATATCTCTCCTTCCATTAACTTAGCTCTCCCCCTCCTCCTTTATCCCCTGACCAGGTTTTTTTTCACAGGCTCAGGGTTCATCTCTGGTGTTTTTTTACTCCTGAGCCATTGATCTAAAGGAGAGGTCTGATCCCACACTCCTCATTCAACAGGGACTTCCAGCTGAGTGAAAGCTCCACGAGTGAAATCTGAGATTCTCAGCATCTCCTCAAAGGCAAACACCACAAGTATTTGCAGCCAAGAAAACACTGAAGGTGAAATTGAGATAACAAAGGACTTCCACAGCTTTCACCTTCAGGAACAAACAGAAACAAACTCAAGAAGGAAGCTTTCAATGACAACTCCAATAGTTTAACTCAGAGCTGTTTAGGATTGAAACTGGGATGACTGCAACACAGGCAAGCAACACCCTTGTGTGGGGGGAATGTCTCCAAACACAACATCTTGCCCTTTCCTTTCACACCAGAGTGGATTTCCAAGCTGTCCTTTCCCTGCAAAGCACATCACCTCTTTCTATCCAGGTACTGCCCCAGTGCTGTCACTACAGATGTGCTTCCCTATGGAGCTCATCTCAGGGGGAATGGGAGTCCAGTAACATGCCTCCCTCTGACACTCTGACACTCTCCAGCCGTAAACTACTAAACTTCAGCTCTTCCCCAGGGCCTTGCTGGGGCTTGTACTTGTGTATTCCACCAGCTGCTTCCCGTGGTGGGACACTGGGGAGCTTTGGGAGCATCCAGCTGTGCCAGCAGCTTCCAGCCATGCTCAGTGACTCTCTTTTCATAGAATCCTAGACTGGTTTGGGTTGGAAGGGACCTCTGGAGCTCATCTAGTCCAACCCCCCTGCACTGGGCAGGGACATCCCCAACTACATCAGCTTGCCCAGAGCCCTGGCAAGCCTCACCTACAATGCCTCCAGGGATGGCAACTCAACCACCTCCCTGGGCAACCTGGGCCAGTGTTCCACCACCCTNCCTGCACTTGGTCTTCTTGAAGCTCCTGAGGTTCCCCTGGGCCCACCTCTCTAGCTTGTCCAGGTCCTTCTGGATGACATTCTGCCCCTCCAACTTATCAACAGCACTCCATAGCTTGGTGCCATTTGCAAACAAATGCTGTGCCAGCCATGAAGCTGAATCTCCCTGCCAGATGACATAAGAGCAAGGCAGACCCACAGGCTGTCTGTGGCCACCTGAGTTCTCTGTTCATCTCCTCTCCTTCTTCTCCATGCACAGCACTGGCAAATACCCGCAGCTTCTCCTGCACACCTGAATCCATCCCACATTTGTGTCTCCCAAAGGTCCTCCAACATTACAGCTGTCCCAGCTGGTGTCTAGGCTCTGTTTAGCTGTGCTGAGGAGACCTATCCTTTTTAACAAGCATGTTAACATAACATACAAAACCCTCCAGCTCTCAAATTTCTCAGGAGCCCCAGAGGAGCATAGAGAAATTCTTCTTAATTACAATATGTATGTTAAATAAGGACATCAGAAGGCAACATTTTAAAAACACCTGGAAAAGGTTGTGAGGACATCAGCACTGCTCCTCTTTGGGCTTAAAGGGGGGTGGGGGTGGTTCAAAGGGGTTGATGTTACAGCAAGGTCACCAAGACTCCTATCTGAGGAGTCTTTAAACACAGCAAGCAATTGGAAGCTGTGGCTGAAGAGAGATGTGTGATGCTGCAGAAGCAGCAGCCCCCAGGCAGGAACTTTTAACTAAATAATTACAAGCAAGCCACTATTTCTTGAACAACAGACTGAGCCCTTGAAAAATCTCATTGCAATGCCATCACAGCCTTGGCTCATTTGTCATGTGGTGAGGAATCAGTCAGCGTCACCAGAGTTTAACCCTGTCTCAGGGGACAGTGGCTCTGGCACTGCCAGCAGAGGGGATGGCCACGGGAGGATGTGGCTGTGCACATCCACACCTCATGCCTCTAAAAGTGTGCTTTTTTTTCCCCAGAAGGCACAGGTGGTGTGAGTGTGCACATCCCTAGCTTCCAGCCTGCTGGGATGCTCCGGGTGGATGCAGTCCTTGCTTCTCCCTGGAGCGCTGCCACTTAGAATTTGCTAATTAAGCCTTGTTAATGAATTGCCTCCAATGCCCACTGACAGCACATTTGTGCTGCCCTCTGCCAGTGCTCTTGTCACTTCTGTGGCTGTTGGGAACTTGTCTGAAAGCTGGAGGATCAGGTCCAGAAAGCCTATTTCAACTTCACAGTCATGAACACTCACACCAGGAGCACAACTTAGCATTGCATTCATCCAGGGAAGGAGCAATCACAGCCTGCCTGGGACTCTTTCTATGGCAGGAGAACAAGAGTGTGACACATCATCCATTTTTTATCAGGTCATTTTCAGGCTACAAAAAGTCTCTACTCCCAAGCAACTGCCTACAAACAAGCTAGAGATCAAATCCCACTGGCAAAAATTACCCAGCCACAGCACCCTGCTCTGAAGAAAGCACAGTCCATCCACCCATGGAAGAAAAACAAGCAGGGCAGGTGAATTATTTACACAGATGACCACCCAGCCCTTCTCATGTTCTCCCCTACTGATATCCATGCAGAGCTAACATGCAAGCCAACAAGAGTAACTCAGAGAGATGCTCAATCGACACAAAATACTCCTATTCCTTAGACACTTCTTTTCATCCCCAGGATGTCTCAACATCTGAGCATGGTAATTCCCTAGTGATTAATGTCTTTATTTATTTAAAAAGAGAAGAGAGGTTTTCACAGGCATGACTGTCACTCAGCATCTCTCATTGACAGCAAGATGGGGATGATATGTGGCAAAGACTCATGGTGGGTGTCTCCTCCAAAGGGAGGTCTCCCCCTGTCTGAGTGGGTCTTGCAACCAGGGATTGCAGAAACAGCTCTCAGTTCAATGATACTCAAGAGTCTGGCCTCGTCCCCTCCCTCCGAAAACACACCAACAAAATGCAAGAGCAGCAGACACAGCCCAGGTGCATGCAGGCAGGATGGGACATGTCCCTTTGCTCAGCTTTGGGGAGGCCTCACCTCCAGTACTGCATCCAGTTTTGGGCTCCTCACTCCAAGAGGGACATGGAGGTGCTGGAGAGGGGACAGAGGCTGCCAAGCTGCCAAAGGGCTTAGAACATAAGCCTGAGGAGGAAAGACTGAGGGATCTGGGCCTGGTTAGCCTGCAAAAGAGAAGGTTGAGGGGAGACCTCCTGGCTCTCTAGAACTCCCTGAAGGGAGGTTGTAGAGAGGCAGGGACTGCTCTGTTCTCCCTAGTGGAGAGTGCTAGGACAAGGGGAAATGGAGGGAAATTGTGCCAGGGGAGGTTCAGGTTAGATATTAGGAGGAATTTCTTTGCTGCAAGGGTTGTGAGCCATTGGACCAGGCTGCCCAGGGAGGTGCTTGAGTCCCCATCCCTGGAGGGGTTTAAGAGACAGGTAGATGTTGCCTTGGGAGCCATCATTTAGCAGGTTGATAGGGTTAGGCCAAAGGCTGCACTGATGATCTTCAAGGTCCCTTCCAGCTCTAACTGTTCTATGATTCTATGACACAAGCTCATGGTGGTGATAAGCAGCAAAGGCACAGAGCATCCCTCAGAGACATGCTTCCACAGAACCCCTGGGAAAGCTCCTGCCAGCAGCCAATCTAAGAAGAGAAAAATCTTTAAATGCTGATAGAAAAACCACCAAGGCAATGCTAGAGCTTTGCACCTGGGTTCCTGGGCTTCCCAGAGGGTGGCTAGGGCTTCTTCTATAGAGAAAGAGGAGGAATGAGAAACGTTCCTGCTTAAAATGAATAAAATATGTCACTCCTGGTCTTGTAGCTATTAAATCACTGGCTATACAATTACTTAATTATGTAGCAGCAAAAGAAGGGGGAGGGGGGGAAGGGATGGTATTTTTCCTCCTGAAAACTTCAATTTGCTACCTCAAGAAAATAATTACTCGATTCAAACATTGAATAATTGAGACATTCATTAGTAGCCCTATTGTACTATTAGCACAAGGAAGGTACCAGTTAAAGACTGAGAAATTGATTCACCAGGGAGAAAGGAAAGCCAAGCCACCAAGGGCTAAAAGGAGAGGGTGGCTTGCAGGGCTGGCTGGCTCAGCAGACCCAGTGCTGCTTTCAGACAAGGTGCTGCACCCCAGGGCAAAGCCCATTTGGCTTCTGTCTCTCTGTAGGCACATGTGGCCTCCTTGTCTGCACATAAATATTAAGAAAGATATCAAGGGGCTGGGATGCTGTTGATAAGTAGGAGGGGAGGGATGTCATCCAGAAGGACCTGGACAAGCTGGAGAGGTGAGCCCAGGGGAAACTCAGGAGCTTCAAGAAGACCAAGTGCAGGGTCCTGCCCCTGGATCAGAACAATCCCCACTATCAATCCAGGCTGGGGGATGAGATGCTAGAGAGCAGCCCTGCAGAAAAGGCCTTGGGGTACTGGTGGCTGAGAAGCTGCCCATGAGCAAACAGTGCACGCTGGCAGCCCAGAAGCACAATGGCATCCTGGGCTGCAGCAAGAGAAGCGTGGCCAGCAGAGCCAGAGAGGTGATTCTGCCACTGCACTCTGCTCTGCTCACACCTCCTCTGCAATACTGGGTCCAGTTCTGGAGCCCTCAACACACAAAGGCCATGGAGCTGCTGGAGCAGGTGCAGAGGAGGCCACGAGAATGCTCAGGGGCTGCAACACCTCTGCTCTGAGGACAGGCTGAGGGAGCTGGGATTGTTCAGCCTGGAGAAGAGAAGGCTTCAGGGGAACTACTAGTGACCTTCCAGGACCTAAAGGGAACTTCCAAGCAGGCTGCAGAGGGCCTGTTTGCAAAGGCCTGCAGGGAAAGGACAAGGGGCAATGGTTTTAAATTGGAGAAGAGTAGATTTAAACTGGACATTAGAAAGAAGTTGCTCCCCACGAGGGTGGTGGAACACTGGCCCAGGTTGCCCAGGGAGGTGGTTGAGTTCCCATCCCTGGAGGCATTGCAGGTGAGGCTTGCCAGGGCTCTGGGCAAGCTGCTCTAGTTGGGGATGTCCCTGCCCAGTGCAGGGGGGTTGGACTAGATGACCTCCAGAGGTCCCTTCCAACCCAAACCAGTCTAGGATTCTATGTGTCCAGAGAAGAGCAATGGAGCTGGGCAAGTGTCCAAAGCACAAGTGTGCTGAGGAGCAGCTGAGGGAACTGGGGTTGGTTAGTGTGGAGAAGAGAAGGCTCAGGGGAGACCCTAGCTCTCTCTACAACTCTCTGAAAGGAGGTTGGGGCAAGGTGGGTGTTGGTCTCTTCTCCCAGGTAACTACTGACAAGAAATGGCCTCAAGTTGTGCCAGGGGAGGTTCAGGTTACATATTAGGAAAAACACCTTCCCTGAAAGAGAGATTAGACATTGGCCCAGGCTGCTGAGGGCAGTGGTGGAGTCACCATTCCTGGAGAGGTTCAAACATACATGTTGATGTGGTACTTGCCAACACAGTTTAGTGTCATGGGGTTGACAGTTGGACTTGGTGTTCTTAGAGGTCTCTTCCAACCTAATTCTATCACTGTGTTCTGAACATTCCCTTGGCACGAGCAGGTTCAGGATTTGTGTCCTTTCCTCGCAATGCATGAACAGACAGCTCCTTTCCCTAAGCACATCTCTCCATCCCACTGCCCAGCTTGCACAGCTCTCTCTGCAAAGCCCTGACCTCTCCTCAGACACATCACTCAGCACCTTCATCCACTGCCTGCAGGAGAAAAAAACACCCCAAACAGCTGCTGGTCCCAGTACCTCAGACCTGAGCTACACCTCAGTATGAAGCCTGTGTGAATTCACTGCTGCAGTAACCAGCTGCCAAATAATTTGCTGTGGGAGCTGGGAGGCAGGAACCCTTTATCCCTCCAGATGCAATCGAGCAGTTTACAGTGGCTGCAGAACAAACCCTGCTGCAGACGTGCTCCTGCTCAGCACGAGGTGAGGAGAAAGCCAGGTGGGGTGACCAGGGACAGCAAGCCCTGTAAAAGAGAGAGGGCAAAGGCAGCACCAAAGGGAAGGCAATTACAAGCAATTACTGGCAGAGGCTGCCATGTGGAAACACTCTTGTTGTTTAAAATCTGACCCACTGTGAATATCTTCCTTAAAATGGTTATTGCCTTATCCTCTTGGATCTAAATAGCCCTCTTCATGCATGGCTGCTCTAAGGAAGACAGAGCAGCTTGAAGCAGTGGCTCGGGAATGCAGAGCCTTTTGGGTCTGTCACTGTTTCCCTCCTAGACCCCACCTATCCCAGTATCCCAGTATGTCAGGGGTTGGAAGGGCCCTAGAAAGATCATCTAGTGCAACCCCCCTGCCAGAGCAGGAGCACCTAGACCAGCTCACACAGCAATGTGTCCAGGCAGCTCTGCAATGGCTCCAGACAAGGAGACTCCACAGGCTCCTGGGCAGCCTGGGCCAGTGCTCTGGCACCTGCACTGCAAACAAGTTCCTCCTCGTGTTAATACTAAACCTCCTGTGGTCCAACTTGCTCCCATTCCCTCTTGTCCTACCATTGGATGCCATGGAGCAGAGCCTGGCTCTCTCCTCCTCACACTCACCCTTCCCATATTTCTAAGCATTGCTGAGGTCTCCTCTCAGTCTCCTCTTGTCCAGGCTGAAGAGACCCAGCTCTCTCAGCCTGTCCTCCTAGGCCACATGCTCCACTCCTTTCAGGATCTTGCTGGCCCTGGGCTGGACTCTCTCCAGCAGCTCCCTATCCTTCTGCAGCTGAGGAGCCCACAACTGGACCCAGGATTCCAGGGGAGGCCTCCCCAGGGCAGAGGAGAGGGGAGAAGAACCTCTCTGGCTCTGCTGGCCACGCTCCTCTTAATGCATCCTAGGATGCCATTGGCCTCTTGGCCACAAGGGCACATTGCTGCCTCATGGGCATCCTCCTAGCCACCAGCACTCCTAGAGCTTTTTCCCCAGGGCTGTTCTCCAACAGATCAGTTCCCAGTCTGTACTGATCCATGGGGTTGTTCCTTCCCAGATGCAGCACTTTACATTTACCCTCATGGGTTCCCAAGGCTAACTGGAGGCACAGCACTGCCTGAAACCCAAGTCTCTGCAGCAGGCTTCCCATCACAGTGTTAGGGGATAGGGAGAGGACCAGCAGGCAAACACTTTGTTCATTAGCACCCAAGACTTCTTGTCATGAAAGCAAAACAATCATGAGAGCTCCACAACCATTCCTCTTTTCTCTCACACCCTTCCTCTTGATGGAAAAATCCTACAGACATGTTACAGACTGCACAAGTGTTTGACTTTCAAAGGGAAGCAGGGAACCCTCTCCTCTCCTCCTCAGAGCCTTCAGTGGGACAGCCACAACGAACCCAACAGAAATATTCATCACCATATGTTGCAGGAAGGATTCCCACAGACATTCATTAGTGCCACTGCCACCAAACTCGACAGCACTTGCCTGCAAGGGAAGTGGCAGTTGCTAATTAAACTGCAGACAGCAGCCTGAGTGAGGAAGGTGAGGCTCAATGCCTCCAGTTGGAAGATCAAGAAAGGGGAGAAGGATGGAGACACTCAGCTCTGTCCCTAGCTGCAAGCCCAGCACTTCCTACCCACTGGAAAAAGAGGATTTATGAGGGAGAATAATGATTTCCACAAGCTCTACATATTTCCTGGTTAAAGCAATCAGGACATTCTCTTGTGTAACTCTTGTGCTCATGCAAAGTTACTCACATAAAACAAAGAGGGGGGAAAAAAACCCAAACAAAAGCCAAAAAGCAAACAAACAAAAAAACCCAAAACCAAACCAAAGCACTAACCCTGTAATTAAAATAAAATTAGGTAGCAGTTTGGGAAGCCAAAGCTCCTCATGTTGTTTAATATTAACATAACCAAAACCAAACCAAAGCACCAACTCTACAATTAAAATAAAAGAACGTGGCAGTTTGGGAAGCCAAAGCTCCTCAGGTTATTTAATATTAACATTTCCAGTTGATTTATGACCTAGTTGTGGGGCAGCAGAACATCTTGAGAGGCTTGTGTGGAGCAGAAGTGAGCTTTGTTCCTCTCTGTCACCTCCTGTATGCTTTGCCTCAGCTCTAGTCTCCAGCACATAAAGCTGCTGCCAGCCAGGAGCTGCTCCAGGGAACGGACAGGAAAGCTGAGGCAGCCAGCAATGGGCATTTCATGTCTCAACACTTGGGAAAGGTTCTGCTGAAGGAGAACTTTAGCCCACACCTGGGCCGCAAGAGCCTTTGGAGCTGGAAGAACCAACTCCTGATGGAAAACAGCATTATTATTCCAAAGTTGCAGGCTTAATACAAACTCTCAGAGCCTGAAACAGTAATTCAGAAGGGAATTAGAAGTGGGCTGATGGCTTTTCCAGGCAATTTCTTCCAGCTTAGCTGCTCTCCCTGAGGGGTAGCACAAACAAGAGAAATGCAGCAAGAGGAGGAGGATGGAGCCAGCATCACTGCTTAGAATGATGACTGCCTTTGTCATCTTGCAGCTTCCAGCCTCCCTCCAGGGCTCACCACACACCTCTGCTACCTACTCTGAAGCATCCTTTGCTCTTCTTAGTCCTGAAAAGGAGCATGACCCCTGGATGGGAGAACTCCTGGGCTCCATTTCCAAATTGCTCCTGACTTGCTGCACAATTTGAGGCTCTGCCTTGCTTTCCCCAGGTGTAAAAGAAACCTCAGCAAATTGCTCCAAGCCCCTCAGGAGACAAGAGTGTTAATAATTTAATCCTTGTGGTCCTGCAGCTATCCCACTCCAGGATCTCCTGAACATGTCTGCAAGAGGGCTGCAGAACACAGTTATTTGGAGAAGATGGATAGACAGGCAAAAAGACAGGGCTTGACAGCAAGCAGAACATGTCAGGGAATCTCAGCTGTTCAGCAGTCATCTATCATCCACCAAAAACCCAGCAAGCAGGGCTGGAGCATCACAAGAAACTACTTAACATCTGTGCTCAACTAAACCAGAGTCCTAAATAGCATCTCTGGGGTTGGAGCCCCAAACCTGCCTCATTGCCATGGGAACATCACCAAGGACATCCCTTTGCATTCCCTAGGCAGAGAGTGAAATTGTGTTACTCTTTGCTACACACATATGAACCTATTCTGCATTTCAGGGGCATTTCTACAGAGATATTCACCTTCAGGTCCAAAACATCACACACAAAACACTAGAAATGTGGGAATGAACACATCAAGCTTTGCTGATGGGGAAACTGAGGCAGGCTAAGAGCAAAATGACCTTCCTGCTGTCCTGAGACTAAAAACCACAGCTTATATCCACAGGCTGGTCACCTAGTCAGCAGATCACACTGCTTTTTTTTTTTTTCCTCCCCACCTCTGACCTCAGGCAGGAAAGTAATTTATTTCTGCAGCCCCAGGCTGAGCAGACACCCTTTTGGGTGGACCTCACTGGCAGCAGTGATTAAGTGCTCTTCCCTGCCAGCACTGCAGACAGCACAGGGCAAAGCTCCACGATGCTGAGGAGCAGACAAAGACCTGGGGTTTATTCTCTCCCTCCACCTAATGAAGCACAGGATCACTAGAGGGTTGTTTTTTTTGTTGCTTTTAATCAATACAGAAAGAAAATGGTCATGGCTGCTCTCTTCCAAGGAAGGAAAACAACCCCTTTCTGATAAATCAAAGGAGTGAGCCTAAGAGTCAGCTCCTCATGGGAAGAATTCCAAATTCCTGAGACTACCTCCAAAATAAAGGAGGAGGGGAGTCATCCTCATTCCAGCCCTGAAAAGACCCCCATGTGTCTGGGGAGTCCAGGGTACCTCCTCATCCACATGGCTTTCTGCAGCCAAACAAGCTTTCACAGTATCACACACAGTATCACAGTATAGATTAGGGGTTGGAAGGGCCCTAGAAAGATCATCTAGTGCAACCCCCCTGCCAGAGCAGGAGCACCTAGACCAGCTCACACAGCAATGTGTCCAGGCAGCTCTGCAATGGCTCCAGACAAGGANTCTAGAGAGGATGAATCTGCAGCACAGGCATGGCATGAAAATAGAGAAAAAACACATTAGTGCAAGAAATCTCTCAACAGATGGATGGGACTGGGAGCCTAGTTTAGGAGGCAGGGATGGAGACTGGGAAATGCACAGACAGCAAAACCTTGGCTTTTGCTCTTCTGCCTGGTACAAGAAACTCAGAACAAATATTAGATGCATTGCTTTTCTAAACACCTTTCCCAGGAGTTAAACACAGTGGAGGCTGGAGGAATTCAGAGCAATTTTCCACACACATGCCACTGTCAAGGCTCCAAACAGTGCACTTAAAATGGACACCCTGGCTGGAATTCACTGTCTGCACAGACAGCACAATTACCTGTCACTGGCTTCCTCCTCTGCTGCAGAGAGGAGGAGGAAGGGCAAGGTGAAGCAAGCAGCTCCTCAGGATGCCCGAGTGCCTCTGAGGTGGGATCACCCTGAGATGCTAGGGCAAAGGCTGCTTTAGCTGACACCATTCAGCTTCAAAACAGGGGACACTGAGTCATAAGGATGCACAAGCATGGCAATGCTGGGAGCTTTCCATCAATCCAAAAGCCTCCAAAAAATAAGGGTTATTAAATTAGCAAAAGCTGTTACCTCCCTGTGTGCTTCACATACACACACAGAGGTGCTCCATCTTCACCCTGATTCCAGGATTAAAAGCCCAGTGCTGTTTCACACCTCAAGAGGAGATTGGCAGGAGGGTCCAAGACCTACAGATACACTCATAGAATGTCCTGAGATGGAAGGGACCCAAAAGGATCAGAGCCCCTAAATCACACCAAGGGCCTTAGGGTGTTGTCCAAATGCTTCTGGAGTTCTGTCAGGCTTGGTGCTGTGATTACTTCCCTGGGGAGCCTGGTCCAGAGCTCCACCACCCTCTGAGGGAAGAACATTTTCCCCTAACATCCAACCTAAACCTCCCCTGGCAGAGCTTCATGCCCTTCCATCAAATCCAAACTCATGTGAGTTAGTTACTTGCTCTCTTCTCTTTCCCACTTAGGACAGCAAACCCCTCTGGGTCTGCTAAAATCCTGAGGAAAGCTGCTAAGCTGCCTTCATCCAAAATCCTAGAATNGGCTCAGAGTAGCCCTTGGTACCCACCAGCAGGTCTAACCCATGCAAGGCAAGCCAAAGGCTGGGCTCTGAGCTCCACAGGGGCTGCTGCTGTAAAAACAGAAGATACCTTCAACCAAGAGATAGCAAATAACTCAGCCAAAGCTTCAAAGAGAATCTGGTGGCAGAGCCAAGCTGGGAAAGCAGAGTTTCTCCTCCCAGCCCACCAAGCTAGCAAAGCACAACATGTTCCTTTTGTACTTTTAAAGGAGGGAGGTGATAGCAGAGCCCAGAGTTAAGAGAGGAAAGCCCTGCAGTGCAATATGGTGTTGAAAACAGGATAATGAAGTGAGCACCTTTTGAAGATGCCTGCCAGGGGTGCATCCCAACACACTAAGGTTAGGGAGCTATCAGAAGTGGTTTTGTTTTCCCTTCAAGATGGGTCTGTTAAGCTAGTGCTGTCTCCTCTGTGGAGGAGATAACTGATCTCCTCAGATCACAGTGTATTCAAGTTCACAATTAATTTAGATAACTCCAGACGAGCTGGGTTATTAGGGAAGGAAAAAAAAATAATAAATTCAAGAGAAATCTGGAGATTAAGACTTATAAATCTGCAGGCATTAGGGAGAGTTGAATTCTTTCTTATAAGGATGTAAAATCAAGTCTTTTTTTTTATATGATTCAATTACAGATTGATGGGAAGGCTCAGCAGCATGGATTAATGATCTTTTCTTAAAGTAAAAATTATATAAGAGAAAATAAAATGGGAGCCATCTAACAAAAAGAATTACTACTCCCCAAACCATGATTAAGGTTTAGGAGGTTACGTTCAGAACAGCGTAAAAGGGAATTTGTGGATTCCCAATCACACTAAATGAGTATAAACGAAGATAAAGGAAGTGGCACGGCACAGTAAATTATCAGCCCTGTAACGTGGCAAAGGTGAGGGAAGCATGTCTGCACTCAGCTCACCTCAGGAAGAAGGATGTGGTTTAAGAGACCATGGAGCCTCCTGAAACACCTTACAGACATGGGACAATGGCACTGATGGCAGTGGAGCTGGGCTCCATTGATTCATGCCTGCCAGGGACAGGGAGAGCAGCTTTTCCCAGCAATGGGAAAAGTGTTTGGATGGGATCTGAAGGGTGAGGACACAGCATAAAATAGTCCTGATGTTAATACAGAATCATACAACTATAGGCTTGGGGAGCAGTGGCTGGAGAGCTGCCAGGCACNAGACAGGTAGATGTTGCATTGGGGAGCATCATTTCGCAGGTTGCTAGGGCTAGGACAAAGGCTGCACTGATGATCTTCAAGGTCTCTTCCAGCTCTAACTGTTCTATGATTCTATGATTCTAAGATTAGGAGTTGGAAGGGACCTCTGGAGATCATCTAGTCATCTAGTGTAAGAGCAGGATAACCTAGAGCAGGTGGCATCTTGCAGATCCCTGCTGCCTTCATCCTTCATCCCAACAAAACTATCTGAAAAGACTTGCAATCCTCTTCCTAACAAAAATCTCCGTCCAGCCCCTGTGGCCAGAGCTTGCCTTGCACTCCTGATACTTCAGTCCCCAGCCTTTAAATAAAAGAGGCTAACACCACAGGGTTAACACTGAAATAAGCATCTTCAAAAGCCACCAGGCACTCCGATGCTATGGTAATAGAGGGCATCTGAGTACCTGAGATCATCTTGCTCCAAGTGAATACTTCTCTAATGCAAAGTCCAAGCCCTGCTCAGTGTGAATTAGCAGCCAAGCCCATTGTTAGAGGAGCTATTGTTTATTGCTTTGTCCAAAAAAGAAAAGCACTATCTAGGTCACTCATTACAGGGGAGAGCTGTGTATGAGAATGCAGCCGAGGTGCCCACCGCGCTATGGAAATGAAGGCAATAAACGCCAGAAGAATAGCAGCGAAGGAGGTGAGATGTGCTAGAGAGCAGCTTGGGAAGGATTGCACTGAAAGGGGAAGGAGGTGTAGCTGGAGCTCCCACGCCACACCACCAAAATCTAATTCACACCTCTCTGCTGCCTGCCCTTTCAGTTCACAAACATGAGGGGG
>VWZO01008609.1:62062-80677 GCA_013396975.1 Bucco capensis
GGGGGGTTGTGTGGAAGCAGAGAGGACATCAAGGTTTATTTTTAACGCTCGCCTCCGAGGGTGGGAAAAAAAAACAACAACCCTTCCTCAGCTGGGAAATGGGAATTTGTAATAAAATAAACAAGTGTAGAGTTAAATAAATAAAGGGCCCGTGGCCAATTCTCAGGTTTGGCATGGGGCTGGGGCGCTGTGCAAAGCAATTAAAAGGAAAATGGATTCCAGCGGGAAAAAGAACAACTTCCTCTCTTCAGGAAGATGTCTTTCTGATAAGACAAAAACCTTGCCTTCCCTCGCTGCAGAGCACAGTTAAAGGCCACAGCAGTATTTAAGCCTGCAATTAATTTGCAGTCGTTTTGGATGGCTGTGATCTGTTCACATTTCCATGGCAGTGATTTAACGCAATACGAGTCTCGAGGAGCAGGCAAGGACAGAGGTGCTACCAGGGCACCCCAAAACATGGAGTTAAATGCAGAGCTATGCAAAGGTGGAGGAGAGCTATCAAACATGGGTTCCCGTGGCTGGGAGGAACTCCAGAAGGGTTTCATATCGAGTTCTGGGGTTTTGTTGGGTTTTTTTCTTTCCTTCCTCTGCTGTTACCCACAGACATTGCTAATGGCAACTCTTTTGTCTTTAATCCCAGGGAGTTGGCTCTAGCACTTTCCCCCTGCAAACGCCTGTGCAGCCTACTGCTCTCCAGCCCTCCTTCCATTAATTGATTTGTACAGATCCTCTTGTCAAAGAAAATTGCCTGAGAAGCCCAAACCCTGAAGACAGTCACAAACTGGAGAAGCTGAAGATTTCATGAAATGGTAACAGCCAGTGGGAGTCAGGAAACATTATTGCTTCACCTCCTTGTTTGAAAATTAAGGGTCTTGGGTTAAATCAAAGTTTCTCTCTCCCTCTAATAAGCTGACAACCCAGACCATTCGACTGACTGCTGAGACACCGACTCCTTGCTGGCTTTAGATTACTCAAGTGCTCAGAATTTAATCTCAAATGGCTGTTATTGGGTTTTCACTCAGCCTAGGCTAGCTGGTGGGCTCAGCACGAGAAGCCAACCCCTATGCACCCAATGCAGCCTCCCAGCTTCTGCAGTTTCAAACCCTGCTGCTTCATTGCTTTTGCAGGAACTTCTGTGGGAGCTTTTGCTCCAGGACCTTCTAGGATGTTAAGAAAACATCAGTTATCATTTGTTCAAGACAGGGCTGCTTCTTCCACACAGAGGTATTAATCGGAAGCAGCAGCAAGGAGCTGTGCAAGAAGTGATCCCTCCAGACATGTTTAAGCTCACGGCGAGGCAAGGCAATTCTCCAATGTACACAGGTATTTCAGAAGGGTAAATGTTTCCCAGCTTCTACCAGCCTTTTCATGTCATTTACACAGCACTGCCAATCACAGCTCTCCCAAGAAGGGGAGCAGAGTAAACTCACGTTTAATGCCAGCTTTACACCCTTTTCTCCTCGCCAGGAAATGAGAACGTTACAGATGTTGTGTCAATTGATTTGGGTAGCCTTCACTTTGCAAAGGGAATGCAGGCACTTCAAACTGGACCTGGCTCCTGGTCTCTATCTAGCACCCTGTCAAGAGGCACATCCTGACCTTTACCTTGTGGCAATACATTCCTCCTGAACGTGAACCTTCTCAACTTTATCAGCTGTTCTTATCTCCACTATGCAAACCTTTCTCCCTAACCTGCTCCCTGTCACAGCAAGGAATATTTCTGCATCCTCAGTTTCACACAAAGACCAAAACCCCAGAACTTTTCCTATGTGCATAGTTAGTGTAAGCTGTCACTCAGGCTCAGACACAATTCAGGTCATTTTAAGAAGAAAGTTCAGACTTGCACCATCCATTAGCACAGGGCTAGTTGCACTTTGCTGAGGGCAGATTCATGCTAGCCACACAACCACAGTGCAGGATGCTGTGTCCTTCCTTCAACAGCACCAAGGTAGCTGGCATTCAGCAGACAAGCTGATTTGCCATCTTTTTAAGAAAGTCCTTCTCAACACGTCTTGCCAAAATAAAGTAACCCTCCTCACTGAAATTCTCCTTTGTAAATACCCCCCAAGGAGTTAGTAATTCCTTTCTCCAGGATGACTCATCCTCCTACACAACAGACCATGAAAAGAGCAATCACACTGCCATGTCAGTCTGTAGCACAGACAGCACTCCCCTCTCTGAATCAGCCCCTGAGAGTGGTGATGGGCATAGCCCTACCTGCTCCCCAGAGCATCAGCCATCCCCCATGCCCATGCCCACACTGCTCAGGTCCCCACCTTTGAGCAAGCTCCCTCGTGAGGTTGTTTCTTCATACAGCACGGAGCACAAGAGATGCCCTGAGATGCCACCTGGGCACAGCAGATGATCTGCAGGAAGCATTTCACTAATGCTCCTATGACTTGGGTGCTTTGCCTTCATCAAAATGCACAGCAGCATCCTGCAAGGCTGGAGCAAAGGAAGATGAACCTTTCAGGGGTGCCTTTTCACACACACATCATTCCCCCCACATCCCCCCAAGCCAAGCAGAACTTTCTTGCCATAATTAACTGCTCCAACCCATGAATTGGCTCAGCTCCACTAGCATCACAGCAGAGCCATCGACCTCCAAGAGCAAAAGCCTGGATTCCAGAGGAGCCAAAGGCTCCGCATCACCCAGGCCACGCCATAACCAGCCAGGCTGCAGATGCGAGAGGCAGCAGAGCCATTCAAAGCAGCCACGGGCAGTTTAACAGAAACAGAGCTTCAATCCAACATTAATTTGCAGCATCCTGGGCTGAACGCTTCAGATAAGCAGCATTGGAGCCAGGGAGATGACAGGGAAAAGCTTGCGTCCGTGGCACATCCGTGCGTGCGCGCAACACCCTGCCTGTGGTCTGCTGCTCGCCTGCTGACAACCTGCCTAACAGAATAGCAGCACGTCGAGGTGCCTTCACAGGCAGACCCCTGCTCCAAATCCCCAGCAACATATTTGATGGGTTTTTTTCCCCCCTTCCCCTCCCTGCAGGGCTTAAAGCCTCCTCCTGCTCCAGTTCTTCTGAAAGGGAATTTAGTGGCTCGCCATAAATGAGAGGAGCGTTGGACATAAGCATCCTTTCTGCACAAATCACTGTTCCCTAGAACAAAGCAAGTATCAGCCTCCTGACAAAACACTTTTTAGTAGGATTGGCAAATGAATAAAAACCTCCCAATGAATACAGGCGTGCTGATGAGAAAGTCCTACTGATTTTCATAGCAAATGATCATTTTTCCTATAGGTTTTTTGAACCATCTTGTTGAATTTAATGGAGATTTTCTATTCTGGTCCACAATTATGCAAGAGTTAAAATACCTCCAGAGACGAGGAGATTAGCTCTTCCATTCTATAGGATTGCAGAGTAATTTCCATAGAATCCTGTTATGTTTCTATAGAGCCTGACAAATTTAATCCCTATTGAACTATACAGGGACTTTTCCATAAGGGACAAATAGACACTGACATCTGTTAGTTGCAAAATGAGTAATACTCAGAAAATAGAGGCCTTACACACCACTGCTGCACTCTAAAATGGTCAAAGGATGTCTTGAACAAGCAGCTTAATGGGGAAAATGCATTAAATTGGTGTCACATGGCTGCATTAGTATGGTTGTGGTGCAACACTTCTCCTATACACAATGTCATTTATACAACCAACCCTTTACAAATTGCATTTGCTACCAATGTGCACTTGATCTCATCATCCCATGCTGGGACTTTCCTGTATCAGCACAGAAAGAGTGAGAGCAATCTAAATTGAGGGGAGAAAAGAAAAATATGCCACTTGAAAGCTTGGAGCTGGTGATGTATCTGTGCACATTCCTCTGCCCTAATGTTACTAACAAATGCATCGACTCCAAACCTCTCTCTCATTGAACTCCACTGCAGAGCTGGAAGAAGGGCTGCACTTCTCTTTCATGCACAGTGCTAAAGGAAAAAAAAAACCATTCAGCTGAGCTCTCTGGAGACCAAAGCCTTTTAAATTCAACCATAAGATAAGTTCTAACAAGGAACAAAACAAGCAGGGACAGCCGAAGATTTCCTACGCCAACACTCCAGTTTGTCCTAGGCTGGTTCAAGGAACAAATGAACAACAGCCCCCAGGGGTCTTTTCCCACCTTTCCCTGTGGAAGCTGGTGTCAAACACAATGGATACCTACCATCATAGAATCCTAGACTGGTTTGGGTTGGAAGGGACCTCTGGAGCTCATCTAGTCCAACCCCCCTGCAGTGGCCAGGGACATCCCCAACTAGAGCAGCTTGCCCAGAGCCCTGCCAAGCCTCACCTGCAATGCCTCCAGGGATGGGAACTCAACCACCTCCCTGGGCAACCTGGGCCAGTGTTCCACCACCCTCGTGGGGAGGAACTTCTTTCTAATATCCAGTCTAAATCTACTCTTCTCCAATTTCAAACCATTGCCCCTTGTCCTTTCCCTCCAGGCCTTTGCAAACAGGCCCTCTGCACCCTTCTTGGAAATTCCCTTTAGGTACTGGAAGGTCACTAGCAGGTCAATACCTACAATACTACAAGAGTACCAGGATCACCCACTCATTCCTTCTAGTTATTCCTCAAGGGCCCAAGACTCACTTCAAGAGGTCCCAATTTTGGATGCATCACCTCTGCTTCTCACCTAAGCATTCCCACACCCACTAAAAATACCTTTTTGGATGCTGTAGGTGCTTTAAGCTCACCTTGGGTAAAACAGAGCTTGAGTGCCTCTAAACCAGGCTGAAACTCCAGCTTTGTGACCAAGATATAAAGAAATATCAGTGATTGCAGTAATCCCTTTTAAGAATATCATAGCAACAGTAATAGTGTAGTAATAGCCAAATTAACCTTCAAATTATACAGCTGACAAGGAAAACCATCCTAAAACAGTATCAGAGGCCTCTTAGAGAGGGAGAGCACCAGCAACATGGATCTGACACCCTTGGTCATACTTGTGTGGCAGAGGTGGAGCTGAGGGGACCAAGGCAAAACTGGGCCCCAGCAGCCTCATATCTGAAGACACTGCAGACATACCCATGGCAACAAGAAGAACAAGCACCTCCATATGTCTTCCCAACTGCATTTCCTTTCCACAGAAAAGGACAACGTGGTTACTGAGCAAATCAGTACAAAAATATGGCTTTAATATTTTATCATTTGCCAACTGCTGGCAGGGTGTGGACAGTGGGTGCAGGGAAGCCTGGGGCTTGGCAGTGCTTTTAGTTTTTTTCCCTTCTTCTGAGCTATCTGCAAAGGAACAAAGTCCTTAGTCATGACAGGACAACTCTTTTTGCTAGTTAAGGCCTGGAGACTCCTCCACAGTGAGCAGAGATCATGAAGGGATGAAATTCTGGCATGGTAAGAATCCATACATATGTGTGTGTGTGGGGATACCTCACACCTATGTCACTGCCCTTGCCTCTTGGCATGTGCACTCTACCAACCCCTGTGAAAGCAAAGCCAGCTCCAACACACACAGATAAAGATGCCTCATGTCTCTTTTAAGGTCACATTACAGAGTATGTCACCATCCACCAAGGGAAAGCCTCATGTACTCTTCAATCCTAAGCATTACAAGGTGGAAAAATGAGGGAGGCTCATATTTTTAATACCTAAAAGGTAGCAATGTGATAAAGCTTGGATCCAAGCAAGCAGTTGGGGGTTTTCACACACACAGAGCTCACAGGGAGGTGTAAAAAGATAGCTATGGAGAATGAAGAACAAGCCAAGTAGATACCAGACCTCAGCACTTACTAGGCAGCCCTCTAAATGAGTGTTCAGGAGTAAAACAAGAGGCTGGAACCTTCCAAAGGGCTCCCTGGGGTCTGAGCTTGCTCCCAACAATCCCCACAGACACTGTGGTCACAGACAGGCCATTGAGAATCCCCTCAGGTCATATAACACATGAACCCAAACCCACACACATGTAATACCTGCTGGGTGATAGATACACCCATGGGCCACAGAAAGGATTTGTCCAGAGATGGACTCTAGAAAAGGCTGGAAATCACATCTATCCTGTCTGGCTGGACCAAGCCTTCCTTCTTGGACATCTTGTTCAAGAAAGACATGACAAGATGTTCTTCACATCTCTCCTAAAGAAGAAGGTGGAGATAACCTACCTGGCAACATCTTTCCATGCAAAGCGTGGAAGAAATGCTCATGTCTTTGAAAGGTAAGGAACATCTCCTGGGACATGAGCCATCTAAGGTTAATAGAAACAGAATGTAATACAAAAGGACATGGTTTTTTTCCCTACTAACCTGCCAGAAAGTCAGGCTTAGCCAGCTGACCTCCCTCCAGCCTACTGACCTCCCTCCAGCCATGCATAAACTTAGACAGCCATGCCTAAAATGTCATGGTGCAAAAGAAAGGTGATAAAAATAATCATTACTATTATAACTCCATCCTCATGTGCCAGGTGGATGTTCCAGTACCAAGTGCAGCTCAGGAAAGGCAGGAGCAATGGTAAGAGGTATGGGTGTCTGGTAACTCCTGCACATGGCAGCTGGCATGTCACAGATGAGGGGACCTCTCAGGTCCTCAAACAGCAAGCTCATTGTGACCCTATCCTGACAGCTTTTGCGTCACAGTCAAGGCAGTTGCTGATAAGAGCAGTTCAGCATCCCCTCTCATGAGCTGACATGCCACAGCAGCCCAATGAGATGGCACAATGACAGAGAGAGCTGCAGCTCAAGGAAGGTCCCATGCTGGGTGAGATCCTAGAATCCTAGAANCTGCACCCACTCCATCATGACCTTTCATGAGTGGGAGCCCCATGGCCTATCTGTAAGAAACTCCTTCATACAACACCAAATCAAGCATGGAGACTTCACAGCACAGGGCAAGGGACATTTTGCCTGTAGCTCCACTTTTCACATACTCGTATTGCTCAGTGCAATTTCATCCCAAGAGTTCTGAAGGTCCACACAAGAGAGAAGCTGCTGCCAGCAAAATTTAGTCTTGTTCCTAATATCCTGACAGTGATGTGATAAGCTCTAGGTAGCCTAAGAAAAAGCTTCCCAAAGTGATGGCATCCCCACAGAGCCCATGGGCAGGGCTGAAGGCAGTGCTTCTCCAGAGACCTGCTCTAAGCCAACACTGAGTTGGCTGCTCCACAATGTGCTGCTGGGGCAAAACAGAATCACAGAATCCTTAAGGTTGGAAGAGACCTCTAAGCTCATCAATTCCAACCATACCTATCACTACCATACCACTAAACCATGGCCCTAAGTAGAGCATCTAAATGTTTCTTAACCCCCTCCAGGGATGGTGACTCCAGCACCTCCCTGGACAGCCTGGGCCAAGACTTAACAACCCTTTCAGTGAAGAAATTTCTCCTTATATCTAATCTAAACCTCCCCTGGTGCAACCTGAGGCCATTTCCTCTTGTGCTCTCACTGTCAGCCCTGGAGAAGAGACCTATCCCCATCTGGCTACAACTTCTTTTCAGGTAGGAAAGTTCAAAGCAAGCTTCAACTAGAGAAAACTTGGCTTAGCTTTAATTCCTCCCTCCCCCATGGTGTGCCATGGGCTGCCCAGCACTGTGGCTCTATGAAGGCTCAGCATCACCAGGACAGTGATTTGCAGTCTGTTCAGAAGCAGCTGTAGATCACTTGGGAGAATGAACCTACAGTTTTATAAACTATTTATTAGCCCTGTCCTGTAGTGCTACATCAATATGGCCATCGGTGAAGCAAGGCAGGAGCTATAAAAATACCATCTATCCAAAATAAGCTTCATAAAATCAAACAGAGGCCAGTACAGCCTAGGATGGGATTGTGGCTTGACACATAAAGGGCCTCTCAATCTTGGAGATAGACCATTAAAATCCTCAAGCCCTTTTGGTTCACAGAAGTCTAAAACAAAAGGGGGGAAATAATGACACCTTTGCTGGTGGAGCAGGAGCAGACAGAGCAGTCAGTGTGCAGTATCCATTTGTTTCCACACAAGTCAGATTACTCCCTTCACCCAGGCAGACAACTACCAGGTTGAAAAAAACACAAACCAACCCAAAATCAAAAGAAAAAAAAAAACACAACACAAACAAAAAAACTCCCACAAAGTAAAATAAAAATTGTCAGGGTTTGAAGGGACTTTCAAGCTCCTCTAGCTCCAACCCCCCTGCCATGGGCAGGGACACCTGGCACTAGAGCAGCTTGCTCCCAGCCCCAGCCAGCCTGGCCTGCAACACTGCCAGGGCTGGGGCTGCCACCACCTCTCTGGGCAACCTGGCACAGTGGCTCAGCACCCTCCTGGGCAACAACTTCTACCTCACAGCCAACCTAAATCTCCTCTCCTCCTTCCCCCAGTCCTCACTACCTGACATCCTAACAAGTCCTTCCCCAGCTCTCTTGTAGCCCCTGCAGATCCTGGAAGGCCACAAGAAGATCTCCTGGGAGCCTTCTTTTCTCCAGACTCAATAATCCCTCAGCCTGTCCTCATAGGAGAGGTGCTCCAGCCTCTGAGCATCCTCATAGCTCTGCTCTGGACACGCTCCAGCACATCTATAAAATAATGAAATAAAAAATAAACTAACCCTCCCTTTTCCTCTGCCTCCCCCACCCTCCAGCTGCCTTCCCACAGGCAGAAAGTTTCTCCTCCCTGAGCCTGTGCTGTGTAGCAGGAGGGGGTGGGAACAGGGAAAGGCAGGGCTGGAGCACACCGATATCCCAAGCGACTCTCCCCTCCCCTTCCCTGAGGCAGCAGGGGAAAGCAGAAGGCAGGTCAAGACATTGTCAGAGCTGATGATTAACATTTCCAGCCAGTGCTCCCTCAAACCGCCTCTAAACCACGTCTTAATAAACTGCATAGCAAATAGCCTTGTATTTCTAGCTCGCTGCATCTGCCGGGGCGAGATAATACACCGACCTGAGAGAAAAGTGACATGCTGCGAATGAGGCACCCAGAGGTAGATGACACGGGGAAAACCTTGCTCAGCACATCCCTCCCGGCCCCAGGCAGCTCATGCCAGCAGCCAGCAGCTGCTGGGCTACTGCCATCTCGCCCAGGCTCTGTACAAAACCAGGGGTGTGCTCCGAGCCAAGAAAATCCCAGCTCATGGAAGGGGAGGGAGGGTTTGGGGCTAGAAGCGCTTGGGAGAGGAAACGGCTCTGAACTGCTATCAATTGGGAAAATCACTGGACAATGGAAATATCTGAAAGCCACGCATATGACAGTTGCTTTTGCAGAGGCAGGCACCATGCTTTAAAAGGTCAGAGGGAGGTGAGAGGGAGTTTGAGCACTGTTTTCCTGCAGACAGCTCTGAAGCTTTCCAAAACTTTACTCCCTGGAGAACCTGCCCAGCCCAGTGCACCCTAGCTTTGGCATGGATCAACCCCTCTGCATTTCAATGATGGTTTGCAGCATTCCTGAAAATCTCAGCTGGATGAAGCCCAGTGTGTCTCAGCATCACTCTTCTGGGGGATTCTGAACCCCCACTTCCTCTCTCCTAATGCTCAACCCCGTGAAGAAGATGGACAGAGCTGCCAATGCAAACTGCAACCCAACTCCTCAAAGCAGTGAACTGTAAATGAAGCTCACCCCCCTTCACCTCCTTCCCCAGCAGTATCAGCCTGCTTCAGTGACCTCAGAATAAAGAGAAAACAGCTTGGCTTGGACACAAAGTGGGGAAAAAAA
This sequence comes from Bucco capensis, assembly GCA_013396975.1. NCBI lineage: Eukaryota > Metazoa > Chordata > Aves > Piciformes > Bucconidae > Bucco > Bucco capensis. The sequence goes on from VWZO01008609.1 coordinate 71,704, forward strand.
AAACAAAGAAAAAGGTTTGGGTTTACCTGCCAAGGAACCTCTGAACCACGCAAGGATGTTTTACATCCCCCACTCTGGACCTTCAAGCACTTCAACATTAAGCAAATGCCACTTACCTATGAGGAAAAAGAAGGAATAAAAGTTAAAGTTCACCAAGTATTAGAGCACTACACCTTTTAAAAGCCACGGAATTTGTATTTCACTTGTAGACTGCAGGAAACACAAAGGGAAAACTCAAGCTTTCAATACACTTTGGCAAAGGTCAGCTTGACTGGCACATGGTCACAGAGGCCATCCTGTAAGCTGTTTGTTTTCTTATTTATTTCTCACACTCTCACTTAGCTGCTTTTTCCACCCCCTTATCCAGGCCTGCAGAACAGGAGGATGCAGTTTCAGCACAGGCAAGAGCTGCCTCTTCCCATCCCAAAACTCCAACCAACACAGCCAGTTGCTTTCTGCTTTTTCTTACATAGATTTTTTCCTAACAGCAGTATTTGACATCCTAGCCATGGAAAAAAACACTGTAACATCTTAATCCTTTCCTTTCCCCTTTCCCTCGCTTTCCTTTCCCCTTTCCCTCGCTTTCCTTTCCCCTCTCCCTCGCTTTCCTTTCCCCTCTCCCTCGCTTTCCTTTCCCCTTTCCCTCGCTTTCCTTTCCCCTTTCCCTCGCTTTCCTTTCCCCTCTCCCTCGCTTTCCTTTCCCCTTTCCCTCGCTTTCCCTCACTTTCCTTTCCCTTTTCCTTGCTTTCCTTTCCTTTCCAAAAGATCAGTTTGACCTTGTGTAGGACAAGGAGAAATTCCACCAATCCCCATCACAAAATCTGCCTCGTAGGAATGCTAAATGGTTGAACTTGATGATCTTAGAGGTCTCTTCCAACCTTAATGAATTTGTGATGCTGTAAAGATTGAGGTATCTCTTTGAGATACACGGGAAGCCCTTCCATATTTTCCCCAGGCAACTGGGAACATTGAAAACTGAGCAAGAGAAGGGGGGTACCCATCCAGCTGTTGCTGCATGAGGCTGCTGTAGGAATTGAGGCTGTGCAGGGGCATGTCTTGCTAATGCACGGCTGTGTGTATTCTAAATTACTTAAAGGGTGCCTGGGGCTACGGACAGATGCTGCTAAACCATCCAATTGAATAAATAAATGGAAGGTAACAGAGAAGGGAGGGATGCAAGGGGAGAGCCATTGGCAGAGTTGTGTGCCAAGGTGTTAGAAAAAAAACTCCCACAGAGCTGCCTAAACCTCTTCTGAGACGCGGCAGCTACGTGTTTCAGATGCTGAGAAGATTGAACTAATAAAAAAGAAATGAGAGAACTGTCACTGCAGATTACATGGTATTTATTCCAAAATCTGCTCATTATAGAAATTTGCAAGACAAATGGGTTTTTAGCAGGAAATGGCAGCTTTTCCTTAAGTGCATAACAAGGAGCAGAACTGGTTAGGAGCTGAATCTTTCTCTCTTTTCTAAGCTACTCCAGCTCCAAATCTTACCAACCACCAGAGAAATACTTGCCAGGCTGGAAAAAAAAATCCATTTTTTTTTTTTTAAACATTCTCCACCAGCCTCTTCATAATCCTATAAGAAACTACGATTAAGAAATATTTGAAGCAAGAAAAGCTCATTTGGCCTAGAGAGTTTCCAGGCAGCGAGAGCTTCTCTTGCTCCTCAGCAGCATGCGAGCAGCATTGCTAACTCTCTGGATCCTTCCTTCCTCGCAGGGAAAGCCCTTGACGAAGAAGAGTATTTGTGGTCAAGCTTTAATCCTCCTGCCTTGATAAATGTTTAATTCCTGGGCCTGCCTTCCTATCTGAATACAGACTGGAGGTGGTTTGCATTCTGCCGTATCCGAGTGCTTCTAATGACATTTTGGCTTCTTTCCCAGTTAATTCCAAGTGCCTGAAACCCAAGCATCTCCCCCTCCCCATCGTGGATGCACACACGGATATTTGACTGATAATGTACAAAGCTATAATACATGGGTTTAAAGCGAGTCCCTGCAGCGGAGTCTCCAGAAGGAAGAAGAGGAAGAAGAAGGAAGGAAATATGCCTTGAAATATTACAGAGCAGGAGCTGTAAAAAGCTTCAAGGTTTTTCAACGCCATAACTGTGTTATTTAGCTGGGGCTGAGAATTTTCAGACACACATCAACAGGAAAAAAGAGGTTTTAGGAGGGGAGGGGGTGAGAAAAAAAAAAAGAGAGGAGGCCTGTCTTATTTGCAGCTCTCCTTTGTTGGAAAGCAATTACAGTCTTACTCAATTTATGACCCAGAATGCACCCTAATCTACTTGTAAATGCATCTTATTCACCACAGAGCACTTCCAGATAGAGCCAGGGTAAATAAACGGGAGATTGTTCCTACCTACGTCGCGGCACAACTGTTAATTGTAACGCCCCATGAAACTTAATTATGCAAAGCAGAGTGGCGACACTGCAGCCATTAATGAGATGTTTGATTCAAGAATAATTTGTTGTTTGGAGCCTCGGACTTGTTTTGCCTGTCCCTTCCACTGTGCTGCACTAATTCTCAATCCCTGCTTCTTTGAATAGGGTGGCAGCAGGGCACAAAGTGGCTCAGCTGAGCAGGCAACGGGAGAGCTCTCGGTTGGGATCCTATTTTGCAAGCATGCAGCAAGGTCTCACTGTATGGGTTTCTTGCACTGCAATGGTCCTGAGTTCAGCTTGCCTCCCCTAGAAGAGAAGGGCAAAGCCAATGATGATGGTACACTCAGCGTGATCTAGTGGAATATGTCCCTGCCCATGGCAGGGAGGAAAGAACTAGATGATCTTTAACATCCCTTCCAAACCAAAGCATTCCACAATTCAGCCAGGTAAAACACTGGGGATGCTACCAAGCAGTTTTAGACACAAAAGTGTCTAAAAAGAGAAGGACTTGCCTCTTTCTACACCCCAGAAACTTCCATAGCCACACTGGGCTGTACACAGGCATGGATCCTGTTCACCCTCTGCATACACCATCACCCACGCTTTGCCTCCAGCTCCTTTGCAATGGTTGAATCTGAGCAACATTTTGGGCTGAGCCATCACCTTGCCTGCCTGTAAGTAGCATTATAGAAACCACAAATTAAAGTACAGAAGAGGATGAAGAGACAAAGGAAAAGATGATGACTTGGTACAAGAACTTGTCGTACACCCACTGATAAGGTGCATGATAGATAGAGCTGTTGCATGGAGACTTTCCCTGCTGCTCAAAGAGTCTTTCTCCCTAAATGGGGGAAGGAGATTGGTAGTCAAACCAAAGTCTATTATTTAAGCCTCTGGTTATTGATAGAAACATGCTATCTTTTTAAATTTACAAGCAAGTAAGCAATTCAATTTCACCCGTTTACAACAGCACAAGATGTTTGCTCCTATCTGCTGGGGAGATACCAGAGCCTTTCTCCTCTCTCAGCTCTCTCCCAGCCTCTGACTGCTGAAATTCCTCCTGTCAACATCATCTCCAAGCTTTCCACTCGTTTTTCTTTCTGGTGACACTTCTAACCGAGGCTGAGCACTGACCCACTTCCCCAGTTGGCTCCATTAAGACCAGTGATTAGTAGGCTTTGGAGACAACATCCACCCCCAGCCCATGAATCAACAGGATTTCTTCCCTTGCATGGCACCAGCGAAGGAGGGAGAAAGGGTGTTTTATCTCTGATATATCTGCTGTTGATAGCAAAGACACTGTGGGTCTACTGTGACTGTTTTTCTCCTTATAAATGTGACTCCTAAAATAGCAAGTCACGAAGAGGGCTGGAGGCACGTTCCAGGCCCTTGGGAACAAGCCCATCATGACTAGGCGATTGCTGCATGTGATATTGATGGTAACCATGAGAAGAGAGAGAGAGAGAGAGAGGAACTCACACACCAAATCCTGCCAACACCTCTAATAAGCTCAGGACAGATGACAAGGCACTCAACTGTGCCCCAGCAAGGTCATTAAAGAGCATTAATAAAGCAGTTTTATTATGAACATATCACTCAGAAATATTGCATTTCCCACCTTTGCTGGTAGGAGATGATGAAGGCTGCAGTCCCTTACACCCCAGATCTAACAGGGCTTGGGTTTCACAGCCAACCAGGAGAAATATGGCCAAGGGAATCTTGTTGACTCATGAAAAAGTCCAAAAGCAAGCCAGTCCTCCTAAGAAATGCTCATCACCAAATCCCAACACGGTGGGGGTTGGAAGAGCTGAAGATCATCTAGTCCAACCTCCCCGTTACAGCAGGGGCACCCAGAGCAGGCTGCAAATCTTGCTTACTTAAAGTCATGACCAGCTAAGTGCATCAAATCAACTTAGAATCATAGAATAAAATCATAGAACAGTTCCAGCTAGAAGAGACCTTGAAGATCATGAGTGCAGCCTTTGTCCTAGCCCTAGCAACCTGCTAAATGATGCCTCCCAATGCAACATCTACCTGTCTCTTAAACACCTCCACGGATGGGGACTCAAGCACCTCCCTGGGCAGCCTGTTCCAATGGCTCACAACCCTTGCAGCAAAGAAATTCCTCCTAATGTCTAGCCTGAACCTCCCCTGGGGCAATTTCCATCCATTTCCCCTTGTCCTAGCACTCTCTGCTAGGGAGAACAGACCAACTTCTAACATTCTCCTTCCCTTTGCCTTGCCTCATCCCCTTACAGCCCAAACAAGCTTCTCTTCTAAAGACATTGCTCCCACCAAAGCAGAAGCCAGCCCTGCTCTCCTCTGCCACAGCATCCAGCAACTTTACTCTCTTTTCATTAAACATAGAGGAGAAGGTTTAATTTTGATTGGTCCTCCATCTATCACCCTATTTCCAATGTACTTTGAACTCTAGGCTGGTGAGAACTAGCTCCACCAGAAATTCGTTCCCAGCTCTGTTGAAACTCTGAGTGAATTTATGCCAACAGTTTTTATCTTCCAGAAAAATAAAAATGATGCCTGGAGAAGAGTCTGTTGGGTTTAGGGTTTTTTTCTCCCCCCACTGTCTTATATTTCATTTCAGGTGTTACTTTGATTTTATAGGAAAAAAACTCAAGACCAATCTGACCCCAATTGTTCAGAAGTGCCAGGCAAAAAAAAAAAAAAAAGGAAAAAAATCCGATATTCAGCAAGCTCTGGTCCTGGTGCCCTAATTCTCACCTCCTCTTATTCTGTAATTTCCTTCTTTGTAGCAGGGTGGCTGGAGCTGTGTACAGTGTCTCAGGCGTGCACTCGGCGAGGGCTGAGATATTATTGTTGATTTATATGGGCTGCCTCTGCTCAGGGAGCAGTGATTTACTTGGCTGTGTTTTCACAAAGCTGCTATCTCTTTGGAGACAGATATCACCCTCATCTTCCCCCAGAGCCAAGAGCCTGGTGCTAAGCACTCGGTCACAGATTGCTAAGATGCTTCCACTTCTTTCCTCTTCTCTCAAGCTTTGTTTTAAGGAAGGTCATTACCAGGGTTTTAGCTCCCCTCAAGCTTTAACAGCCCAATTAGGAGACACAGCAGCACTTCAAGCAGGTGCTGGCCAGAGCATGCCCTTATCCCTGGAAAGCAATTCTCCCTCAGACTTAAATATGGACCCAATTTTATACCTCACTTATCTCTACAATGGAACAGGTCACGAATGATTCTTCTCAGCCTTATCCTGTATTGCAACTCTGTCTTTTGTTGGTCTCCTTCTCCTGATGCTGCAAAACAAGCAGACCTTGCACCCAGAGGTCTACAGGTCTCCAAAAGCATTGATTTCTCTCCTGTGTAAGCAGATAAGCCCTAGCTTCAAGCAAACCCATAATGAGCCACCCTGAACCCCAAGTCCACCTAAGTGACCATGCCAAGATGAACCTTACTGCTCCTCAGGTTGTTTTTGCAAGGACAGATGGCTCAGAGAAGTGTCTGCAAAATACTCCTCAAAGACAGAAAGAGGAATGGGAATGACAATACAGCAAAACCTGACCATAAATACCTACTGAAGGGACCTGCTAGGGCTTCACCTTCTGCAGTGGCTCAGCAAATAATAGAGTGAGCTTTCGGTATGATGCCTCTTGCCCACACTTTTGCAAGCACAGGCACATCAGTGTAACATCAGGTTCTTAAAAATGCTCAGAGAAAGTTGCTTCTGCTGGTCCAGGGCTGGTTTCCAGCAGCTGCAGAACAGAGCAGGTTCTGCCTGCTACTTCACCACTGTGAAAACAAGGCATGTCCACCCAGCTCCCATACACCATAAGACACAAGCACTTATCAGACTAACAGCACTGCAGTAACTCACCAGAAGAACAGAATCAAGACACTTTCCACACCAGAGCTATGGACCAAGCCTCCCAGGGACCCCTTGGATTTTCTTTTTCCAGTATGTAAAGAGAATCACAGAATTACAGAACGTTAGGGGTTGGAAGGGCCCTAGAAAGATCATCTAGTGCAATCCCCCTGCCAGAGCAGGAGCACCTAGACCAGCTCACACAGCAATGTGTCCAGGCAGCTCTGCAATGGCTCCAGACAAGGAGACTCCACAGGCTCCTGGGCAGCCTGGGCCAGTGCTCTGGCACCTGAACTGCAAACAAGTTTCTCCTCAGCTTAATACTAAACCTCCTGTGGTCCAATTACCATTGGATGCCATGGAGCAGAGCCTGGCTCTCTCCTCCTCACACTCACCCTTCACATATTTCTAAGCATTGCTGAGGTCTCCTCTCAGTCTCCTCTTGTCCAGGCTGAAGAGACCCAGCTCTCTCAGCCTGTCCTCCTAGGGCACATGCTCCACTCCTTTCAGGATCTTGCTGGCCCTGGGCTGAACTCTCTCCAGCAGCTCCCTATCCTTGTGGAGCTGAGGGGCCCACAACTGGACACAGCATTCCAGGTGAGGCCTTACCAGGGCAGAGTAGAGGGGGAGAATAACCTCTCTCTTCCAAGAAGGCTGGAGAGGGCCTGTTTGCAAAGGCCTGCAGTGAAAGGACAAGGGACAATGGTTTGAAATTGGAGAAGAGTAGATTTAAACTGGATATTAGAAAGAAGTTCCTCCCCACGAGGGTGGTGGAACTCTGGCCCAGGTTGCCCAGGGAGGTGGTTGAGTTCCCATCCCTGGAGGCATTCCAGGTGAGGCTTGCCAGGGCTCTGGGCAAGCTGCTCTAGTTGGGGATGTCCCTGGCCACTGCAGGGGGGTTGGACTAGATGAGCTCCAGAGCTCCCTTCCAACCCAAACCATTCTGTGATTCATTCTATGCAGAAACTGGAGGATCTCTGCTTCGTTTTGCCCTTTTCACTTTCCCTTTGCTTCTGTTTCCCCTGCCACAGGAAATCTCAAAGAGATATTGAGAAGCTTTAAGAAGTGAGCAGCACCTGAAGAGCCTCTGAAGGAGTGGTGTTATGTGGGTACAATGGTTCACACTGAACAATAAGGTGCTCTCACTCTTGGTGCCAGCAATGACTGTCCTCAGCACAACTGTCATCTCAAAGCCCATTGAAGGATCTTTATTATCATTGATGAGCTAAGCAGCAGGGTGAATGCAGCTTGATTTTGCAGCTGCAGCAGTTCGGAGTAAGTCTCACAATCCTGTAATTGGTGTAGAATCCATGGAGTAAGGTTAAATGGGGAATCCCACCAGGTGAATTTAGCTTTAAAGTCCATGTTTTCCCTTGCTGCTCCTGCCATTCCTCCCACGAGAGGAGCACAGGCTAGACACCAGCTTGGCTAACTCTTCCATTTGTACCATTTATATCCCCCAACAACTTCCTACACACTTTATAAACTCTAATATGCTCTGAAGGAGTTTTCCACAGTTCCTCTCTGATGCTCAGCAGTATAAAATCTTGCACTGACAGTGGCACAAGCCAAGATCAAATGACAGCTTGATTTAGTGTGGCTCTTCCTAACAGCTTGCAGGAATTAGAAGTAAATAAGAGGTCAAACAGCTCATGAGCAATTTGATATCAGCAAATGGGGCTAACTTAGGCTCCTCCTTTAATGAAGCATCTTTCCTTCACCTAAGTGCTCAGGAGACATAGAAAGGTCATTACTAGCTAGACATAGTCCAAGAATAACACTTGAAACCTTTATTATTTTTAACAAGGCATGGGGATTTTAAGTAGTGCCTGTGCAATAAACTGGTGACATGCTAGAGTGACTGGAAAAGGCTCAAAACAATGAAAAACACCAACCCAGCTGAAAATGGAAACACAATATGTAACCATCCAGGGTTCTTAAAGCTGTGTCACTCAGTTAAACAAAAAGTGTGTCTGGGCATAAGCAAGCATGAAATTCAATATCAGCATCCCCCTGCTCATTCCAGGCTCCAGTGGTAGAGAATCAGATGAAATACATACAAAAGGCTCAAGTAAAATATACAATGAGCTTTGTAGAAATAGACAATAAACAAGTAGATTAAAATAAAAAAAGCTGTCCCCATTATATATATATATATCTATCTTGCTGGGAACAAACCCATTCTGCACTTGTCTGACTTCAGATACTTTAGGGATGTTGATTACTCCTTAATTCTCTTTCATCAAAAACAGAGGCAATTAGGGACAAAATAATTCCAGCAAATGTCAACTGCCTAAGCCTTGGGAAAGCTCAAAAAGGCAAAGTCATGCAGGAATGTTTTGAAGTGAGTAATAAATGAAACATGGGCTCCAAACTATTCTTTTTTTTTTTTTTAAAGTCTCCCTAATGTAAAGCAAGCAGATTCTCTGGGTGAAGAGGGTGAGAAATTGCCTTGACAAGCCACGAGCTCCTCAGTTGCAGATCCCTTCTGTGAAGTGGGGATTACCAAAATAAATAAATAAACAACTGAAAGTAGATGCAAAAGGCACAAGACAGCTCAAAAAGCCAGAGCAGGACATTGCCATCATTACAAAGGAGCACAGCTCTCTCTGAAGTTGCTCCTATCTGAATAAAGGTTCAGCTTTCAGCTGGGAAAAGCATGGTCTAGCTCTCACAGTATCACAGTATGTCAGGGGTTGGAAGGGACCTAGAAAGATCATCTAGTGCAACCCCCCTGCCAGAGCAG
>VWZO01008610.1:0-47842 GCA_013396975.1 Bucco capensis
GACTTCATAAAAAGGCTTCTGTTTTTAATGCATGGTGTTCCTTTCTGAGAATTAAACTTAGTTCACAAACTGCTCTTCAATGATAAGATGAATGCACACTGCTTTGAGTATTTTTTTTTTATCTCCAGCAATTTTTGTTCTTTCATTCAGAACTCCTTTAATTTTGCAATTCCTTCAAAATAAGCTTAAAACTCCTCTCCCAGAACACAGCTCAAAGCTCCTGTCTATATGAGGAGGAATTTCTTCCCTGCAAGGGTTGTTCAGTCTTGTCCCAGGCTGCCCAGGGAGGTGCTGCAGTCACCATCCCTGCAGGGGTTTAGGAAACATTGAGCTGCTCTCCTTAGGGCCATGGGTTAGTGGTGTGGCAGTGCTAGGGATGCTTGGGACTGGATGAGCTTAGTGATTGTGTTTCCTAGAGGAGCAAACCTTTGTGACTGGGAGGTGAGTCTGCACGTGAGGAGGGAGGAAGGGCTGCTATTTATTATTTATGTATCTAGAATTCCAAGTCAAGATTAATTAATAAGTTAACTCTGTACAATTTCCCCTCTATTCCCTCTGAAACAGCTTTTCCTTCTGTTGTCTTTAATCTTTCTTAATAATGTTTAAAGCTAAATCCCATTAATCTGAATATCTCCCTCAATCCCCAACTAGAGACTCATGTTTTAGCATCACTAAAAAGAAAGCAGCACAGACACCTACGGGTAAGGAAGGATAAAATTCAGAGCTTTCTGCTTAAAAATATCTCCAATTACAGGCATAAACATTGAAATAAAACAAGGAGTGAAAGCTAGATTTGTCATAGTCTGTAATTGCTTTTCTAAACTGTTGAATCAGACTCCCCAGTGCTGCATGAAGCTGTGCTAATTATAAAAGAAGCCTCTTACACTGCAAGTTACATTAGTTACAATTTGATCTCCAAGTCAAGTACAATTCTAGTCATGGATCAGATCATGAAAAAGTTGTCTCAGCAAACAAGTTATTTAAAATAGCATGGAAATTCACAGAAAGAATATTTAAAACTCCCTCTCATTTTTCCCCCCTTAACCTTACTATATTCTAGATTCTATTAGAACATAGCTCTTCTCCTTATTTTGAAATCACCAACTTGTGGTGGCTAGCCATACAGGTCAGCTTCAGCAGCTCAGTGACCTGCAAGCATTCCTTCAAACTCAAGCAATTAAATACTTGCAAAAAGCCCAATATAAAGCAGAGAAACTAAAATCCTAGCATGACAGCAAGAGAGCAACTCTGAAAATCCCTTCAGAATCCCACAGAAGTATTTCCAGATAGCTATCTCCAGAAATCCACAGTGCTCACTCCAACCAACACAACTTCCTTCAAAGCATTTACTTCTCTATTATGATTATTAATTAATGTTATTATTATGAATCAATATTATGGATGGTAATTTATTAGAATTGCTCTCCTACCTTAGTATTATAGCAAGCAATATTCCTTCCATATTCTCTGAAGAAAATCTCCTCCTCAATTACTGGTAAACAGCTTTGTGCATTAGCAGGAACAGGAAAGAGAAACTATGCCTTTAATTATGGTATAATTCCTGCATCCTAAAACTCTCTCCCAAGAGATGATTTATGTTCTGAGACACTCCAGCAGTTAGTGATGCTCAGCCCCCACTTCTCTAACTTCCTAATCTCACTATGTGCAATCAACAACTCCTCAACACAGTGACAGAAAAGAAGAAATAGATGCTGAAGAATAAAATGTCATTTCCCCCCAACCTCCAAACATTTATTCTTCAATCTAAAAAGGAAAAGTAAGGGAGTGTAGAACACTTCAAATATTAAAAGAGAAGCAGAAATAAATTCCATCACTTGATGTAACTGGAGATGACTTTCTAAAAAAGAAAAGCACCATTTATCAGGTCATCTATTAATTATGAATACATAAATCCTTAGGCACAACCAGTTCATTTCTTACAGTGTTATCTCTCTTGTCAAGCCACCAAATTCACTAGGATGAGAGAAGCTGTCAGACACCTCCAGCTGAGGATGCCTGTTGGCATCAGCAGGACTGGTAACCTCCCCATGGCATGAATGCACCTGCACTGAAGCAAGGATGCTCAGGAGACTGCCAACAATTCCAGAATCTTGTCATGCCAGAGGTCACAGGACAGCTTTTCCCTACCTTTTGTCCCAGAAAACCTGAGATGAGGAGGAGGTGCTTAGGCAAAAGATGACATCTGCTGTCCAGGGGCCCCTTTGCTCCATAGTGGGATGGGATTGGGTTGGGCATGCTCACTGCCCAAAACTCCACAGCATCCTGCTATTGTTGCCAATACAAAACAGCATCCCTACTTCTCATTTTCAGTGTCAGATGATCCTCCTCCTTTGAGAAATTCAGGGGATGAACTATTGATCAGAACAAGGAAAACAGGACCTCCTTGGCTCTTCTCACCAAATCACCTGCAAGATGCCAAGCATTTTTATAGCCCTGGAAATACATAGGTAGCAAGACAACAAATGGCAAAGCCACTCAACACAACTGAATAATAAGTTGATCCGACCAGAACAGAGCTGTCAAGCTTAACAAGGAAAGATGCTTGCAAAAGGTACATTGCCATATGTTGGTTTCACTGCTGAGAAGAGTTGGGGCTTACTTGACAGCATTCAGCCTACACACACAATGGCCAAGCTGAGGACAATTACAAGGCAGCAGTGTAAGAGTTCCTGATGTGAATGCATAGCAAGGCAATAATAAGCTTTTTTTTTTTAAATAGAATTGATAAATATGATTACTACCAAGTCTCTTAAGCTTGCCAAAAAGACAAGGTGGAAGAGAGTATGTATGTAACAAGAAATGACTTTCCATTTGGCCATGAGTTGTCTCCTTTAAGCTACTTCTCTGCAGTCTTGTCAGAAACTTAAATCCATACAGAGAAGATACTCAATTGTGAATTTCTGTCACTGAATCCACTCAGATGGGTAACCCTGCTAAAATACTTTGCAAACACACAGGAGTTTGGAGAACTTCTTCCCTACATCCCCTCAGTACACGTGAGGAGCAGCTCTGAATGGCTCTAGACATCTATCCCTTGGTTGTATTTCCCTTGAAAAACCCACAGAGCCATGACTTCTGTCTGCTTGCAGGCAGAAAGAGCAGATGTTCTATGAACTCCCTGAGCATCCATAAATGCACAAAATGCCCTAGACTTGGCCATGGACCACACTCCGAATATTTCCATATATATATAGAAATGTGTTTTGTGCAAAACAAAACCCTACAAATCTCTTTTAAGGAAAAGAGAACTTTTCCATGTTGTTCCTCACAGCTTTGTGAGCTTCTGGAATCTACAGTCTACTTGACATGTTACTTTATGATTTTGAGCAAAAGGAAAGCTGTATATCTATGAAAACCTCAGGGGGAAAATGAGCTACAGACACCATGTGGTGTTCTCCCACAGATTTTACTTACTAGTGCTGAACAAACCTACAGCCTCCATTCCCTACAGAGATAAAGGGACAAATCAAGCTTGCACACAAAAAGGGCAATTTTTCCCTCCAAAATTATTTGTTAAAAAAAACAAAACAAAACACTAACAAACTTAATACTTGAATCTTCATAAAACCAAGGCATCTGAAGGTAAAATAATAGCAAGTCTCAGTGCTACAGCTGAGAGCTGAATGAAATTATTGCACAATTATCAAGAAATACTGTTCTTGAAGGCTAAATCCCCACACTACTATCTTTATGACCAGCCATTAACTACTTGCTTCAGGATAGCTATCTGGTTTTCCCCTTGGAAATGTGATTCTAAATGCTTTCAGTTCCACTCACTTGTAGGTTTCCTTACATTCAGCATGTTCTGTTATGCTTCCCTCTCTGCTAAAATAAAAGCATGAAAGAAGAGATTTCCAGCTTCTTTGCAGCAGATGCTCAGAGTGTTCAGGTCACCAAGGCAGACATGCAGAAAAGGATATGGTCATCTTCTCCACAAACTTATCCCGTTCATCCTGGGGTTTAGGGAAGTTCTTAATGTCTCTTTCTAGGCACTGGATCTGTCTGTTCATGGAATCAAGGTTGCTCTTCACTATTTGGGCTGAAACTAAGGGAAAGAAAACAAAGAAAAAGAGAATAAGTAAAAAAATTCCCAATTCCAGGAAGGCTATCAGAAGGAGAAAAAAAACAATGTCAGTATAAATAGTCTATAAGGAGAGTGATTCCATTAAGTAGATTCACATTTCTCTGAATTACTGCTCATAAAAATTCCACTTTTCATAAAAATTAAGTGAAAATATCTAATGTAATATACCACATCATCATATTTAATGTTGAAGTGACACCACTTAACTCTACCATTAGTTCAAATTATTCAATTTCTATTTAAATTTACTGGTGGGGAAAAAAAAAAATCTAGTGTTTCATTCTTTTAAATCTAATTCAAAGATTAAGAACTAAAGTTCAAAGAGATTTTACCTTATTAATGCATGTAGCTGGTTAAATGAATGATCTTATTAATGCATGTACTCTGTTACAGAAATGATTCAAGGAACAGACATGGCAAAAAAGATCAAATATATTTCTTTTATTGAAATTAAACTGATCTCTAGAAACCAACATCTGTGTAACCCTCTGTTAACATCAAAGGTAAGTCTGAACATAAAAACTGCTGCTAATTCAATAGTAGTGCTGGTCTCCCAGTGCAGCACACACACACAATAAATGCTAATGTAAAGCAACACTGCCCAACAGAAAGCAGAGCTGCAATTGCTGTGAAACAAGCACTGATTGAGCCATCATGAGACAATCTTCATTCCATAGAAGCTTGTAAAAAAAATGGTTTATTTTCCTATTTCCTTGTCATTTACAAAATTGTGCTGCGAGTATGTGAGATGAAACAGGAGCAGGAATTTTGAGATGGCTTGAAAAAAACAGTATAGAGGGAATAAAATTACTGTAAAGGAAGCTGTTCCCAGAACAAAATCAATGCTATATTCTAACTAACAATTCCTATCAGCCATAACACCACTGATTTAACTTTTCATAAGCACATTTAAACACATACAGCTGTCTTTAGCCCAGATAGAATCTTGGTTTTACTTTCAATTTTATTGATCTTACACTGGGTCCAAAGGAAGTACTAATATTGCAATCTTAAAAAGCTGTTCCACTATAACAGAGGGAAAAATAACTAAATCTCTACTGACCACAGCATCCTTGTAACTATTAACATTTGAGAGTTAGCCCTGAAATCAACCACGAAAGCAGTCTGAATAATCAACATTGTCAGGGCTTTCAGGTTATGGCTGCATCAGTTTAATCATTTGATGTCACTGTCAGAAAAGGAGCACACATCATTGCCTGAACTGAACAACCTGGATAATATCTTAATAAACTGTTAGGTAGCTGGAGAGGGAGACAAAAAAAAAAATCACTGAGTAAAATGCTAGAACTGACAAAATGAATGAGGAGGATGCAAATGGTGATTCTGTTCATCAAAGGAATAGCAGCTGCTAAGTAAATAGGCAACACAACAGATCAAGTTTAACTGGTTAAAGTAATTGCAGAATATTTAAATGCATGAGTGCTTAGCAAGAGGAGCAGTTTATTTTTGTCTGACATTTAGAAGTGCAAAGAGATTCAGCAAGCAATGACAAATAAGTCTTAGCCTCTTGAACTGAAATGGAAGAAAAGCATTGTCAGTAACTCTGTTCTAGAAAACTAAGTTTAGGAAACAGCTGAGATTAGGTGCACACTGACTTTGAAACTACAAAGGAACTTTATCCCATCAGAAGGTTGCATTCCAAAGCTGTGCTTCCCATACCTAACTCCTGCATTCACCCTGCATTATCAAAAAACATTGCAGAACATGGATTTTTACTGGCACTTGGCTTTGGTTTTTTGTTTTGCCTAGCCCAGGCAAATGCACAAGTTTCTCTCCAAGCAATTTATGAAGCTGCTGTTGTGCAAGACAAGCTTAAAGCTTACTTCACAGGAAACACATATATATAGACTCTAATAAAATATCTGCATTTCCTCCCATAAACTGTTTCATTAGATTTACTGCTGCAGTAATGTGAAGAGGAGACAACATTAATACCTTCTCCTCTTTCAGGGGAAATAATGTACATTTCTTTAAAGTCTTGCAAGGTTTTAATTTATGAAAGCATAAAGTGTACTTGCAGCAAAATGGCATGTCTTTAAAGCTGTTCCATAAATGCACATACTAAACAGACTCTACCACTCTACTCCTCAGAGCTGGGCAGCACAAGGAAAGGGCTTGGTCAGGCCTTTGTCAAGAAGCCTGGACACAAAATATCTGCCACATTCCAAAAGAGAAACAAATCAACAGCAATAAACAATTGAGCTCACGACCCTCCCAGCTTTCCAGGAGAATTAAGACCTCCATTCCTAGTGGAAAGGTCAGCATGGAAGAAAGGGGAGAGTTTGAAAAGTCAAATTTTGATGACAGAGGGAAGAGTGGAGGCAGATGGCATAAAGAAGTTTAGCAAAGGATTACTCAGATTCATACACAACAGGTCCATAAACAGAGATCAACAAGAATAGGCAGGGATGGAAAGCTTAATATGCCTCTGAGGACAGCCTGGAGGAGCTGCAGTGCTCTCCCTCTATAGTGTATCCTGCTGCCAGCACAGCACACAGCATCAGCAGCTTGTGGGGAACACTGGGCACTTAGGCAATTCTTATCCTTTAAGGCAAAAAACACTTAAGCCCTCAAAATCTAGATATGGATCCAGCTTCAGGGCCAAGGGCGGGGGGAAAGCAGCAAGATTTCTCTATCTGTACCAAACTATCAGTCTGTCCCCTTCTTTAGCAATAAAAAAGCAGCTGGTTTGAGTGCTGCAACTCTAATATGGAAAGAAATAGAGCATCTTTAGCATGTGTACCTCAAGCTACTATAAGAAAGGGATTTATAATACAGAGGAAAAATCCAATTGCAGAAATTAAACATGTATGTTCCAACCAGCCACACCATCACCACCCGGAATTACTATTAACACACACGGCTAATAGCAACAAGGTGAATAGGAAGTTATGCACATTAATATACTGTCAGCTTCTTTTTCATGCCATTGGAAGACTAATCTAAGCACCTAAATTTATCAGTGTTCTCACTGCACAACTACTGAAGCTGAGCTGATCATGCATCATTACATCTGTGACTAATTGAAGTATTATTTTGTATCGTATTATTTATAAAAGAAACTCACAAGCATCAAAGAGAAGGCACAATGACATTTTGACATGGAAGGTGATAACATGTTCTTCACTATTTTCTCTATATTAATTCCTCCTCAAACAACAACAACAACAATAAAATCCCATCCACTTGTTTTGGAGAAAGCAGTGGCACAGACTGCACGCTACAGGAGGCTTAGTGAGTGTCTGCTAGACCACTTTAGTCCCAGAAAAAGGCTACAAGCAGTTAATCTCCATGTTAATGTCAAATGCTAGCTAGTCCCCATGGTAAAGCTAAGCATTTTCTATTTACAGTAATACAGTAATAGTAGCAAAGGACAGATTAATCCTTTCTAAAATAAGATTGCAGCAGAGTAAGAGTCATCCCCTGCAACAAGAGGTGAACTGATACATTTTGATTAGGTGCAGTGTCTCTTGCATAATAAATTCCAAGGGTCTCTGATCATGATGCAGAACAGGGATGGCTACATCCACATTTAGTAAAAACTCTACAGTGAGAGCCAATAATCTAAATGAATTCAGTAAGCAGAAGCAAGTCTATATGAAGCAAGTGGATTTGTAAGTCTAGGCAGTATTTGTACCATAATCACTAGCAAGATGCTCAGAATGTGGTTATTTATTTCTGGTTGCCTAGGGGCAGATGGAAGCAGTCTCTCACAAAAGTCTGAAAACAGTCTGAGGGGATACATAATCAATGATAGTAATTACTGCAGATTACTCAATTCATACTGCTAAGTAAGTTTATTAAGAGAATAAATGTTCTCTTGGAGTTAGGTGAAGAGTGCTGCTGCAGCCTGCTTGAGGAGCCTGAGGAGCAGAGTGTGTGTGCCTAGCTCAGACTACATGGCTCTATGTGTCTGTGTGCACAGGCTGGGAGAGCATACAGGATATATGGAGACATCTCACACTAGACAGCAACAGGAATACACTGACACCTGTGCTTTTGTGTTGTACCATGCTGCCTGTAGCTCACAGGCATGTTTGGATATGCACACACCTTTAGCTGTGTGTATACACACACACACGGATGTATCAGCATGCCTGTATCACACCAAACAAGCCACACTTGAACAGCTTCCAGACATGAAAGCATTACAGCTCCCTTCACACACTATTCCTCAAGTAATGAACATCCAATGCTCATTCTAGAAACCTTTCCTACTGTAGCTCTACACTCTGCAGGACACAAGCCTGTTGTCACACGTTGATCTAAACCACTGTGCTAAAAAGATAAAGCCAGCATTGGAAGAATGATTCTGAAGAGCGTGGTATGGATATGACTTTGGTCAAAATTCCTCCCAAATACCAGAGGAAAGAAAGAAGTGGAGATGCCACATGCACTACTCTCTCCATCAGGAACCAGGTCTTCACTCCATGCAAGTGGGATAGACCTAGAACTGCCACAGTAATAATAACTATATTGAAATATTTTTTCCAGGAAGGATACTAAACTTCCTCATTGTAAGTTCTGAGGAAGAAACTAGACAAAGAGTCAAGACAGGTGGGATCAGACAAACTCTTAAGACTCCATCCAACCAAGCCTACTACTGATAACAAGCAAACTCTTCTTTAGATAAACATCATGTGTTTTTAACAAACTTAAGCAGGAGTAAAGCAGTAGTACTGAAAAGTACATTCTTAGCCCAACAGGACCTACATTTCAAAGCAGAACCCCCACTCTGCTAAGAGAAATTCAGTTTCTAAGCTTAAGTACCTAGTATCTTAACTAGCTAGAGTACATCACCACCCTCTTGTTCCAAAGCAATGGCTAAGCTTTCTGACACAGACCACTTCTGCTTAACAATAAACACATCACATATATCTTTTTTCTTGTCAACTTTCCACAGATTCTTTCCCTGCATCTTTTAAAGTTTAGGGAAAACAACAAGTCTGCCCAAATGGTTATGTTTTTGTTTATGTATTATGACAATCCATTGTAACTGCAAACATCTCATTTGGAAAAGCTTGAAATAGAATTGTGAACAGATCCCTTTCACACATAGATGTGCATTTGGACTCCTTATTTGCATGCTAGGATGTCATTCAGCAGCAGTCTCTGCATGTTATGAGAGCTTCACTATGATAGCACAGTGACACAGCTAGGATTTATTCTATAGCAACATCATTAGCTTAGTTAACCTAAAATCAAGCAATTGGGCATTGATTCAGTTGTTGGGTCCAAACCACAGTTTTAAGGTATGAGCACCTTGCAACAAGACCAGTCCCAAGTAGCTCTTGGCTTTGAGTTTAATGAGAGATTCAGTCTAAGCCACTCATCTGTTCATGGTCCCTAGCACCTGGACAATGCTTTTAGATTCATGGTGTGGGTTTTGAGGTTGTCCTGTGCATAGACAAGAGTTGGACTTGATGATCCTTGGAGGTCTCTTCCAGCTCAGGACATGCTGTGATTCTCTTTTAACCTTTCTTACATCAATGTAAGTGCAAACTCAAGAAGAGAGAAGGGGAAGAAGAAAGGAGCAAGCACTGTCTCACTCTCTCTGGTGGCTTGTATTAAGGAATTCTAAATGGATTCCATAATTTGAGAAGTCATTTAAAGCAGTCTCAAGTCTGAATTGGTTTAACTACAGCCAGAAATTCTGAAATGCTTTCATTTCTTTAATATGCAGCAGCCCATGAGAGTCATTTGGACTATTCTTTAATTTTGCCCTTGATATTTACACTTCAGGGAGAGAACTGGATCCTTAAAATGCATCTCATACAAAACAACTTTGTTTAATAGAGAATCCAAACTGTAGCTTCCAAATGAGCTTTAGTATTCACAACTACCACCATTTTCCATACCATTTATTATTACACAGGAGATGACAGGAGCTAAAGAAATCCTCCAAATCTTCACAGACTGGGAAAGTTTAGTAAGCAATTTTGCAGAATAGAAGACAATTCAGAATCCTGCTGAGACTCCAACAGGGACTCTTCCAGCAATTGCAACTTGGAATCACAACATAATAAATACCTGGGAAGTTTTTACCTCCCTGCCCTCCTCACTAATGCTTGTCAATGAAGGAGAACACAACTGGCACAAAGAAAACCTTTTAATGAGGTGATGCCCAAGCTGCCACCAACATGGCAAATACAGGAGTGCTGCTAGAGAAAAACCAGGAGTCTTCTAGTATTTCATGTACCTAATTGTCTATTAACTGCATTCACACAAACACAGGGGAGAGAGTTCCTGGCACTGCAAGATTGCAGATTATGTGAATGAAAAGAATGACAGAAGTAATCTGATTGACTTTTGATTACCATGCAAAATGCCAATGTTAGATGCTGTTCTGGGGAGAGGAATCACAGATGCAGGCAGAGAATTTCTCATGCCAGAAGGCATTGTCTATTTTATACCCACTAATGTGCCAGATTGGGCAAAATCTGTTTCAGCAACTTCAACTGTGCAAGGTGGAAAATACTGCAGAGCTCTTGGTAAAAACACTGTTTCTTCTGCTGCAATGAACTACAAACTTCTGTTTGACAGAAAAATGACTCCTACTAATTACACTGCAATACTTTAAAGCAGCAGTGGCACAGAATGCTTTCAAATATTTTCCCCACCCTAAAATGATGCCATTAAAAGTACCTGTACAGAGTTCAAAACCATTTTCTTGCAGCATTTCTAATAATAGATTAAGTATATAGATATTTGCATGCCATAGTGCTTCTGATTGCTAATATCCTTCCTAGAGAGAAACCTCAACTGTCAGAACTATATGCCTGCTAATTAAAGAAAGAAATTTGTGTCAACATGAGTGTGAAATCTGTGCTCCACTTATTAGTACTTCTAACTCATCCCCTCCCAAGGCAACTTTCTTTTGATTTGACTTTTAAGCCTACTTTCAAAGAAATATTAAGTGGTATTCCTTTCTATCTGGCACAGAATCCTCTATGTTAAGTGCTGGAAAGAACTCTCATTTCTGAAAGAGATTGGATATTGTCTAGAAACCTCAACCTTGTCATCTGACTTGAGCAAGGTACTTCCTCTTCTTCTTGTCTGGAAGTTTTGTTTGACTCAACCCACAGAAAGTGGATGGGAATCTGTCAGGACTCTGATGCCATCAGAGATTATAAGATGGTAAGAGCAAACACCATGGAAAACAGCAGCTGGAATAACAAGGCAAGTCAGCAAGGCACAATTATGGATATAAAAGGCTTTGCTTCTTTCCAGCAGTTGAGAAACAAGAGGAAAAACCTGCAGACTGGGGGAAGGTTTGTGAATATTACTTGCAGCAAAGGATGCAGTTTGTCACCGTCTTGTTCTCCTTTCACTCCCTCAAGGCAGGAGGAATGCTTTTCCAATGATCTCTTGATAGTTAATCAGTCTGACCTCTGCTTATACCTTCCAGAATAAAACTGTTTCCCAATTTATTTTTATTTTTCATAACCTCTAAGTTGATCTTCCATCTTTAAAAAGATTACATATTTTATTATACCTAATATCAGATTATTGAAGATTCTAGTACATGTATGGGGAGTTCATCTAATCCCATTGACCTTTGCATATTAAAATCCAGTTTATGCTTTATCTGCTATTTGTTTTTTGTGGGTTTTTTTTTTTGGTTGTTGGTTTTGGGTTTTAAATTCATTTGTTGTTCTGGTGCTGGTTCTTTATTCTCATACTAAAAATCAAAGCAATACAAAACTCTCCTTATTTACATAGAACTGAAAACATGCACCCAAGATCTAGAAGAGTTAGTTGTGGTCAGTCTTGTATTTGGAATTTTAGGCACAGGTTCAAACTGTCAGGCTGCCTTCTGGCCAAAAAGCAAGCAGCATCCATCCCAAGTGATCAGACTGCTAGCTGTTCAGCTCATAATTCCTTATTTAAAATTCACACAGAAATCATATTTGATGGTAGATTTCCTTCCATTTTATGCATAACTAACTGATGCCAATGTCCTCCTATCTGTAGCCAATTTATTCCAAAGGAAGCCTCCTCTAGGAAAAATAAACCTATCTGCCTATCACTGAACTCTCTGCTTTGTGAAACACCCAATAACCACTAGGAAGTCAAAGCCTTGTCTTCCAGCCAAAGCATGGCAACTTCCTCCCCAGCACAATGCCCACGTGGCACAGCAGATGAACATCCCAGTGAAACAGCAGCCAAAGAGGACCAAGGGGAACAGCTGCAACCAGTTGCACAAATCACATTTATTGTGCCAAAAATCTGCTTTGTTAGAGAAAGCAAAGAAAGGCTGAAAGGGAAGTTTTGCTCATTAAGTGAACAGCAATTTATACTTCTGATAAGAAGTCAGCATTGTTCACAGGAAACATAATGAGCTTTTATCTTACAGAATGAAACAAATTTAACTGCAGTAAAAGCTTTTTCATATATATTCTAAGTTACTTGGTTCTCAGTGATAATGCTTTCTTCCTTTTGGATGCTCTAAACTTAACTAAACTTCCCTAACTCTTTTGGTTTCATTCCCCCAGTCAACTTACTTGGAATCAAACTATGGAAATCTCAAAGCTGCAAGGCAGTGTGCTAGCCACAGGAAAAAATTAATCAAGGAGCATCCAATGTGCCTGGAAAACCATAAGGCTTCAGACAGAATTCAACAAGAGGTGCAGGAAGAAAAGTATTAGACTTAAAACCAAAATCACCTCCAGAAAAGAATTCTCAGGTGGTTCAAAACCCACCAGCCTTAACTCTGTTCTAGACAACTCAGTTGCATTTTGTAAAGAGGCATTCAGGCCAATAAAGTATTCAGCACCAAAGAGGAAATGTAAGCATGGAGATATTTAATCAGTACGAAGAAAATTCAGTTCATATGCAGGAAAAAAAAAATGGAAACATATCTGGAAACTTGGCAAAACAGAAAAGTATGATAGACAACTGCATAAATCTGTGAAGAGGTTGGAGATGAAACAATAGCAAAGTTAGAACGATTAATGAACTATTCCCTAAGTCCTTGGGGAAATGAGTTCTGCTCTCACTAGACCCAAGTTTAAGATAGAAGACAATAAACTCAAAGAAAGTGATGGCCTAATTAAAAAAAAATTATCTAGCAGCTAATCACTGACTGCTGAGAGTGAAGAAAAGGAGACAGCAATCTGCAAGAGAACACTTGGAAAGACTAGCAGAAATGTGTATCCAACTTCTTTTCCCCTCTCTTCCCCTTCGATATCTTGTGCTCCCCCATTCTGAGGATATAATGAACCAGGGAAAATAAAACTGTTTGCATTCTCCTCACCAATCACTCTCACAGAGCCTTCACTTTTGACAGCTAGGCAACAAGTGCACCAAGCACATATTTCACATAAAAATTCACCAAATGAATCAAGTTTTCTATCATATTCATCCAGCTGTACTGCTGACTGGCCAAGAATAATGTCAGTATTAATTGTTGGCTGTACAGGATAATTAAATTAGGATTTGATAGACAGAATGCCCTAGCTGTCACTCTCTGTTCAGGTGCTAGATGTTCAGATCAGAGAGTGTCTGCACACAGCCACACTCCTGGCTGCTCACTCCCAAGCAACAACATTTCAAAGGCTTAATGGGAAACTAAGCATCATCATTACACTCTTTACATCACAGTTCTCAGATGTGTTTTTTTAAGTACTTTATTTCCACAAAACAATTCAGAGGAGAAGTTCCTTTATTACTGCTTTTCCCCTCCTCGCTTTTTCTCCAGATAATAAATCTCAGCAAAGCAAAATCCACATGGATTACCAATGCTTACAGGTTACATAATCCTCCAAGCTCAAATGAAATGTTGCAAGTATTTAATGTCTAAGCAAACAGCTATTACCTGGGGGAGGTTATGTCTTTGCTTACCTTTACTTGCACTCTCCACATGCTGCAACTCATCTGGAAATTTTAAGATGTCTCGGTAATTCTCCTCACAGATATCAGCCAGAAAATGCAGTAAGGTTGTCTTCTGATCTGAGGATTTAGTATCTCGAATCTAAAAAGTGAACAAAGGAGAGAGCAGAGAGAAAAATCACTTATTTTTTGGTAAAATGCTGAAATAAAGTGAATATTGCAGATGTTAACTCAGGAGCAAAAAGTTCTTTACAACGGTTGAAACAAAGCATGTAAAGAAACAGAATTTCTCCAATTCTTTAGAGTTTAAGACTAGAAGTGAATCTATCCCTCTGCTGGCTTTTTCAGGAATAATTAATTATGCTGAGACCAAAAGCAGAAGACAGTTGATAAAGTCCTGAGATTTTAGCAGCACCAGTTGAGAATGCTTGCTGTGATAAAACCAGAGCTGTGACGAGAGATGAAAGAGAACACAATTTCCTTCATGCCAGCAATGCTCCCCACTGCCAGAGCTCTCAAGGAATCCTTCTGAAATGCTGCCCAGCCTGCTAAACATCACACTTTGCACTTCTCCAAGGCAGGGCGAAGAAAATGCCTGTCATCACCCCACAATTTTTGACTGAAACAGTATCTAAACCATGCTCCTTTATTCTGAAGACTTTCAGACACCAATTCTACACAGGCACATGGAAGAAATGCACCTTCCTGGAATACACAATGGCAATAGGAAGCCAAAGGGAATCCTAACTGCCAGGAAAGGAAATTTCCTATGTCCAATTTTAGTTATGAAAAGCTGCATGGAAATTGTAGCTAGTCTGAAGAAGTAGGTAATTGCATATTTTTCACTATCCTCTCAACTACAGATGCATTTTGTAGTGATGTGAAGGAACTAGGCTTCTTGAAGATGATAAGCTCTCCTGTTCTCCATTTAAGCTAACTGCATTAATTACTAGAATCAGTTTGTTCTTGTGAAAAAATTAATGCTGAAATAATTGTTATAATACAGGGCTAGCAGCAAACTTGCAAGTAAGCAGAGATACTTGTGGCTAAATCCCAGGGCAGAGCGCAAAGGAACATTGAGAACTTAAGAGAATGAGAAAATTCAAGTCCAAATAATTATGTAAATATAAATAATGAGTGTATGAGTTGATTGAAGGGCTAGTGGAAGCAAAGAGTAACTTTATTTACAAGGGCAACAGAGACTTGCTGCAGGCAAGGCTTTGAGCTGCATGTACTTCCCTTTTCATAGAGAATCAGTATTACAAGCCTATCTGTACACATTTCTAACTGCATCTTACTAACTCATCTAGTACAGCTCTTCCACAGAAGCAAGCTACAACATACACAACAAATGAAATCAAGGATTTATTTAAGAAGAATCCATAAATGTGTGTGTAAAATCTCCTCTTTGTTTTCTCATTCTCTAAATCACTAGAAGTTCTAATTCTCTAATCCTCATGCCAGGCTTGCCATCGATGTTCAATTTAATAGAGGCCTTGCAGCTTTAAGGATTACCCTGTTAGGAATAAATGAGTGCAGCTGAAAAACAGGCTTTTAAAAATATAAGGTATTTAAGCAATTAAGAATGCAATTTATTTCATACCAATTCAGTGATTAAAGACTAAACAATGCTCAGTAATGGTATGCAGCTAAAAGGTTTTAATGTGTTCTGTACATAGAAGTTTTTCCAACTGAGAAAAAAAAAAAGGGTAGATTTAGTGGCTGAACATCTGCACAGTAAAAAGAAATTGCATTTCAATTTGTCTGTGAACAAGAACTGTGGGATTTGCAGTCTTTGATCTCCCTGACATCATCAAGTGGATAGAGCATTTTTTTTCCCCTAAATGGACACAATTATTTTGCCTTCAGATTACAACACAGACATGTTTTGTCACCAACAGTAACATCATATTAACAAGAGTTATATCAGAACCTGCTGAATTGTTTAAAACCTGTAGTAAACATGAATTCAGATCTTAAACAACTGTGTCAAACTCACTTCTTGGACCCAACCATAAACACATCTCAGCTACATTTATCCACATGAACATGTAGCTCTATTTGATCCTTAGAATCAAGACATATACTTAAAAAAATCAAGTTCTAAGCCTACTAATATAAGGAGAAGAAATATAAGGAGAAGATGAGGAAGACAGGTGGTTTAGGAGTGTAGTTTAGCAGATATTATTTGAATATAAAAATAGAAACAAAAGATAGGAACTGGAAAGCTAACCAAACCATAGCTGTGTCTTCACCTTCTCTGTGATCACAGAACATGCTCCTACCAAGGTTAAATGTTTCATCTTCTCTCTCTCTATTATCAACTTTACAACCCCATTATTCTCCTTCAGCATAAAGCTCAAGTGTCCTTTTATTAAGCAAAAGCTCTGGCAAGGGGCAAGTGTGAGATGCTAGACTTACAGACATGCACCCAGGGGCTCTGTTACATTAAAAGGTTAATCAAGAGAACATCAAGACTAAGGATCTAGTTACTACCCAAACACTACTATTAAAAAAAACCAAAACCCTCACATACCTTCAAATTTAAAAAAAATAAATGAACAAATAGATTTTGTTTCTGAGGGCAAGGCTGAATTAAGTAGTTATAGATTTTTGTCTCTGTTATTTTCAATGGAATGTAGCTGTAAGGACAGATAGCTATGCTTCAGCAATTATTCATTTCAGTAGAGAACAATTTGCAGGATTAGTCAATCCACATTAGCTGTGTCAACATCTGTGGGATTTGCACTGACAGCAGTTCATAAATCTCTCACCTGGAGTGTAAGAACACCTTGACAAACCTCTGCTCTGCTCCAGCACCATCCAGGCACAGGCATCATCTCCCCTCACTAACAGGGACTTGGCTACTCAAAGCCTTCATTTCCCTTTAGATTCCACTACTACTGACAAGAAAATGCAACACTAGAGCTATGAAAACAAAAACCCTTCAACTTAGCTGCTCTGGAAATAAAGCTATTAAAGAAACTTCTTCTCAGGTGATAAGTTTCCTTTTATGAGTAGTTAGCAACATATTTGCATGAAACTACAGCAAGCAAAATGTCTGCTGAAACATGTCAGACCACACTTGTTGTGTATTCCAAGCACCACTTTCCCCTCAAAGTTCTCTGTATTCTACTGAGAAGGTGCTATTGGAACTAATTCAGATGGAAAAAAAATTGTTCTATTTCTATACTCCAGAAATAAATTTATAATTCAAGTGTCTTAGAAGAACAGTGAGGCTGGTGAGGGGCTTGGGGAACAAGTGTGCTGAGGAGCAGCTGAGGGCACTGGGGTTGGTTAGTGTGGAGAAGAGGAGGCTCAGGGCAGACCTTAGC
Organism: Bucco capensis; assembly: GCA_013396975.1. Lineage (NCBI taxonomy): Eukaryota > Metazoa > Chordata > Aves > Piciformes > Bucconidae > Bucco > Bucco capensis. The sequence continues at coordinate 17,293 of VWZO01008610.1, forward strand.
TCTCTCTACAACTCCCTGACAGGAGGCTGCAGTGACATGGGGTAGGGCTCTTCTCCAGGGTTAATAGCGAGAGGACAAGAGGAAATGGCCTCAAGTTGCAGCAGGGGAGGTTTAGATTAGATATAAGGAGGAATTTCTTCCCCACAAGGGTTGTTCAGTCTTGGCCCAGGCTGCCCAGGGAGGTGCTGGAGTCACCATCCCTGCAGGGGTTTAGGAAACATTGAGATGTGGTACTTAGGGCCATGAATTAGTGGCATGGGAGTGATAGGCATGGTTAGGCTTGATGAGCTTAGAGTTCTCTTCCAACCTTTGTGGTTCTATAAATCAACATGGCACTGAGAAAGACAGTTACAGCAGGGGCACCATCCTAAAAATGCTTACTGTGTCTATCCATGACTAGAAATGGAGGTGCAGTCAGTAAACTCCATCCATGGAATGTTTTCCTCTGTTGAGGTACTTGCTCACACGTTGTGAGTCTCACCAATCTGCACTTCAAAGGTTTACAGCTTCACCTTACCTTGCTGAGAAAACTGATGTTAAAGCCAAGAGACTGAGCGTTCCTGGAGCCAGAGTTCATGTAGTTTCCAAGTAACAGCACTAACTCTAGAAGCTTGCTAAAGCTTTCACTCTTCTTCAGCTCTTCACAAGCCAGTGTCACTGCCATGATGTCAGGTTTGATGTTGCTCACATGCTCCTCAAAGGTCAGCTTGAAGCAGATGCCATTGAGACGCGAGCGTAGCATCTTCACTGAGCTCATCTGCCAAGCAACAAACATTCCATGAGAACACAAAAAAACAAAAGCTTACTTACACAAAATCACTGCAAACCAGCAAGACTACAACTTCTGTATTTTATCATTGCCTTCTGTATGTTGTCATTGTCTTCTATTTCCAGGCCAGGCACAGTCTGAAAATCCCTTGTGGTCTCCTGTGGCCCCTGGTNTTCCAGGAATCCATAACCTGCCCACAGTTGGTTTTGCCCAAATCATACACTTAGGCTGAAGAAAATCACTGCAACACTAAGAGTGTGCTTTGCATTGCCAAACCATTCAGCTTGTCAGCCCCAAACTCCCTGGCAATCAAAACACACTGCCCAAACCCTTCCTCCCAGCAAAGGGAATGTAAGCCAGTTTCACCAGTTAACAGGAACTGATGCTCAGCCTGAAGGTACAGTTGGCTAGCAGTTCATCTCCTCTCCAGTGAAGCTCCCCTTGACCTCTGATATTTACCAGTTTCCCAAAACTAAGCCTCTCAGTTTTTCTTTCCTTCCTTCAGCACTGGGAGAACAACCCCTCAAGTGTGTTGTGATAGCAGCACAAACACAGACACTTCACTGATTAAGCTGAAGAATTACACTATCCATTTTCAGACTCTTCCTGAGCTGATGCATAGCTCTCAACTTGTCCTTGGCCACTGGGAGAGCAAGAGGGAAGAGACACAATGGTCATGGAAGGAAATGGGAATATTGAAGTGAGTTAGACACACAAGAGGTCAAGCTTCACTAGTCAGATAGCTGTAGAAAGCCAGGTCACATTAGTACATGAAGTATTTCCTACCACTGCACTGCTGTGAGCTGTTACCTGTGACATTTACACAAGACATCAGCACCACATCTAAAAAGGTGTTTATTGTTGCAGGTTTTAATTAAAGTGAAACCCAAACTGGGTTTTGTTCAGTTACTAGCTACACTTATAAATGTCTATATAATAAATAACATACATTTCTTTATCAAATAAATAATATGAATCCTACCAGTATTATTAGCTACTAAATAAGCTCAAAGGTCTTGTAAAGATATACTAGGGTATATATTTGATTCCAGGATTTTTAAGTTCACACCATCAAAAAGCCCCAATCCCAAAGAAAAATCAGATTTAGGAGGTGGGTAAAGAGGTTTTGGCTGAAATTCATGACAATAGTTTTATATAAAAAGCAATATACCCAGAGATACTTAAATAAGGATGTATTTCTGATTCACTCTTCCAGTTCTGATCCCATGGCATACTTGCCAAGATACTCTCACCTTTACTTTTCAAAAGGTAATATAGGACTAATTCCTTCCTGATCTGATCAAAAGATGAGACATTATAAATCACAGCATTACCAGGGTAAATAATAGAGATACTGAAAAGTATCTACAAAGGTGATTCATTAAATTAAAATTAAATTAAACTCTAATTAACATTAAATTAAAAAGCTTAAATCCCCAAGATCAAGTTTCATTACACAAGCTACCAGAATGTGTCTTTCTTATTTTCCACAAGTGATCACTAATACTTAGCAGCAGACTATAATTCACAAGAGACATTTAAATTTAAGAGAAAAATATGTACTGAGAATTTTTAATCCAAGAGAAAATTCCATTTAAAAGTAAAGAATGGTTACCTTCCCAATCTAACTCCTCATTTTAATTAGCTACTACAGAAAGATCTCTCCCTCAGTGGTGCTCCTGAAGCACTCTGTTGCTTTGTTCTGTGACAAATCACAGACCCTGAGTATCCAAACAGCAAGATTTTGAGGTGTTCATGTGTCTGTCACCCAGAGCTTTCCCATGCTTCCTCAGGGAGCTTTCTCCTGGTGTTATCTACCAGGCAGCTCCCAGAAGCAGCAGCAATAACTTTCACAGGAAAGACTTGAATGGCCTGAATACTGATGAATTCACACTAAAATGAACATCACTATGAAGGCACTCCAGATGGCCTTAAACAATTCCTATGATCAGACTGGGAGGAGGAAAAAGGAAGGATGAGAAAACAAGTGGTTTTGGTATAACTTGCAATCTTTTTTTATCCATCTCCATTGTCACAAATTTCTCCGTAAGCCAACATCCTGCAAAGCCTCCAACATGATTCTTCTAATCATTGTCTATTGCAGAACTATCCCCCTGGAACATGCAAGGCTCTAGCTCCATGGAGCTGCAGCACATAGACACCCAAATCAATCACCATTTGCTTCAACTTCTGGAGAATAATCACCAATTACTGCTTTTACCCAAAAAGACACAAAAACAAGTTGTGCAAAGCTTTAGATGCTGAAAACAGCATGCAACCAAACAAGTCTAAGCCAAGAGAACAGTGTGACTGAGCCATTTGTGAAGAATGCTCCTTTCCAACACTTGAGCCAGTTTGTCCTTCCTTTTCCAGTGCTGTGAAGTGTCATGGGACACGAATCATTTCTTTGTTTGCTCAGGTAGTTTAACTATCAAACCAGCTGCAAGCTTCCTTGCATTTGCAGAGCTGCATAGTTGAAAAGTATCTGGACAGTTTTGCCAAGAGCAAAATGCAGGAGGGAAATGAGGAACTATTCATTCCACTATTATTCTACTAGTACATACCACAACTCCAAATTGTTCTGGCTCAGGAAGATAGTCATATTCATCCTGTAATTCAGCTAAGGCATTGAGTTCATTCTGCTCAGGAAGATACTTCAGGAGGTTCTAAAACAAACAAGGCATTACATTAAATTTGCTATATTAAACTAGCTGAAATCTTAAAAAAACAAAACAAACACAAATCCATACTTAAAATATCACAACATGGAAATGCATGAGGAAATGATGGGATGATTATTTTATTTAGGCAGCTTGAACACTATATAAACATCAAATCAAACCAGTAATTATTTAATACAGACAGCAGCACCTCTACTAGTCTCTAATGTGAAGACTGCCTCCTCACTATTCAAGTTAGACAAAACACTGGGATGTTGGCAGCCCCTGAAGGATTATACTCTAGCTACAATTTTTTTTGCCCTTACAGTGAGATCCTGCTCATTAAATATTACTCAAGTAACTGGTCTGTGGGAGAGAAAACCTGTCCTCTTACAGATACAGATAGCTTATTTTTACAACACACCAATCTTGCCATCACTCTTGCAGTATTCTTATTCATTAGAAGAATTAGATTCCTGATCATTCTGCCAGCCTTGATGAAGTAAGCATTCAGATCTAACTTTCAGAAAGGCAGCAGGCTAATTTGTCAAACTTGCAAGTGATAGCTTCCTTAATTCTCTAAGGTGGAAGAATCAAACATTTACTCATCTTAAGGGAAAAAAGATGACAAGCACTCTCAGACAAAGCATCCCTGTTACAGAAAGATTTTTACACTTACACTAAGGAGCTACTGAACATCTCAGGAAGCAGAGACAAGTACCAGATTGCCCTAAAGCTACAGCCTTAGGTTTAAACCTAAGCATGCTTCTTCTCCTATAAACTCAAACCTATGTCCCAGAAATTACTATTTCATTATATAATAATAAACTGTAAAACATTACTTTCCCATCAATGCAGAAATACAAAGATCAATGCTATTAAAACTGCTTTTTTTTTTAGCTGCCTAACCAAAATCTGTCAGCATAATTAATCATTTCTTTTTTCCTCATTCATGGTCTAGAGCTAACAGAGAACCCATTTCACACTCAGTTAAAGAAAGTTTGGCTCTACCAGCCCTACAGTCAATGTTTAAATATGTTTACTTTCATTCACTGTAATGACTAACTGAAAATGAAGTTCAAGAATTCAGTGATCACATGCTCAAATAGCTTAGGAGACAGAATTTCATCCTGTATTCATGATGATATGGATTTAAGTAAAAATAAGGTAAATAAAAATGGTTTACACAAACATAAGCAGTAGAAATCTAAGGCTGAAACCATCCCTCACTATCACAAGGCCTTGAATTGTTTCTGTTTGAAAACTCTAAGTTTAAAATCATTTAGTCTCTCAAAGACACCCTGGGAAATGAGAATACTTTTTCCTAGAGTGTTTACAATAGCATATAGCCTACCATGGACTCAAAGGGATTCATCTAGTTAATGGAAATAAGTATTACACCTTCAGTTTGAAAAGCAGCAAGAAACAAGGCCTTGAGAAGCATAAAGAAAAAGCACTTTTCTAGATGCTCATTTATGCTATACCCATTTAGCTTTCACCACCACCCTGCTACCCAGAACAAAGCAGTTACTATACATGCATCTTTATAAAGCACAAGTTTTGCTAAGCATGAAAGAAAGCAAGGTCTGCTTTGTAAATTAGTTAATAACTCAGCCAGAAGATTAGAATAAAAAGAAAGCAGAATAGACTGAACATGAAATAGAAGACACAGCCCATTTAGCCCAATACATCTGTAAAAATGGTTTAAGAACCACAGAATGAACTTCTGCTGGGTTAGCAGCCAAATTTCCCTGCTCTTAGAGGCAGCTCTGCCACACCATTCCCACCAGGAATGGACCAATCTCCAAGGCCTCAGGTTTTTGCAAGATTATAGGCAGCTGAATTTCTAGACAGCTGCATTCATGATGAATTAATACACATTTATTCTGCTGTTAACACTGGCTTTTCCTTAGGTAAGTATTTTTCTCCCCAGTGCTTAGGCACATCACTCTTCTCCCCATATAGTTATAACATAGATACCCTCTCAGCTATTTATATTGCTAAGCTAATCAAGCCAATCTTTTCTAGCTTCCTTCTGCAGACTCTTTCTCAATCCCTCAATCATCTTAAGTAGTTTTTAAGTTCAGCTTCTCCATTTTACATTCATTTTTGAGACATCTACTGAGTATTTTAAATAAGGTCTTAGAAGTGCATTATTCAAAAGCACAAAAATTATCTTCTCTCTTGGAAATACTTGACCTGATAGACCTTGCAATCACATTTGCCTTTCTTATGCTCTACTGGGTCTGGGTGGAATCAAGTTGATTTTCTTCACAGCAGCTCACATGGTGCTGTTGTGACTCTTCACCAAAACAGAGTTGATAACACACCAATATTTCAGCTACTGCTGAACAGTGCTTGTGCAGCTAAAGCTGAAACTGAAAAACTACACCTGTGAAGCTTCCCTTTTGAAAAGGAAACTCTGATAAGATTAGAAATTCCAAAGTACTTTTGCTAGCAGTGTCTTCTCCAGACAGTTTCACTCCTAAATGTGACCACTCAAAAGCAGAAAGGAAATAAACAGATACACTTGTGGCTGGTAGCCAGGGAACTTTACACTGCTCTTACTCTTGAATTCTTATACCTTTACAGCATTTTGACATGGGGAACAAACATGAACAAGTTCAGAGATGCTTTGCCATACCTGAATCAAGGATTCACTCAGCTTCTCTTCATCAATCTCTAAAATGACATTCTTGATTTCTTCATAAGGCAAACGGAAAGAACGCAAAAATATTGCTGAAATTCAGTAACAAATCATTAGAATCCAAAGATTGAGATAAGGCAGCAAACACTCTAGCAACTGAAAAACAATCTCTTGCCCCAGTTAAGGCAATTCACAACCAAGAAGTTTTCTATCTAAGCCAAGCACTAGATGAGGCACACTACTGCAGTTAGACTGCATTTAACCAGTCTCAGGTGCTCCCTAGCACTCTTACTTATCTCTAGCAAGAAAGTCCTATTTTTAGGAAAATCAAGATCTGCATTAGTACTTGGACTTAATTTAGCCACTAGAAGACTTAATTATGTTTTGCTTTGTATACCCTTCCCTTCAAAGACTGGAGTTCTCTAAGTGATTTGACCTCAGGATGTTTTAACATCTCAACAGAGCTCTCATTCAACAAATTGCAAACTCTTCCTAACACAGATGGATTTAGCATCCCATTTTAATACAGTGCTATATATTAAACCTAACTACTAAGGATGATTTTCCTGCACCTCTGTTTTCAAAACTGGAAGTTTTCTATCACTTGTGTCACAGTTCATTTTCTGCTCATGAATGTGGCAATAAACAAAGCCCAGATTTGGGGTTACACACTTGATTTGCCACTTGCACAGCTGGACTAGTGACATTTTATGGTATTTCTAATTGAAATAAAATAATCCACTACTCTTAATGATTCATTTCCCTCCACAACTAGAGCTAAAAAGCAAGTAAGAAAAAAAGGAGTTGAGGTTGGTTTTCTTCCAATTTATAGCAGTAATATTTGCACTTACCTTAGCCTACCTCAGAACATTTTTCTGTTAAAGTCTAACTCACATCAAGCTCTTTTCTCAACAGCTCTAACCAGAAAGAACCATCAGAAATGGCCTCTCAACTCCAACCCACAAAACCTAGCAACACTATGCCTTGCCTGAACTAGTGATTACCTTTTAATTATACTTCTAGTCTAAAGCAATTAATGAAAAAAAAACCAAAACAATTTTGTTATAAAAAAATATAGTTAAGACTGCCTCATTTTTCCATGTTACTTTTTAAGGTTCTCCCAAGTTGCATAGTGCATTCACATCATATGGAAAACACATCTGATTTTAGGAGTCATATAGAGATTAGCCAGTTTTTAGAGAGACTCTTGGCCAAGTAAAGAAGCAAGCACAGTGAGGAACAGTTCTCTGGGCACAAGCTGATGGGATATTGCAGGAGGCATTTCACATCACTTACAGAGATTCCGGGCACTTTTCGCATCCAAAATTCTTAATTCTTTAATCTTTTTGCTTGCTGGAACTGTCACTTTTTCTTCTGACTCTTCTACTGGCTTTTTAGCTGGAAAAAATGTATTTATTAAACTCTGATTCATTATTAGTGTTCAATCTTAGCAGACTAAGAGCAGCTCAGCTAGAAAAGCATCATCTAATGCACCTATTAGAAGCAGTTCAAGGGAAAATCAATGCAATCCATCTCCCTGTGCTGTGAAATAGCCAGACAAGCACAGCAAATTCACACAATTAGGAGGAATACGAAATGAAAATGTTAATATGACAATGACCAATTTTCCCAAGCACTATCAAATGATATTTATCCATTGTTACACACAACATTTGTTATCTTCAGCTCCAGTTTGTTCCAAGCACTATTAAAACCACAGTGACTTGGTGCTGCCTCAAAGCACCTGAGTGCTCTCTGCTGAGTGATTAGTAACTCACATTCCACACCAGTAAAATACAGAACACACTACACAAAGGTTGGTTTTTACTAATTAGATATGTTGTCACTACTAATGTTTCACTCATTACAGTTTAAATGGATTTCTTTTTAATTGGCAAGGACCACTAGCCTTACATTCAGTACTTGAAGGTATAAAGAAAGCAATGTGGTATTGAAGCATTTTAAATACATGTTGATTTTTTGCACAATTTATCATACTTATTTTCACAGAATTTTCTTCAGTATTAATTAGGTAAACCAATTAACAAGGATTTATTTCCTTTTAAATATCACATAATGTATTTGGCACTGAAGGAACAGAAACTTAACATGCTTAACATTAAACTTAAAGAACAGTAAGTCATTCAAAAAGTAACTGAAAAACTTGACTGTCTAGTTAAGAGGAAGTTTTATGCTTTTCTTCCCTGAGTACTCTTTTTTGCTATACTATTTTCATCAGCAAAGGGTTTCATTACAGGTATCTCCTAAGAAAATGTTGAGTGTGAAGAATAACACCAAAATCTCAGTTTCAACCTCTTAGGAAAAAGGAGTACAAAGAAAACAGTTCTTTTTCTCCTTATACACATTACCACTAGGAAAACATCAAGCATAAAATAATTCTACTGGATTTATACCACTTGAATAATGAGTCTACCTTGGGCATTCTCATAGCAGCATTAACCAAGCTAGGTCCAAGACAGTTCCCTCATCCCCAGCTAGCTCTAGAAAGCCTAAAGCTAAACAGAAAGCCAGAAAAAGCTAAACAGAAAAGACAATTCAACAACTTGCTCTCACCTTACCCTGCAAGACTAACTACATCATAAAACCAGCCTGCTTTGTGCTTGGAAAAGGACAAAGCTACACATCAGCTTGATAATAGGCAGATAATACTTAAAACTCCCACCAGCATTGACCCCTTAACTAGAATGAACTTGCTTTTCCCCCCTGAAGTGACACTCCAGGAAATAATCACACCCTTATCACTAACTGTTCTCAATTAAACCAGGAAATTAAACCAGGTGCTCGACAAAACCAACAGAAAAACACCCAAGAGTTAAAAATGAGCTGTCCCACGAGAAGGCAATAAGCATTCTGAGGTTTGTTACATGAACAGAAGCTATGGCAAAGCCTAGATTTGTGTCTGTGGAAACAGGCAGAGAACTGATTCAAGAGATGTGTGAGCCGTGCCAAACTTCACCTGTTTAAGGATAAAATCCTCTACATTTCTGTTTTGAAGTGGTGGAGAAAATCATCCTCTTGGCTGTTTAAAATTATTTCCCCATTCAGTTGGGAAGAAATAAGAAAGCAGGCATTAAAAAAGCAAAGCAAAAAAGCAACACTAATCCACAGTCACTGGAATGCCAAAGCCCCCCCTACTGCATAATGACCTCACAGCAGTTACACCTACACAATGCTGGGCTTGCCTTCACTTTTCTCTACCATTCCCCTCAAGCAGACAGCAAAGAGAGCTAACATGCTAAAACTAAAAGGGCTAAGGGAGTTTTAGCATATACAAATGTATTTTCAAAGTCCAGCAAACACAGATCTAAACATCCTTATGTAACATCATTCTGTGAGGGTTTTTCTTTTTTCTTGTTTTGCTTGGTTTGGTTTTTATTTTAGATTACATTTCCATTTTGTTAGTAACAACATATTTGTTTATCATTGTTAAAGGAAAATAAGCTGCTGCAAGCTGCTGCAAGGATTGTTTTGTGTTCATCTTCCATCATGCAATGCATGTGTGCCTCCTGTGTTCCCTTACTGATACCTTCAGCTGGGAACTCATTTAATGCCACAGGAAGTGCACTGCCTGAAACCCATTTAGGGTCTAAAGAAGAATTACAACACTAAGCAAAGTATGATATAAGTTTAAAACACATTAAACAAGACTAATGATAATCATGGGCAAGAACATCCACAAACACGGCGAGATACTTCAGGGGCATCCTTAAGAAAAAACAAATTCTACCATCAGTACTTTTGTACTTCTCTAGCACTCATGGCTCTTGAAAATTTCCCATTCTACACCTGTTCATTAATTTAGCTCTTTCAATGGCATTAAAAGTCATCATGACAAATTTTTAGGAATAGATACAATTTTACTTAATGGCAGTGGAGCTGTTAAATCATTTTAGGCTGAGCTGAGCTGTGCAGTTCATACTAAATGACTTTTTTTAAGTAAGCAGTGAATAATCTCAAAGAAATAATGGTAAAAAATAGTCATGAATGTGATGAGGATGAAAATGAAAGGGTGATAAAAAGGGAGTGGAGAAAGCATAGATTTAGGTGAACTTCAGCATACCTGAGCTTAATCTCCAATTTCTATCAACTCTATATGCTTAGTGAACAAACATCCTTATCTTGTCAGGGAAAATAAGTAATTTCATCTTATTTTCATCTGGCAAGTGGCTTACCAAGTGCATTTACTAGTGTTTGGCAGCAAAAGTAAATACACAAAAAGAAATAAATTGCTTTATTATTCCTTTTACCTGAAAGAAGATCTCTGGCTAGTATAGAGGAAAAAAGTGTAGATGCAGTTGCAAAGGATGTAAACTATACAAACAGGAGTATGCTTCAACAGCTGGAACTATTAACTACACTGAGAAAAAAATCCCATGTGGTACAACTTGGTAGAAAAAGGAAGTGAGCTAAGAATGCCACTAGAAGATTAAAGGATGCTTTGTAGCCCCCAAAATTGAGTAAGTTGCAGTGAGCCATACTAGAACTTGCTGAGCCTGACTGAATTGGTGGCAGGGTCATTCCAGCAGCCAGCCAAACTCTGCAAACAAGCTGCTGCCCAGCAAAAGGTGCAAATGTGTCCAGAAGCATCCTGCACAAGCAGAGGCCTCACAATGGCAACGAGTCACAAAACAAGCAGTGAGCAGGGAGCTATGCTGCATCCAAGCCACAGCCAGTGGATCCCAAAGGAGACACTCCAGTGGAGTTTCCACACAGCTGGAGCCACAACTTGTCTCCTGGCCCAGAGCATCCCTCCTGCAGAACATGTATGTCATGCAATTCAGGTGAAAGTGGCTTGGTGTCCAAACTCCTTTGCAGTCTCCATAGTGTCATTTGGTCTTACACTTGGACAAATAGCAAGGTGTTTCCCCCAGTTTCTAGAGAGAAATGCAGGAGCACTAAAGCAGCTAGTGTCAACTGAGCCAGCAGCTGTGGGATCTCATGTTTATTCCTAGTGACACCTGGCATTTTTCAGCTCACCTAAAATCATTCAGTTATCAATTCCTGAGGTAAAATTAAGCACTCCTGCTGTCACTCTGTCCTTTCTGCAATCAGAAAAGCTAAATGCCTAGTACAGCATTTCAAAAAAAAGGATAGTTTTATTACAAAGAAAAGCAGAAATTGATCTGACAGTGGATCTTCATCTGAGCACTCAAAAAATAAAACTGATGGGGGAAAATACATAGAAACTCTTGCAATCTTGTATGTTTTTTGCCTAATTAATGTAATCAAGCTGAAGGAAGTGACATCAACCCAACAGATTATGCTCTGTGGAAGAAAAGACAAAAATCATAACTCAGTTTTACAAATCAGTTTTGTCAAAAATAGCAGAGGATTTCTGTTATTATTATTCACTCAAGTAATACAATTGACTGTTGTTATACTTGACCACTGCATTTAATGACTATATGAAATATTTCTTGTGCTATTAAAATCACCCTAACATGGTTGTAACTAGTCTAATTTTCAGGTGCTGTTTGAAAATCTGCATCAGGATCTTGTGCAGTAAAGTTGTACAGTTAAAGTGTACTCAGTTAACCACTACAGACTTACATGTCTCTGCTGCCTATGTACTAGTGCTTGACTAAAAAGATCAGTGCAGTCTAGATTATAGTGAAGTTTTTATGTGGGTCAGAGAAGACATTTGCCTATAAAAATAAAGTGCTGCCTGTAATAGCCTTTCTAATTTAGACAGTGGCATGTCCCAGTTCCATCTCTTCCTCTGATACCAGGTGATCATCACCTCAGAACTGGGAGACAGGAGAGCATCTGGAAAACAGTTCTAGCTAACTGGTATGCCTGTTATCCATTCAGCTTTCAAAAGCAACAGGAAAGCACCAAGACTCAGACCAAAAACTCCTAACAGGTTTTAGTCATTTAATTTTCTGTTACTACCATTTTAAATGACCAGTTGAGCCACTGTTCCCCCTGCTTAGGCTTGTACAAAGTACATTTTTCCCACTAAATATGGGAATCACATCTTCAAAATGAATTTTAGACAACATGAAAATTTAAAAAGATCTCAAGATCCAAAAATCTCTTTATACAGTCAAGTTAAACAGATATTTCATAGAACAGACTATACAATTTCACTGAAAACACAGTGCCACCAAACTGATTTCTTTCCCTCTTTCACTGTGATATTTGACATGTAAAGCTCCTGACTCAATATTTAAACAGGAATTAAAACACACATTTCCAAATGCACATTTCAGTATCCTCTCCCTTACTGAAGTATTTCTCTACCATCAAGGTTTTAAACAAACATGCATGAAAAATGGTTTCACTTGTGTCTCTCTAAATGCCCATCCCCTCAGCTGGGTTACCAACTTCTCATCTCCTGCAGCTGAAGTGTAATGGAGTACATCCTGGTTATATTTGACCTGCACATTCAAACACACAATGACTCCCATTGGTTTAGTACTTAACAAATTGAATTCAATGGGAAGTAAAAAGAAATCTATTTTCCTACTAATTTAGAACGAAAAAGGATCTTGGTAATTAGCTGGCATTTATTACTTGATGAGGCCAGAACTCAAAGGGATGCTGCCATAAGCATCAGGTCCACAGCACAGCTTTGCAGGGGAAAATGATCATACCAAAATAATTGGGAAATTAGCTGTCTTAATCGATTCCATTAATTTCTGTAAGCAGTGAGCAGTGCCCTGTGAAGCTGACTGGCAATCACAGCTTTGAGAGTTGATAAATACAAACAGCAACTTTTCTCCTTATTTATAAGATGTTGAGAAATTAATCTGTCATCAACATATGTTTTAAAGTGAGGCCTTGTGGATGGGATCAAATCCATCTAAGTAGCTGCATGTGATCTATAGCAAACACACCTCCCAAGCTAATCAGATGTGGGCACAAAGATTTCTGCTGCATCTCAGTGACAAGAACACAGGCTACTGCAACCTTCATGCTAGAATTACTGAGGAGTTTTAACCAGACATTAAAGGAGAGTGACTTGTTTGGGACAAGAACTGCCACACCAGGCACTGTCACAGGGAAGGCACATTGCATCCTTCCCCCTTACAAGCACTCTGACTAATCATCACTCCAAGGGCATCCCAATAGAGAGTCAATACACTGTGACCATGAAACCTTTCTGTAATACTGATGTAACTCCAAAAAACAAAGAGTAATTGAGACATTTGATCATTCCATGCTAAGACAGCTAAAACAGTGACATTCTCCCCCAATAACAGGGGTAGATCAACTGATAGCTGCAGATAACAGTCCTCATTCAATGAGCTATTACTGTTTGTCTGCTGTGTACAAGGCACAGTTCTGGTTTTCCACTCTGTGGTCTTTGAAAACACAGAGGAAGTAAATACAAATTAGTTATTAATGAGACAGAAAAGGGAGGCAATAAACCAGGAATACTAGCAAGAGAAGGACTGAAACCCTGCAAAACTACACATTTGTTTGAAACACAGAGCAGGTCAATGGCACCAGTTATGAACACTAAAACAACACAGTGAAGACTTAACTGTGTCTAAAGATGTGATCCATGGCCGAGAAAAAACTGTCAACTGTTGAGAGCTGGCAAGTATCATTATTCAGTTTGTTCTGTCTATTCACATTAAGAGACAGATATTTGATACTTATTAATTAACATATATATATATACTCTTCTGCCTAAGCAGCAGATCTCAGCCACCTGCTGAAGACAAAATACCTGGTTCAGCCTGAAGACAACCTTGCATCTAACAGATTCACCTTGAAACAGCTTTCTTGGGGTCCAAGCATCTCAAGGCATGCTGAAAACACCCAAGTGCTCACTGCACACATGTGCAATGATTAGCTGCCTTCAAGAGGTTGAAAGATAAATTACTTCCACATCACAGGATTAGTCTCAGGGGACCTACTTGAGTACTAAATTAAGCCACTTGCATTTTAGCAGACTAAAAATAGTCTGGACACACACAGCTATCAGTCTCTCACCTTTACCAACAAGTTTCAGCACATTTCAAGCAGAGACACAAAAGAGAACCCAACATATATTCTGAGTTTTGTAGCTGTAACCTATGACCTGCTTACCTTTACATTGCCAACATAACATCTGACTAAAATGCTTCATTAAGAAGGCAGCATCTCAGCACTACTGATCCACATTTCTTAAGTGCTAGAACAACAAAATGTCACAGGAAAACCCTCAGAACTCATTTCTCACCTATTCCTGTTCACAATACACAATGTACAGGGGATTCTACACAAAAACCAGCCAGTTTACCATGCAGACTTCTTGCTTCTAGAAAGCCTTCCAGGCATTAATTTCTTATTCACCTGCCTCTTCACACTGGGAAATTATCCTGTAACAGCATTATAGGATAATTCTATTGGCACCTTACAAAAAAAGCAATGAAGGAATGAAGTTTCAGTTTCTCACAGCTCAACCAGACACATACCACTTCCAGAACACACAGAACTGTAATTCCAACTTGACATCCTTTAGAGATCATTAACAAGTAATTCAATAGCTCGACAAAATTACCAGCTTCTTAACTGTGTTAATACTTAGGTACCTACTATTTTCTGTTCCTTGATGAATTCAGAAACTTAATAGCATGATTGTTAACTTTTAATCCTTTAGAGAGCTTTGTAATGTATCTTCCTCTGAAGAACCTTTAGAGTAAGGCTAGATCTGTTATCTAAATGACTATGGCAGAAATGGTTGCAATGGCAAATGCTCTGTTCAAAGCATCTCCTAACAGCATTACAGATCAACTCTCAATCAGCTCAAAGTTGCAATCTCAAAAGCAGATGAGGACTATTTCTTTAGTTTTGGTCAGTAAGAATGGAAGAAGCACCAGGTTTGCACACAAAACCAATAAGCATGGAGAGGGGAGCACTTACAGTAAATATGAGCTCCTTGAAGGTGAGCACAATATGCAACTGGAAGTAGGTCAGGAATCAGCCCACCCCTGACCAGTTTCACTGCCAGACAAAACCCTACATTGTGTTCCATGGAAGAGAGATTAGACAGGAAGCACCTTTAGGAAGTAATGCACTATGTACTAGCTATGGTTCTGCTCCAAGATGGAGACAACATCTCCTTAATGCAGACTTCAAAGAATTCTTTTACAAGTAAGGTCATAAATTTTGCTTGTAACTATATCTTTGTTTACAGGAGGCTTTCATTTATTTAAACAAATACACTGGTATTCCTGGAACTCTGCTAGAAGCTTTCAGGATGCTAAAATTTAGGTGCATAGTCTGTTTAATAGCCAGCACAAACTTCCTTGGTTAGTACCTGATCTCTTTTCCATCCTTCCCTGCAGACTTTTGTGTTCCTCCCATATTCACTTGGGTCACAAATTCAGATTCACTTCAGCTGAAGAACCTGCACTACAGCACTCAGCTTTCTAGTAGTAACTAGAGAAGGAGCTTCCCCTACCAAAACGGAGAGTATTGCCAGCAAATAACTTACAGTCACAAAGAAACACACCAGAAGGCAAGAGACACTGTCTTAAAACCATCTTGCATAGAATTAGAGAACCTAGATCTGGAAGTGACAACTGACTGACCTCCAACTTATTAGCAGTGTAGTTTAGGGACACATACCAAGTCTAACACAGGAAAGATATGCCACACTTTAGGAAAATTCCTACAACAGACAAGATCATTTAACAAAAAAATTACTGTAAAATCCATGGCAATGACTATTTAATCATGTTCTGAGTAACTAGCTTCAAAATAAATACATTTTTTAACATCTCTTGTAAAAAATGAAGTTGTAAAAAAATCCTCAAAGAGTACCTTTTGAGGGTTATTTGTTTTGACAAGAGAGCAAACATTCTTTTCAGTCTAATTTTACCCTGTTCAAATAGAATGTGTTTTATTCCAGGAATATATATTTTTATTAGTTTAAAATGAAAAGAACCCACTTTTTTTTTCAGTTCAACACAGATTCTTTACCCAGTTCAACTTCAGAATTTCTTTTTCATCAAATTTATAGGAAAAATACTCTGTAAGAGCTTTCTAGCTCCAGACTACCTGCTGAATGCATTCCTGTTTCATGCTGATTAGTGTTTGTACAGCATCCCTTTCCCTGGTGGGTGCAGTCCATGTGTCTCTGTCCTCAGCTGCTTGTTACAGGTGCTCTGCTTTATGGAGCACTGCATCACAGAGAGGGAAACAGACAGCTCTGAACACACAACTACCTTTCTTCCTCTGCTGGATTTGATAAAGCTGCTGGGAACAAAAGCTCTATTTCCCTTCAAAAAGCCAGGCTTATAGTAGGTACAGGATTGTACTTACAGAGTTATCACACAGGAGGCTGGAACTCCAAGCTTGTTCCAGACATGTCTATGGGTAACACACACTTGTCTGTGACAAGCAGAAATCCTTCCCCTTTTCTAATGGGGACCTCTGAGACACCCAATGGAGGGGAAACATCAACAACAAAAAACAATGCACACCTTGGAGAGTTTACCTCCCCTTGACTATTCTTTACAGTCAGAATTGACTCTTCCACCTTTCCTCTGCAGTATATTACTTTCTAAATCCTGACAACTCAACTACAATCAGCACAGAACTGTCATGCACTCCCAAGTAAAGTGAGTCAAAGAGGTTTTTTTGTTACAGTGGTTTATAAACACATATTTGGGGCTGAATATTCAGCTCCTGAGCTGCTGCCAGGAAAGAACTGTGTAACTGCTAGTAGGTCACACCAACAGTTTCTCTCTTTTACATAGTATGGTTTTTCAAATGAAAACATACACTCTTTGTGTCTCAATGTTACAAATCACCTTCCACATAGACAAGCAATCATTACACTTATTGAAACATAAGTGTTGCTAAAACACTATGTGCAATATGAAAAACTAAAACTTACAGACATTGGCTCCTAATTGGAAGCTTTTCTTTGTTTTGGCCCCTTCAGAATGCTCTTCTCATTTTAGCCCTTTTGTACTGTGAAGAATGACCTGGGTACTGATGCTCTGGGAAGAAAAGGCCCACTGCCTTGCCCAGGAGCAGGTGCTATCACCACGTGCACAGTGCCTTCCTCAGATGGAAAAACTGACACACGAACACACAGACAAGAAATTCTTGGGAGGCCTCATTTGTGATTCTGCTGAACAATAGTCCAGCTGCAGCAGAACTCCATGCAGCATTCCTAAGGGCAGTTGGGAAACTCTGCTTCCCTGGGTAGCTACTCAAAGTTTATAGGCAGAGTGTAACTTGAGTCCATTTCTGCAGAGAGGCCTTAGCACCTGACTGAAAACACAACACAAAGGACATGGCTTGATATTCTGAACACAGCAAGACTGGGGATTGTTATCTGGTACCAACTTCCCCTGACACTTCTAGGAAGAAAACCTCTTATTTCATTGGTAATTACATTTTTTTTCCTTAATCAATTGATACATTCTTATGTATTTACTATGATTGTTGTTTAAATAATTTAAGAATGCAAAAATGCACTAAAACATAATACAAATATAGACATATATATATACATGTAAATATATACATATATATTTTTATATATATATAAAAATATGCTAGGTGGTACTAATTTCAGGTATTGGTTCAGTTAAGCAATGTACAGCTTTTTCCATCCTTCACTTTGGATAAATCCAGTTGAGAAGGAAAGGAAAAGATTAAAAGTGGCAAATAACAACTCTTCCTTCTTTTTGGTACTGGAATTTATTCTGTTGTTGGAAAAGAACAGTTTCAAATACACTGAAGGATGAAAGCAAGCCAGCCTGCTTCTCTTCTATATGAGGCTGAACTGTGGAGACTGATTACCTGAGCATGCAATCCAACTCCATGACATTCCTGTGAGCCACAGAGACATTTGGTGACCCTGCACCACAAAGCTGGGTCTGCCTTTCATTTGGATTCTCACACTTCTAAAAAGGAAAGGGTGAGGAGGTAAAGGAAACAAACAGCCACATCTCTGAATTAATCAGAAGATCAAGGGAGCCACCTGCAGTTTGCAATCCACAAACAAACACATAACTCTCTGGTTTTTCCTCCTAGATACAAGCAATGCACATAGCTGAGCTAGCACACAGTAGCTGTGCTTAATTCAAGTGAAGCTTGCTGGCTCACACCTACAAATGCAGCTGTGTGGCCGAAACAGAGGCTGTTTAAAGCTGTGAAAGTTTAACTTCTCTGGTGAATTTTATCTGGGCTTCTTAGAACATCACATTCAGATCCATTTTTGACAAGTACTAATCTCTCTCCCTCTTCTACACAGGTAGCAAATGTAGAATGAATGCAAACAGTTATACTTCAAGTTTAATGGTGCACCAACCTCACTCTTTGGCAATACTATTTTAATGAAAATGAAGCTAAAATAGTCATTCTGAACAAAACATGATCTGCTTCAGTAGACTAACCAACGGAGGTTGGTTAGAGACAGAGAGTTAAAAGTAAGAGAATTCATGTCCAAAAAGGCATCTCTGTTGACTTTGTGGGCAAGAGGAAGGAAGAAAAATCAACTGAATTAATAGGACTTACACTGAAATTAGTCTTTCACCCTCTCCTTAATATCAGGCAGAGGTGTGAACAGAGAGAGTCTGAGTTACTCCAGAAACTGAAAGAAAATGATCCTGTGAAACACCAAACTCTCCTTTAAGAATGGTGCTGGCACAGAAGGGAAAAATCACATCCTTCGGGAGATCCAAAATCAGCCTCCTGAATACCAGATGTAGAACACAACAGATAGGAGTTGGAAAAGGCCTTCCTGACCAGCTGATGTGGTAGCCAGTTCTCACTTCTCTTCTACACAGCTACCTTGCACAACTGAGATTAGAAGGTACTATAAGGCTCAAAAGACAGAAACTCCTGCTCAACAAGTAGCAGCAGAAGAGCCACATGTGAACAGTGTGAACATCTACATGATGTTAACAAGACTACACACTAGCTCCTGGCATGTGAGAATTACAGACTTCACACAGTGATGGTGTCAACAAAATGCTTTCAAATCAAAAGGGTTGTTTTAATTAAAGCCTGATAAAAATACACTAAGAGACACTGCATTTTCTGGTTTCTATGATCTAATTTGTTCAATATCCATGAAGAAATTAGTTCTGTCTTTTACATTCCTGTGCCACAGAACTTTCTGGGGAAGAAAAATAATTTCAAATACTGAAGTAGGCAAGTTCAAATTTCCTGCCATGTGTTCTTAACGACAGAAAAAGTGAATTTAAGGTATAATAAGGTGTGCTTGTGAATGCTGCAAGCAAGGGAAAACAAAGCTGAAGTGGGTGGGAATAGCAGCTCACCTACGTCCTGGCCTTTAATTTGTGACTCCAAGCAAGCTGACATTTAGACCTCAAATGCCATGTAACCACAGAAAGTAGGTGGCAGTCAAAAGACTACCACAGCTCAACTTTTAATCATTTACTTTAATTAGGATGTAGTCATCCAAGCACTTCAAGGCAGGGAAGAATAATGTACAGAAATTTTACCAGAACTGAAGGAAGCCTTGCTAAAACACCCCAATGAAAGGCAAACTGCAGATGTAAGTCAATCATCCACTAGCAGGGAGAGAACTGTGAGGATCTTTGGAACAGCATCTCCCCAGCAAGCTACAACAACCGGTAGCAGAGTTGAAAGGGGCAAAGTCTCACTCTAAGATCATACTTGGGGTGAAGAACTTGAGATCCTAGTGACTTGTTGGAACACCATTTGACCTTCAATCTTCAGGGGGATATGGGAGAAGTGAGTACAACATCAGAAAAAAGAATAGCTGGATGATAACCACTGAGTGCATCATATCAGCTCTGGAGAGGAACAGCCGTATTCCACTTGCATGGATGTTTACAGCCAGGCCCCTTGCCATGGCTGACACATTTTAAAAGGACTTCTACCTTGTAATGTCTACAATAAACTCATCTGGATAAGCTCTGTCATCTGCTTACAGTTCCTGAACTGGTTGTAGTCTAACCTTTACAGCCTAAAGAACAAACTCTTTATCACCTTCAAATAGCATTACTAATAATGTTGACAAAAGGAGATGTTGATGTCATCACTGCAGTTATGTCATGTCCTATGTGTCCTCCTCAGCAGCAATGTTGTCTCCTTGCATTGCTCTTCAGCTTTTTATAGGTTTGTCATGCTTTTTCTTCAGTGTTTCCAGCAAACTTCTCAGACTCCTTCCAGTTGCCCATTTCAACTCTTCCTCCTCAACCAACCAAACAAGCTGAGATGTTCAATTCCTGGCACTGACTCAAAACATGAACGAGTTGCAACTGAATCTTAGTTAATCCTATCAGTGTTTCAGTCATTTTTCATGATTGCTAGTATTTTAAAATTGACCTACAGATGAGTCCTAAAAGCTGTTCACAGAAGGAGACATCAAAGGTAGGACTGGGCAGTCACCCAAATGTTCCTCCTGTAATTACTAAAATAAGATCATAATTAAATAAGCTATCCATTATATTTTATATTTGTATACAATCATTACATTATATACAAACATGAAAAAGCTGAATATTTTGTTCAATTATAGTTTACATGCAAGCTTTTTATTTTCTCTTCTCCTTCCTCACTCAGTCTCCTGTAATATTAAAAGTACAACTTGGCTATTAAACCCTTCCTTCAGTTTTGAAAACATACAACAAGGATGGTTGAATTGGAGTTTAAAAGTCTGATCATAAAGAAGAAACAGAAGCCTGATTGAGAAGTTTTCCCTTGAGATAAGTTGGATAGATAATGAATTCTGTACTGGAACAATCCCAGTAGTTACAGACTATTATGTACTAATTACTACCTTTACAGATCTACTGTACACATAATTAATTTCTTCAGAGCACCACTATCATTCTTGACTGGCAAAATACACAACCTAAATTACAAGAGCCAGAAATTAACATGATCCTTTAGGGAGAAGGCATTAACTTGCCTCCTAGTGTCTTGCAATTAGACTATCAATCAAAGAGTGAAAAGTGATGGTGACAGCAGCAGGCCTGATACACTCACTATTGTCACAGCATCAAACACTTAGCTGAGACTCCAAGCATATGATGCAGCTACAGAGCCAGCATGTATTTTAATCCTGGACTTTTACCTGCTAGAAGACACTTCTTTATACAATTATATGTGCATTTAACAGTGAAAAAATTAACCACCAACATGGGGAGTTCTTGAGCTATTCCCCAAAGCACTGCAGACATGCCACTGCTGCTGCTGGTGTGTTCTCTTCCCTTCCATCCATAGCAGAAGATAAAATCTGGTGTCAGTTAAGCAAAATAAGATGATTTTTTTTTTGCAAACCAAATACTACTGAGCCTGAAATTTTCAAGTCATGACTCAAAATCAGTAACAGGATGATGCATGTTTTCACCAGCAAAATCACTGCTTTCAATTTAAAGCTACATATGATTCACAACAGAAAATTGTGGATGATAGCAGAGTGTCTCTTAGAATTAACCAGGTCTAAAGAAAACAAGGAACTGATGGGCAATTAATAGCATCTTTATTCTTTGTGTCTGACTGCCACCCACCATGCTCTAACTGCCCCACTCAGCTCATGAATGACCACCACAGCTGCCCATTCATTTGCAAGGGTGCCTGATCTGGACTATCATTTACTTGCCAAAATGGTCTGAGAGACTATAATCATAGTTTTGATCTCTGCATCTGGAAGCACAATTCCCAGCTCAAAACACTCATCTAAGATCTCTAATGAAAACTGAAGGCCTGGAGCCCATTTGTCAGAGGCCTTTACAAGGGATTCAGATCATCTGTACTTCTCTTGAAGAATGGAGAAAATCCTTCCAAACTGTAGTGAGTCAGTGGTAATTAGATCTCAGCTAACTTAGTTCAAACCTCTAGATCCTGTAAAGTCTGGAAGGGAATGCTTTTGAATGCTTCCATTGCTCCCTAAACAACAGATGTTCCTGGAACTCATTTCACAGACCAAATGCTGCAGTGTGTTGGTACTGATCTGAACCTGACTAACTATATTTACACATTAAGTAAGCATTAAGTATCTAATGTTCCAGTAGCAAGTAAGGATTTAACCTTTTTAAAAGGAAATTTGGATGCAAGTATATTGGAAGTTAAGATTATTTTACCAGTCATGGATTATTTCTTTTTGTTCCTGGTACCCTGTGATTAAATGTTCTTATGTTTCACAAGTAGCTAACTGATGACTGCAATAACTCATTAACTAATGAAAACTCTTCCAGAAATTCTTACTACTCCTTCCCTCCCCCACTTTCAGTCTCCAAAAGTAGTATTTCCTTGCAGCTTTGGCTGCCTTCTCTGAAAACAGCTGCCACTCAGATAGTAAGGCAGCATATAGTTTAGTGACAACTAACACTAAGTTATTATTGTAGTAGCTTAAAAGAAAACTATGTTAAATGAGGAAAATCCCTGGAGTTTCATTCTCGTTGTGCCAGAGAATCATGAATAGAATTCAAAGGTTTAAGCAAATTTGAGTGCTACAACCTCTATGGAATTCCAAACTCTTAATAAGCCTGTATACTAGGATTTGTTTGACTTCAGTTACTATTCCCACTGGCATTCCAAAATGCCATGAAATACAAGATTGTAAACACTAAGTCATCACAATTGCTTTTGGCAATTGTCAGTTCTCTTCCACTCAACCCTTTATTTGTTTTACATGCTGACTGTGCTCCTCAGAGAATATAAAATGCATTTCTATTTGTCTTTCCATCATTCTGCTGTAATATATTAGAAGATCACACCTGGAAATGGGACTCAAGCAGAAGAGAAATTTGATCCTAGATCATGCCTGAGAGAATTCCTTTGGGGATTCAAGGGCTGTTAAGGCAAAGGGTGAGGAAGAACCATGAACATCATTTAGTGTTTCCCTTTGCAGGGATCAGCTGCAGAAAAATGCTGCTTGTGGAAGGCAACTTTTCCAGCCTGTGCTGCAACTAACTGCTCTGAGGCTTGCTTGGCTTCTGGGAGGTTTGCAAGCTTTCAGAAAAACTTGATTTCAAAGACAGATAATAGTGGCTTTCTCTAGCAATCAGTCAAATAAGATCTGAACATCCTGGCTAATATCTAGTAGCATTTTGAAGCCTTCTCCTCCTTTGGTGTGGCATGTTCTTGCATACAACCATTCACTAAGAACAACAGGAGGGAGACCAGGACAAATATCTGCAAGGCTAGCACCACACCAAGCTATGTGGAGACTTTGTGCTCCTCCTTTTAGAACTGTGCAACTCTGTCAACAAGAATTGCTTCTCCTGGCAAACTGACAGCTAGGTCACAATTTCAAGAGGGTTTGGTTTTTTTCAGCATTTTTAATGAAGAGGCTTTTCAGGAATTCAGAAACATTTCTTCAGATTTCTGATGAAAGAATTCAGCTCAAGGCAGGAGCTTGTTTTCTTCAAGAATGGTCTCATTCCATTCTAAGTGTTAGCTGCTGCCACAGGTTCTTTCCCTTCAAGCTTTTCCTCTTCTGCCATCCCTCTAAGGCCAGTGACAAACTCCACATGACTGTAGGCTCATGCAAGGCTAGGAACCAACACTCTATCAAACTGTATTTTTAGTACTGTGTGTAATATCAGAACATTTAGAGCAGAAAGTGGGAAGCATTGTGAAAGCTGAATACTAATGGCCTCAAATTCAGTGACTACTGAAAGATAGGAGCTCTGAATGAAAGAAATGTATCTTTATCTTATGAAAAATACAGCTATGACTAACTCTTTGAAGGAGTTTCAAAAGAGCACAGAAAGAGACATATTCAGAAATAACTCAAGGAATCTACTCAAGAAATTGTTCTGAAAACTTAAGAGTACTCTGAGAGACTTTTCTTAACCTGAGTAAACTTTTCAAACACTCCATTAGTAAAAATGGCAGTTCCTATTCCTGAAATTCAGACAACAGGCAGGATACCACAAACCTCCATGTGCAATACAACTTAATTTTGAAGCAATAAAATCCTCAAGTAATTGATGGAAGTGAGAGCATTCTAGTGGCTCAAATTAACAGAGAAGGCTCCCTACGGTTCAAATTACCAAGTATCCAATGAATTGTCAATTCTCAAAGCCAAAAAATTCAAAGTAAGAAAAGCCTAGCAGCACAACAATGCTTAGAGCCAGTGCACACAATCCCTTCCAAAGCCTGAGTGTGTCTTTGCTTGATACACCTGACTCCACCTGGAAGAACTGCACCTCCCTAAAGTATATAGTGTTCTAACTGCTTGATTAAATAGACTCAAGATTTGTAGCTAGATCAGGAATTCATTCTTTCAGGATCTACCAGTTCTTGGACTCTAATTTGTCAGCTTTGCTCATTAGCTTCTGAGTAAGTTGTTATTGAACCACACTTCAACAGGACTTGCTTCTTTTCAGAGCCTGAAACAAATTACCAGCAAATGGCCACATATGAAATGCTGATCAACTGATCATTAACCATGGATAATAAAAGACTTGAAGAGGCTGTGTGCAGCTCAGAAGTACTCAAAGGCCATCTGAAAACCCCAAAGAGCTGAGGATGGTATTAAAGTACCAAGATCATAACCAATATTCAGTGGTTAGTAACTGCACTCCCAGCTCAAGATACGAGCATTATCATCGTATCTCCTATGGAAGGAATTAAGTGCTTGAGAAATTAATGTTTATTTCCATCTAAAACCAACAGCAGAAGTGCTCAGTTACACTTGACAAAGCTGCAGCAGCTTTTATTCTCACTGTATTGTTCTCTCAATCAGTCAAACACACCATTTCACAGTGTTCAACACTCCCCATGGCATTAGGCAAAGACTGTGCCGTGTCACACATGCAACCCTTTCAAAACTACCTGCCCTCATTCACTAAGGACAGCAACACTGCACTTGGGAGGGATGCTTTTCAGATTACAACACACATCTTCAAATCCTAATCAAAGCAGGGTATTTAAAGATTTATTTTTTCCTTAAAAGAGTTGCATACAGTATTAAAAAAAAATTATACTAAGGACACGAACCCAAGAGCTTTGAAAAGAAAAATGGTTTCAAACCACATATTCCAGAATCATGACTCCAAATGTATTATTTGCTGATTCAGCTGCAGATTGGAGTTGTTGCATTCTAAGTCTCACATGCACTTGTAGAGGGTTTTGATACAGCAGGGTGGCACAGAAAGCAAATTCCAGTTACACAACAAACTCTCCCTGTGGGGAATATCTAAAAGCATTTGACAACTTACAGATCCTGCAGCTGGGGATTTCAATGCAGATGAGTGTCATTTGAGGACTAAAATTTAATTATTCTTTAATTTTTAAGAGAATTTGCATCTGTTTGCAACATACCCTACACCTCTAAGAGGTATTGTCACAAAAGGTTCCTCCCCTCATGCAGTAAAGTGAGGGAGGAGCAGATCTTGGCATAGACTGCTATGCCTAATTAAAATATCTTTTAAATCATCTTCCTGCTGCACAGCCATTCTATGAATTGCATGGTAGCACACAAGGCATAGAAGAGCTTGTCAGTGCCCAGTTCTGGGGACAAGCCAAAGCCAAAGCAGCCCATACCTTTCTTCTGTGTTCCAAAGGTAAGCGCCAATTTTGCAAACAGTTCTGGGTCTTCAAATTTCCCTTCTTCAGCCTTTACCCAAAAGCTGTTTTCTGCTATCTTCTGAGGCTCAATCTGAAACAAAAACACCATCTCCAAAAGTTAATAATCAGCATTTGCAAGAGCCAAGTGAAACTCAATGCTACTAGACTTTGTTGACAATTGGACTGAAGGAAGCTCACGTATGTTCCCACAAGTATGTGTTTTGTTCTCTTCTAGAACAAAGCACAACCAGATGATTGCAAAGGCCTGCAGTGAAAGGACAAGGGGCAATGGTTTTAAATTGGAGAAGAGTAGATTTAAACTGGACATTAGAAAGAAGTTGCTCCCCAGAAGGGTGGTGGAACACTGGCCCAGGTTGCCCAGGGAGGTGGTTGAGTTCCCATCCCTGGAGGCATTGCAGGTGAGGCTTGCCAGGGCTCTGGGCAAGCTGCTCTAGTTGGGGATGTCCCTGGCCACTACAGGGGGGTTGGACTAGAGGAGGTCCAGAGGTCCCTTCCAACCCAAACCATTCTAGGATTCTATGATCTACCCTCTCTCTACACAATTTTTATTCTATTGTACCCACTCAACAAGTTCTTCCAAACAGGCTTGGTAATATATTAGCATCTGGCTTTGAAGGTGGTATAGCTCTCCCTTGGTCACTTGCTAGTCAGCTCCCCAATTCTTCAGCATTGACATGCATCCCTGCTCCCTGAGAACTGCCAGAGAATGCAACAGGCTATTTGCAAATGATAGGACAATGTGGACCTTTCAGTGACTCAAGTCTGTAGGAAGAATGATATTTTTAAATATCAAATATTTTTATACTTACTATCATTTTTCCAATGGGAACACAGACTTCATGACATTATCTGCTATGATACTGGCTATATTAAATAAAATTACTCTGAAATATAGAAGCTGAAAGCCAATTTGACTCTTCAGGTATGATTCAGAACAGCTGTTTTGTTTTCAAAACACATTCCTCTTACAGCTTTTAAAGTCTTATAAATTCCTGTTTACAAGACTGTTTAAATGCCAATTAATTTTCAAGGGCTATTTCCCTGGAAGATGATGTGCAGGACATTTATCAATAGCAGATCTGTCAGCCTCTCTAAGAGTTCACTGCCACTCAGCCCTCCACCTTTTAGATCAATCTGTCAGTGTGCAGCCACTTTACCACCAGCTGCAGCTAAGACACTTTTACAACTACCTTAATCCAACACTAATGGTGAAGACAGATACAACAAAAAGCACTAAATTAAACAGTAAGAATGTTATAACTCCTTCAAAGTGCTGATCAAATAGACTTTGTCTTTATCAGTATGCAGGGGATCTCTGGCACTGTTCCCAGACACTTAGGCAAAGAAACCATCTGCTGATACTTCCTATTGTCACACACACTGGTCAGATGCACCCTTGATAAATGATTGCTAGAAACATAGGAACTTAATTGATTACAATGAAATTGTCTGCAATGGCAAATATGCATTATAAACTGAACTGTGCCTGACAGGGTAGAGAGATCAGCTAAGAACTGATCCAGGGAGTGATGTAAGAACTTGATGGACACATGATCTTGGGAAAACAGTCTGCAAAGGACTGTTATTGCTATGCAATAATGTGATTCATTTCCTAGGCCTCCTATTGAAAAAGATACAGCATCTTCAGCCAGGAGCAACACCTGGCATCCCATGCACAACATGTTAACATCCACCTTCATAGATCTACACCTATAGGAATGTCCTTACAGTTCCAACAGCTGTGAAACATCTCCAAAACCCTAGCACTACTTCAGAGTGCAATTTCAATTACATGTTCATCAGTTGTTCAATGTTAACTTGCAACTTACAGTCAGCAATGACCATCTGTAGCCACTCAACAGCTTATTTTCATCAACAATTTCATTTTATTAAGTTGCGGGTACAAACACATTAGTGAGACAGAATATGGTTTTCAAGGAAAATGTTAGTCTCTAGCTGGTAGTACAAAGATTTAGCAGTGTGACAAATAAGCAGCAGATATCCTGTCAAACTACACTGGAGTCCAAGGTAAAGCTCAAACCAGATAGCATGCAAGATATAAAAGTCCTCCTTTGATCTGCCTTGATGATTTGGTGATACTTCACAGAATTCTATGTGCTTTTTTCCTACAAGTTCTCTTTATACATCTATCACATTCGGTATCACTAAAAAACCTGCTAACCACAAGCTGCCTTTAGGATGTGATGGTTTAGTCTTGGCAGGTGCAATTGTCTAGTACTCCAAATGGATTTCCTTGACATGGAAAGAGCTGAGGCTATCCTGATCAAAAAAAGGATCTTAAAGCAACACACACATGCATGCTTGCATAACTTTTCTTGTCACCCAGTGACCCAATATATTGGGAGGCAAGTATTAACTAGGAACTACTCTTACAGGTTAGTTTGCAAATCAGAGTCTGTGCTTGCCATTTACTGCTCAAGGAAATGTTTCTATCTGAGTATATTTTTGTCAATGAAATGTGATGAATGTAACCATGTTAAGGCTGTGCAGGAGCTCAGTGTCACTGGAAGTTAATGGTGCCCAAGCATGTCACTTGAGCAGTGCCATAGCTCCTCCCTGTGGCCACAACCCTGCCCTAGCACACTACTCATCAGAAACAAGCAGTAGACACCTTGGATGAACAACCTACAAGTACCATTCCAGCACACATACAGTATTCTCTGAACTTACAGCCACACCACAAATCACAAGCTCAGGCTTCTACATGAAATTGCATGCTGCCACCTGTGCCTGAAAACCTCTTTAAAAAGACTCCTAAGGGTTTGGATGTACCAAAGGCCAACTTCATCCTCATCACTGCATCAGAATGGAATGAATTCCCCAAACATAAGTACTAGCAACAAGTCAATGTACACCCTAGCCCATCACCTGCTCCTTCCTCAAAAGCCACTTTTTATCAATAGGAATAAAAACAAACACCATAATACCTTTGACCAGTTGATTCTCTTCATTGTGACTTCCAGCTCATACTTTTTCTTCTCCTTCATCCCATGTGGTAACGCTGGTGTCACCGGAAAGGGAGCAAAGGGAGCACCTCCAANGGAGGTGGTGCATTCCCACTTGGCAGGCTTGACCCTAACTGTGCTGCTTCTGTCAGTTGACTTGACAGGCTTGCAACCTGAAACAGAACAGAGAAACTCTTTTGATTGGGGTGGGAAGGAGGTTTAATATGAAGCTGAATCAACTAGGATGCCTTGTAGTCAACTGTACCTCAAGCAAGTGAGCTATTCAAGCACTCTCCTATTGAAATGAGCAGCAATAACAACAGATTCTACGACGTGCCATAAAGCTGCCAACTAAACTGAATAACCTAGCATTTGGATAGAAATAAATTGTTTCCATTTTAAAGAAAATTTAATAGCAGCAGTAACAGCTAAGTGAAGAGAACAGCATTTTATTTCTTACCAACACACAAAACATTTATCCCACTTAGGAGACCCTGGCAAGCTGTGGTAACAAGAGATGGTGGTAACAACACTGGATTCTAACACTACTCATCTGCTGGAGGAAAATTTTCCACAGAAATCACTGAAGCAGCTATTGCAGAGCAAGAGGTTAGGGGACCACAGTTGTTCTTAACTATCCTGCACCTTGCTCAGGGGCAAAAAAACCCACAAAACAATCAAGTTTTCTTTTAAATCTGTCTGCAGTTGCTTCTGCAATGACAGGAAGAAAGAGCAATTGTAATACTCATTCTGGCAAGCTGTATAAGAAACAATGAAGAAAAACAACAGCTTGGTCAACTATTAGAGAGGTTTCTGCTGCAGTAATGTGATCCTAGCATCTAGCCTACCATGATTTCCTCACAGATTTTTGTCCTTCAAGTCTATCTCTTAAGAAGCAGGATCAGGAGGAACGCACAGATTGCCACAGAAGCTCACACTTATTTCCCCTATTACAATACACTCCTGGATAATTTCTTTCCGATTCCTATAAGATAAAATTTTAAAAAATCATCTGTGGAACTTGCAGTGCTCTAGTTTCATTACCTGGGTTTGGAGCTGTTTGATGTCTTTTTCAAGATCTTTGATTTTCTCCTCTCGTTTCTGAAGATCTGCTTGAGCTTCTTGTCGAGCTGTGAACTCTTCATCAAACTGTAATGATTAAGAAACAGAAGGGTCCATTTATACCCACACTAGATACTATCTACTCAGCAATTCTTTGTGCAATATTACAACTAGAGCAACAGATGGACTTTCAATGGAAAAAAAGGTATTCTTCCAGTTTGTGTTCTCCTCACATCACATCATTTCTTCAGTCACTAAGTCATAACAGAACCACTCAGATCTTTCTTACTTAGTGCAGCTCTAAGTTCAACTGTTTTTTCCCCCCTCCAACAGAGCACTGCAGACTTTTCTAACTAACCTTGAGTATTCTATCTTATGCAGTGAGCTAAAAATCTGAAGAGAGATTTGTGCAGCTTCAGTCATATCATCCATAAAGTAATATAAAGATGGTATGCTTCCAGAAGAAAGGAGGCACCCAAACACTCAGTGATCCCCTCAGTCTTGATGTCTCCAGGTAAAATGGAAATCTAGTTGACATCATGATTGTTGTCAGGCTTCTGCTCCATCCCTTAAAAAGAGTGATGATTAGGACTTACCTTTCTGGAAAATTCTGCTGCTTTCTTGTCACTCTCTTCTACTTTTGCTTTGTCCACACTTGCATCTACAATTGAAATACCACACACAAGTCAGGCAAAACATCACAGCTCTGAGGTGCCTTCCANAAGGGAGCAAAGGGAGCACCTCCAAGAGGTGGTGGCATTGGAGGCCCACCCAAAGGTGGGGGAGGAGGAGGAATTCCTCCACCAGGCAGGGGAGGGGGAGGAGGAGGAATTCCTCCACCAGGCAGGGGAGGAGGAGGAGGAGGTACTGCTCCTCCAGGCAGAGGAGGAGGTGGGGGTGGTACTGCTCCTCCAGGCAGGGGAGGAGGTGGGGG
>VWZO01008610.1:47907-107569 GCA_013396975.1 Bucco capensis
AAAACAATCAAGTTTTCTTTTAAATCTGTCTGCAGTTGCTTCTGCAATGACAGGAAGAAAGAGCAATTGTAATACTCATTCTGGCAAGCTGTATAAGAAACAATGAAGAAAAACAACAGCTTGGTCAACTATTAGAGAGGTTTCTGCTGCAGTAATGTGATCCTAGCATCTAGCCTACCATGATTTCCTCACAGATTTTTGTCCTTCAAGTCTATCTCTTAAGAAGCAGGATCAGGAGGAATGCACAGATTGCCACAGAAGCTCACACTTATTTCCCCTATTACAATACACTCCTGGATAATTTCTTTCCGATTCCTATAAGATAAAATTTTAAAAAATCATCTGTGGAACTTGCAGTGCTCTAGTTTCATTACCTGGGTTTGGAGCTGTTTGATGTCTTTTTCAAGATCTTTGATTTTCTCCTCTCGTTTCTGAAGATCTGCTTGAGCTTCTTGTCGAGCTGTGAACTCTTCATCAAACTGTAATGATTAAGAAACAGAAGGGTCCATTTATACCCACACTAGATACTATCTACTCAGCAATTCTTTGTGCAATATTACAACTAGAGCAACAGATGGACTTTCAATGGAAAAAAAGGTATTCTTCCAGTTTGTGTTCTCCTCACATCACATCATTTCTTCAGTCACTAAGTCATAACAGAACCACTCAGATCTTGCTTACTTAGTGCAGCTCTAAGTTCAACTGTTTTTTCCCCCCTCCAACAGAGCACTGCAGACTTTTCTAACTAACCTTGAGTATTCTATCTTATGCAGTGAGCTAAAAATCTGAAGAGAGATTTGTGCAGCTTCAGTCATATCATCCATAAAGTAATATAAAGATGGTATGCTTCCAGAAGAAAGGAGGCACCCAAACACTCAGTGATCCCCTCAGTCTTGATGTCTCCAGGTAAAATGGAAATCTAGTTGACATCATGATTGTTGTCAGGCTTCTGCTCCATCCCTTAAAAAGAGTGATGATTAGGACTTACCTTTCTGGAAAATTCTGCTGCTTTCTTGTCACTCTCTTCTACTTTTGCTTTGTCCACACTTGCATCTACAATTGAAATACCACACACAAGTCAGGCAAAACATCACAGCTCTGAGGTGCCTTCCCATTACAATCATTTTACGACCTCAAGATACAAAAGAAGCAAACAGAAAATCCAGCAATTTACTAGGTTTCTTTGAGCAAACACTTGGTGAATTATTTTGATGAGCAAGATGTTTAAATATATATATATAAAAGCGGTGAGGACATGACCAAGGAATATGAATCATCCTAGCTGTTGTGTCCCTGACAGTTTACAGGTCCTTCTCCTTTAGCTGAAGCTTCTACTTATTTCAATAAAATTCACTCATAGGCAAGAAGAATTTGGACAGACTGTGAAGCACAGGTATCTTCACTCAGCAATGGTACAAAGCACTTCTATTGACCTCTCACTAAGTGTAAATCTCTAAGTGAAGCAAACACAACTGACTATACACTATAGGCATGGAGAGAGAAACCAGTTATTCCTCAGTGCTTTAACTGATCAGTTTACCTTAAACTAACCTCAAGTACTAGGATAAGAGTACAGAAAATATTCTTTAAATGAACCATACAACAATTATAATCCACTAACAAATAATGCTAATGTCTATTTTGGCCATTTTAACAGATCTGAAATACACAGAATTTATGAACAAGCAATTTTTGGTTATTAAGAATATTGTGTTCAGATATAAGTCAACAAATTCAGAGTAGCATTGTCAGACACAGGGTGCAGAGCCTGAGCTAGCCTTCTCTACAAGTACACCTATTTCCAGAAAACTGAAAAAATTCCATCAATTTAGGTCTAGACAGAAGAAAAAAACATGCATTTGAGTAAAAGAATTGCTGATAGGATACAAACCAATAAGATGAGTCAAATCCACATCTATTCTTCCTCTGCATTTAAAATCTGGGTCCATGCCACTGCAGTGCAACACTATCTGGGATACACACTCCTCTATTATCTTGTAATACTGAGGTCTAATAAAGAAGACATTTTACAAGATAAGAACATGAACAATCATTTATGCAACATGGAGGGGGAAAGGGGAAATTTACACTCCTAATAACTGAATTACACAGCTGTGAGTCAAAGGATCAATTCAAAGGATTTATTGGTACTGGTTAATAAAGCACTGCTGGCACTTTCTCAGCAGCAGATCTGAAGGAGTTCAAGACTCCACACCATATTGCCTGATAATAATCAATAAAACAAACAACTTGTTTATTATTCTCAATATATGCTGCAAGAATTATTCTCAGCAGAGCCTTCCATCACTGGCAACAGTACCAATATTCAATTACCTACCAAATGGGTTAATTATTAACTTAGTTGCTTGATTGACATCTCTATAACAACCTCAAGAACCTCTAAGATTAGGAGAGTCTGTGCTCAAAATGTAAGACTAATAATATATCAAGTTCACCTACCACTGAGCTCTCAAAGCAGGAAACCCTCCACCCTAAACTGATGATAGTCCAAATTATCAAATTAAATATATATATATAAATTGGAGATTTCTCAGGTTATATTTTACTTCTTATCATCTTGAATATCGTTTTTATCATTCCTTTCCAACAAAACAAACAATCTTGTTTTAAGTAGTAAGAAGTAGTACTCAGACACTGCTAAGACACTAAGAGAAGCTGATATTGCAAAGATGAGATATAAGGCACTGTGGAAGTACTTTCATTTATGAGATACACAATTAACTTAAGTTCTCTTTAGTCAGGAAGCTATCAAACTTGAATAAAGGAAAGAGTGCTCAACGACTTAAAGAGATTTTAGGATAAGGCTGTCAGAATAAGGTTCAAGTCTTCCAAATAAGCATTATTCTATTTAACAAGATCTATTCAGGATGAACATTAAGCAGAAAGGCAAATAGAGTTGCAGAGCAACTCTTCAAGCACAATGAGCTCCTCAGTGCAGGCTGGCACTTACCGGACATAGTAATCATTCCTGATGAGAAGGAAATGTTGGAGAATTGACAAGAAGTAATTTTCAGAAGAAGTATCTTTCAACATATTATAAAGCAGATGAAATACTTCATTCACATCAGTGCAAACATTGTTAAAGAAATACAAGGACTTAAAAGAAAACCCCACACATCCCAAAACCCACCAAAGCAAAACCCTTCTATCCTGCATCCAAGCAAAGACCCGCACAAAACACCCACCCCACACCACAAAACACTCCCTCCACAGCCAGTTCCCTCATGTCACCATATTGTTAAGATAAACCCTTTCAACACTCTCAACTACCATCCTTATTGGTAAATATCCTTTTCCTCTAAGATTATTCCTAGGAACTGGCCTCTGTTTAACAACTAAGACGTTTCATTACTACTCAGAATAATTACACTACATACTGATTATCACAGATTCATAGGAAGCTTTCATCTTCATTTTGAAGTAAGGCAGGTTATTGGTAAATACACACTAGTCAATCATTTTAATTTCTTAAAGAAGAAAATTACCTGTAATTTATAACACAATAATATTACTTATTAGTGATTTTATACTCCTCTCATGGGCTACATCTATCTTCCTGCACTAACCAAGTGCCAGCTGCTCTGAAAGCAACCATTCTGAACTTAGGTTAAGTTTACTGCTTCTTCACAACTAGAAGGCATGTATCTTAAATATTTCAGAGCCTAACAGAAATGTTGTTACAACTTAGTTAGCAAAACTTGTTTTTCTTCAAACTCACAATCTTCTCCAGGTGTAACTGTAGATCTTCATGGATTATTATAGTCAGAGTGTAGCTTAGTAAATGTTATTGATGACAAATTAATTCAGCTCCCAATGACTTCACATTTAACACGCAACTTTAAAAGTACTAATGTTCTAAATAAGTTTTTATCAAAGCGTAAGCAGGAAAAACCTGCTTGAGAGAAGTCCCCAGCAAGACACACAACTGTGACAAACTGCACCTAGAGCATTCTAACTTACATTTGATAAAGTTATTAAACAATGCAACATGTTGAAACCTCCATTTCTAGAAAGGATATTCCATCTCAGCTCTGATATCACTGAGGCGATGCGACAGTTCGATTAAGTCTTCTTCTTTGTTCTCATCAAACACTTTCAGCTGAATATCAAGCTCTTCATTATCCTTATCTTTCAAGTCCTGTGTTTTCAAGGCATAGTATATCTTAGTTTCGCCATTTTTAGTGCAAGAACTCCCTCCCTTCAGAGAGGATTCCATGACAGAATCTAAGACTTACAGGCAGTATTTTCTTCAGGCCACAACGTAAGAACTCGTTCCTGAGGTGTATCCTGAAATCCAGGTCTTCTGGAGAAGTTACAAGGGCATTGATGAGCTGCATGCATGCTACCTGTTATTGGAAACACAGGCAAAAACTTGTCGTATGTAGAGGAAGGAAAGAAATGCTGTCTACTCCAGTGTAATTATCACCCCAAATGTCAAGAGATGGATATGATTTCTGATGTGGCACACACTCAACACTTGACTTTGGTTAGTTTAAGCAACGTCAAATACTCTTCTGTTTTCATATTGTGAGTGCTTCTGCTGAATCAAAATCCTATCACAGACAAGATCAGGCACAAAACACTTCATATCACCAGCTGTCTTTTCAACTCCTGCACAGCACTTTAGCAGAACACCTGAAATCTCAGGCTACTGGCTCATGCTTTAATTGAACAGCTGTGTACTTTAATTGATTTACTTTAAAACAGGTAGAGAACAACAGAATGCCAGAAGTGCTGATCCACGTTAAAAGACTCAAATGAGACTCCAAGGACATCTCAAGTTTGGTAAGAGATGTTAACCACAAACAGAAGCAGCATTATAGTTAAAATAATAAATAAATAAAAATCAATAGCTGCAGAGGAAACAAAAAGTCCTATAAAAGCACCCTTCCTGTTTTAATTACACTCACTATTTAGTTTTAATGGAACACCTTATGGACTCTTAAATTTCTATTAAAATGCTCCTTCAAAGGCACTTCCTTCATGGAGCTGCATCTTCAGATAATGCACTATCATCATGCTTGCTTCAATGAGTCTTGTTATTTTACTACTATGACATGACTTAACAAGCCAAAGTACATGTCCAATCTGAAATTAATAGAGAGAAAAGGTGCCATCTGCTAGGATTGCTTTTGCCAGAAGAGACTCTGGCTTAATGGCTTGTGCTAATACATTACAAGGAAAGAATGAATTTGTCAGGAAAAAGTTAATGAGTCTTGCAATTGTTACCTTGACAATGTATAAATGAGGGTTCAGGAGGGGGGAGGATGTTGGGTTTGTTTATTTTAAACCAGCAACATCATGAAGTAGGAGACAAATTCAAAATGAATTCTCTTGTGATGGCATTACTAACTTTAGAAAGTCACATCTGGCACCCAGAAAAGGAGTATTACTAATTGCTCTCTTTCTATTAAAGACTTTTTAATCCTATTTTTGAGACAAGGAAGTGACTTCCTTCATTCCACACTATTAATAATTAGGAAGTCACTTCAGTAGGACATTTCTTTTTCTTCTTTTACTGAACACTGGGGTAATAGCACAAAAAGATTTCACTTGTAAAAAGATCATACAATAATGCACAGTATTCTATTATTTAACTGATTTCTCAAGTATTAGTAAGCATCCAAAGCAATAAACCCACCTGCAGCTGTAAGAATTCATGGTTTTCCAGCCCTTCAACAATCTGGGAGAAACGTTCCCTGTTGTGCCTTTCAGCAGCAGTTGTTATAGCACCTAAAAGCTTGTCCAGGCTGGGAGAAAGAGAAACTGTCAGGATACACACGACAGCCAACCTCATTTGGAAGATACTTAGCCCAATATTTACACAGCTCAAGACTTTAGTGCACTGAGAGAGAATCTGAATGCATTTCTCTACACTTACCTATATCAAGTTGAAAACAAACCAAGAATTGTTAAAATATCTATACGATTAATGTTGAATTAAAAACAAAAAATAAAGGTGCATAAATCTCTAAATTATTGTGACATTCAGCTAAGAAACAACCAGTGAGGTGTGGGGGGGTGGGAAATCACAACTATAAATGTAAACTTTTTCCCCTTGTCAGATTAGTTATGGTTGGTTAGAGAGGTAATATTTTTAACTAAGCTGATGAAAAATCTTAACATGTAGTGTCAAAACAGCAATTTTCAAATCCAATCATTTCATGTCCTCAGGGGAGATGTCCCAATCTCAATCCTCCCCACAATAATAGGCTCAGTAGTACCCCATGTTAACTCCCATTGTTCTCAAGTGTCTTTAAATCTGGCAGCTTTCCTTGGGGCCATTATGAGTTCCCAATTCCTGATCATATTCATCAGAGATATATGAAATAACCTATAAATTTTTTCAGTAGCCATTTATGAACAGTTATGGCTCATTAAGTCTTCTCTATAGCAAAGAATCATTGTCTTTTCAGATCTTCCACTTAAGCCAAGGTTTACAGATCTCTGCTCATTTGCTTTGGTTTGATTTGATACTGGATCAGTGTATCAGAACAGGTGAAAGTTTCTTCTCATTTAAACTACATCCAGAAAGTAAAGACTTAACAGGTCACATTTGTTTCACTGACAAGTTTTCTCACCCCTGTCCAAACTAACAACTCATGAGCATTCAAAAAACCAATTGTTTCAGTATCTTACTCACATGTTTTCCTCTCCAACAATGCAGATAGCAGAAAGTATTTTCACTGTTTCAGTCATCATGTGAGGTTGCTTTGGATCAATTGCTCTTGATAACAGCAAAAGGCTTCTCTCATCTCCTAGAATCCTTTGCAATCCGTACTTAAAGAAACAAAAAGCTTACAGTGAAAACTTGCATTTGCCTCAAAGACTCAGCATCATCTTTGGCCTTCAGATCCTTCAGAATCCTTACACTCCTCCCCATCTGAAGTTTGGAAACCCTCTGGGAAAACCTTCTGGCTATTACCACCTTGGGACATCAGTCAGTGTTCCCAATCTTGGAGGCTTTCACCTTATCAAGAGTCAGCTCCTAAGGAAGACACTGTACCTCATAAAATCAGCTATCCACTACAAGACAAAGCAGTTTTTATTTTCTATCTATATTTGAAACACCTTGACAGCATTAAAACTTCAGTCATTTATTTCTGTAACCATAACAGCTTCTGGCAAGTTGAAATAATGTTTTACACTATCACTGATAGAGGTTGAAACTATCTTCATTTTCTTAATGTACATTCCATCTCACTTTCTGTACAGATAAAAAACCCCAAACTTATACATTGTGAGATTTTACTAAATTGAGTAACAGGAGTTAACTTCAAGGCACAGTTGTTTTTGTTACAGATGAAGGGAATAAATAATCATAACAACACTTTAGATTTTTCTATGAATAAAGCAAAATGACAAGTTTAACCTGACTAGAAACAGCACTTATACTTCGTGACCATGAGCAAACTCATGTTAGAAACAAGTTTATTTAGCCTGAAGTTTATTCCATTACTACCTAACAGTATAAAAACTGCAGCTAGAAAGATATTAAATCATTCAATCAGGTGAAGATTACATTATAGTAACAAAAACAACCATAACTGAAATCTGAAATCAGAAATCAGTACTTTCCATTTCACAATTTCCAAATTCCCTTATCTTAAATCCATGCAATAACCCTCTGTTTGCCAAATACTTTTCTTACTAAAAATTAATACCATTTAACAAAACTAAGACAAAAAGCATATTCAGAAAGGTTTATGACCCAGACTCAACGACAAGCTAAAACCTTAAGTTTAAGGCCTACAACTGCAAAGAGTAAGCTGCCACTGGATATACAAGCTTCCCTTCCTTTATGAGAGTTAAGAAACTACACAGATCTTGTAAGCAACAGAAAGCAATCATGTTAGAAGTATGTGAATATTTCTTACTTTATTGTTCATAAACGCTTTGAGGCACTGGATAAGTTTATGTTGATTCTTCTTATCAATATTTTCTTGCCTTGAAGGAGGAAAATATCATGAGCACAAACAATCTTCACAAGCTCCTCCACCCCTCCCTTCAAATGATCCAAGTCCTTACTGTTTCTTGTCCAGAAGCTTTTCCAATATATCCAACAGAAGTCCAAGACCTTCATGTCCAAAATTGTTAACCCAGCTAGAAAAAAGAAGAAAAATGCTTTTCATATTTCTTACTCCAGTGTACTTGTGAAGTTCTGTATCCATCTTGTACATCTCTTTCTCACAAACACTGCTTTAAGTCTTGCTCCCCAGGCAGACCTGATCAACCATTGAGACAAATGCTAGAGGTTGTTTGGAACTGCTGTGAATGGCAAGAAGATATTGCAGACAGCTGCAAACATTTCACTTGCCCTTTTCCACTGTGCCCAGAACTACTTTCTCATGCCAACAAACAGTAGCATAACTAATCTGGTTTCAAAACAAACAAACAACAGCCCACAATATTGCTTAGCAAAACCAGCAGGAGGAAAACTAGAGCAGAAATTGCTACTCACCTGACTGGATTACTAGTCAGAGAGACTCTCAAAGACTCCAGGCAATTGAGCAGTTTGTCCTCGGAGATTCCCGAGCGCAGCTCATGGATGAACTCCTGCGAGGAGCGCGTGCTTTCGTGCTTGCTGTTCTTCAGCCCACCCTACCACACAAGACACAATGCTACTTAATGGTCTGTTTGTTGATCACAGCAGTGTTTAGCTGATAACAGGTAAGGCCAGTATTTCCACATGAGTGTTAAAATCACCATTTTCCCCTGTATAACTATTAAAGACACCAGACTTGACTTTGGATTTGTTCCAAGTGTTTAACAGTTCAGGTTTTGCACCACAAGCATAAATAATTCTTCTGGAATCTTCTTCACTTATTTGAGTGAAGTGCATATACATCTTGGATATAAAAAATGCATTCCATCATTCAGTTGTATTAAGATGTTTAACCACTACACACTCTCATTTAACATCTATTGTTGACACATCCACAAACAAAGAGGCACAAACCCTCTCCCTTTTGTTATTCAGCTTGTCTGATCATTCCCATGGTACCCATCTACCCATTATCACTTTGGACAGATCCTGCCTCTGGAATAAGTTCTCTCTTCTGCACAGGAAATGAAGAAGATAAGCCACTGAAAATGACTTTCAAGAGGAGCTGGTATCCAAGTGTTAAATAAGTGTTTTTCAAATCACACAGCTGGGGGACTCAAGTCTCTTGCTGTGCCATAATTCCACATTTGGCCACTAATAGAGATCCACAGAGGATCTTATTTCTTACAGAAGAGTCATATGGAAGATTTAGCAAAGAGCTCATCTCCCTCATAAAGTGTCATTAGAGAAGAATAATTACCTGCAAGGAGTTTCAGTATTAAAATACCTGATAATCAGCTTTTCGAGGTGAAGTATTCACAACCATGAACAATACACAAAACATTTTAGCAAAGGATGCAACTAGTCTTTGTAGAGCTCTGACAAGTTGCAGAAAAGCAGGCTTATCTCAGCAGAGTGGTTATGATTAATATGCAGCTCTTAAAGCTCCTTAGCTACTAATGTTCTCTGGAAGAGAACCTGATAAAGATGTCATAAGTGGAAAGGCAATAGGAAAGGTGCCTGACCTAAACCAGGATTTATATGTATTTGGTTTCCATTGTCTCAGGAACTACTCAGAGTACTGCAGTCTTCCAATTGTGTCTCTTCCAGAAAACTGCACTTTTTATGAAGGTTCTTGCTTGCTCTATTCAAATTCTTACCCTTCATTTTCCAAACATTACACTAAGTCTGGCTGAGGACAAAATGACTTGTCTCCATTCAATGATTTTCACCTACATCCATTCCAGTATTCATGCATATAACAGAACTCTGTAAAGGTTCACAATATCCTTTCAGATTCTTTGTCCTCACCTCAAGAAAACAAAAATCTGTCACAGATTGTAAATGCCTAAAGACAACAGTGTCCTCTGGACTAAGGCAACTGTGAAGATGTTTCTTGCTGACACACATGGCACTTTTAGCTGAACAGTGCATGCCAGTTACACAGCAAAGGACCAAGACAGACAAGGACAAGTAAATAGAACCTCAATCAACTCCAATCTGTCACTATCAACCTCCTAAACAAAGAGATGCTCTCCCACAGAAGGAAAAAGAAAGAAATGGTGAGAGTTATCTTTGTAAGAGCAGGGACTGACTTTAAACCTGTAAGTGTATTAGCACTACCTCTTAAAAATCATGCTCATGCAGAAAAATCATCTCACTGAAAGACCATCAGGTAAAGAACTAGAAAAGAGGAACAGTTTTATGCAGCTCATGGCATTGGTTGGAAGCTGAAAAAGATTTTGTGTAACTAAAGTACACTATCTCTACAATACTGGAGACAGCTTTTGTCATTTCAGACAACAGCCATTCCCTAACTCCTGGAGGAGGAGAACAGAAGCACTACTGAAGAGATGAGATAATGGCAACTCCAATCAAACCTCATTCCACGTTAGGATTTCTTCTCAAGCAATGAAACCACTATATTTTAATTAGAATATAGAAACAAAGTCAGGTAAGACTTAGGAGATGTAGAGGAAATTCATTTGGTTTTCAGGAAAGCAATAAAAGCATTTTCAAAGATTATTTTTAAGCCACATATACTCTAGTAGTTGTACATTTGACCTGGAAGGTGAAGCTAGGAGGAACATTCTATCAGCTCCTGAACTGGAGAGTGGAAGTTGACACAGTTCATACCCACTTCACTCCACAGAAACTAGCCAAAAACATTCATTCAACCCATTAAAAACAGAGCTAAGAAGCCAAGCTCACTCTGAAGATCTCCATTAATGTCTTACAGATAAACAGAAGATGTGCAGCAGCCATTTCAATGCAATCATCACTGTCTATAAAAGCAAGGAAAGGTTACTCTGCAGGCAGCTACAAGACAAGTGGGCACCACTCTTGAGATCCCAACTTAACTAAGTTAAAGCTCCAAACCCCTCACTGACAGGCAAACCTCTTCTCTGCAACTGTCACTACAACCCAATAGGAACAGCACAAACAAGCCAAAATTCTTCCCCTCCTTAACCACAGCAAATCTGCAAATCTTCAGGAAAATAACTGGATATGCTGGCACATGCAAGCAACTCCCTAAGGATGAATTCTATAAAACATAGTGGGAAGCAGCAATAATACACAGAAGCCATACCCTTAGAGCAGCATTTCTAATTTTACTATTTTGCAATTTATCTGTTTTAAAACATGCTTTTAA
The DNA here is from genome assembly GCA_013396975.1 of Bucco capensis. Taxonomy (NCBI): domain Eukaryota; kingdom Metazoa; phylum Chordata; class Aves; order Piciformes; family Bucconidae; genus Bucco; species Bucco capensis. The sequence goes on from VWZO01008610.1 coordinate 59,127, forward strand.
TGTGTAACTACTCCTGCTCTCCATCAGATTCCAAATTGAAAGGTATAGGAAAGAAAACAGAAGTTATAGTTTCTTCCCTATCCATATAGCAGTTTCCTTTATGAAGTAATCTCTTCACAAAGCAGCTGCTCAGGCTAATTCATACCCCCTCAAAAATCAAATACCTTTAAATACCTTTACTATGTTTACAGATGTTCTCAGTCAGCATGAACCAGTACTGGGTACAAAACAAAAGTGCTGGTGAACAGAGACAGAAAAGTCTGCTTAAAGCCAACAGCAACTTCTTTATCCCTACACTCTATATCCTTTTCTGTTTAAGTACATCTGAGGTAATAATCAGTTTTAAACCATAGGTTGTTCTTTATCATTTTCATTTAAAAATCTAAGTACTGAATATGACCTAAGTAGGAAACTGCAGGATGTGAAAAGCCTGGTTTGGCTGCAATCTAAAATCAAGTCCATCCACAATTCAAAAGAGCATCTTTGCTTTCAGCCATCATTTGATATGTATATGTAATTATTCCTCCAAAAACCCTTCCAACAAATTAAGTCTCAAATAATTGTTAAAAGAAAATAAAAATCACTCAATTCAATCCTGACAAGATAAAATGTAGCTAAGCACTTAAGAGAAGCTATGCTATGAGTGATCTCATCTTATGCTTATTAATTGACCTTCTGAATCCTCTGTATTAATCTCACTCTCATGCTGATATCCAACAGTTGACATTTCCATGACAAACTATGAATAATAAAAATCAGGACATTAAAAAAATCCATGTCTATCAGAATGAAGTAAGACAAATACTGTTAATTTCAAGTCCTGATTGGGTGCCTTCAATAAAAAGCAAGAGAAGCCTAAATTGTATTTGTTGCTGCCAATAAGCAGCTGAATTCTCCGTGAGGATGAACTGTTTGGAAATAGATTCCTGCAAACTTATCACCAGATCCTTCAGAAGTGCAATCCATCCTCTTAGATCAGTGAGGTAGCTGATCATTGTTTTGACAAACCCAGGATTCAGCTATGGCCACTGAACTTCTAAATCCAAGAGAAAAGTCCAAAACAAAAGAGAAAACTAGCAAGTTGATACTCACCAGAGCTTTACTTCCGACTATCTGCATGCAGTGGTCAGCCAAGAGAGGTTATTGTGTAAAAGAGATAACAATAATAAGAGATAAATAAACACAGCAAAGGACTTCGGAGGATGTAGCATCACAAACTTTTCAGTGTTTAATCATTAGTAATAGTTACAGTCTTTTGTTACTTTAGCACACTGTTTGAGGAATTCCAGGAAAACACTCTACTGCAGGAGAAATCACCTGAAATGCTTAGCTTTTGCTGCTGAATCATCAGGATTTTACACAAATAACTAAACACCTAGCTGGACATCTACAGCTGGAAAGATTCAGACATAGGGTCAAATCTTTTATAAAAGACACTGAAAAAGCTACACAAAAATCCCAAGATGGCATAGTGACTTTCCTTGTCCATACAGCAATCACACTTCTAAGGGAGCTGTTGATATATTTTGATGATGTCACCACTGAATTTAGTTGAGTTTTCATAATCCAAACCATAGCCTACAGTTAGAAACCTAACCTGCATTTTGGAAAATCTCATGTGGGATTTTCCTTCAGCTGCTCGATATGGATGCTTTTAACTACATGGATAATTGCACAGTGATCCTCAGAATGACATCTTCTCTTTTTATTTACCATGGAACAGCATCTCTGTACATTACATACCAAAAGCTGCCTTCACATGGAAGAGTCTCTGCAGAAAGGCAGCACACCTCTGCCCTGTTCTCCTGTTGCAGGTGAACATCAGGACTAAGGACTTCTGCTTAAATATTGAAGGCCTTACTTTGTCAGCCATTTGTTGCAATCTGATAGCAGCTAGTTTATGGAGTACCTTTGATTAACAGCCTGAGACACTATGGTTTTGTTCCGAGATCTGAATTCGATTATATCTGTTCAGCCTCTACCTGCTGCATTTTCTACTCCTGTATCTTCCATTATTCTTTTTAGGAAGTCCCTCTGAGTCTTTCACAATCACCTCTCCTCTTTCTGATGCAGCTTGTTCCACTTCCATCACTAGATAATCTCTTTTCCTAATTTACTACCTCCTTCTCTCACCAATTGTCAACTCATCCAAAACAGCATGAGATGTCACAAAGTTAAGCTCCAACACAGAATTCTGAGCCTTCACCATTTCCCCAAGGATAATTTCCATAGTCAACAATCTTTCTCTTCCAGTGAGAGCAGTAATCAGAAGCACAGCTCATCACTTCACCTGAAAGCATTCCCCAAAGGAAAGGAAAGCCTTTTTCACCCCTTGAGAACCAAGTTTTCTATCTCACTCACAACTCTGACAACAGCAGAGTCTTTCAGAAAAGCATGGTCCACATGCTGCAGATGGCACACAAGGCAGAGAAAATGAAGCACCAAATTGAAAGATAATTTGGTTAAGACAACATCAGCAAATGAGAGTGATATTTTCAAAGGAGTGGAGAGAGCTCAAAAGCCTAACTGAAACAAACATGAAAAGAACAGGAAGAAAAGTCACATCCACTGTTAAGTGTGTTCCGTGAGCTCTAAGCAATAGAAAAAGCTCAAGTACTTTCAGCATCAAAAGGAAAACAGATGAACAATTAACTGTGACCAAAGAAAAAGGGAGAAAATGTTCAGAAAGATCATTTTGAATGCAATCAGCATTTTCACAAAGACAAGCCTGAAGATGGCCTGAAGAAAAAGGAAGCTTTACAATTCAAGATAGAGTACAAATTGGTTAGGACTTGAATTCCAGTAAGCAGAAGGGTAAATTAACTATAAACAGAAGACAAAATTTCCAGTGAAAATGAGCTGTTGCTTTACTTTAAGATCCCAATCAACATATTACACGTGAGCTCCACTTTTATACATTTTAAATCAATTAGGATGCTAGCTATTCAAAAGCTAAGTCAGGGCAACATAGTATAGAAAATTCATTTCTATTTGAGAATAACCTTACATGAATCCATTCAAATGCTGCCATTCAATTGCAAGGAGAACTTTCTGAAGCACACAGTTTGACACAAGCCCTTTTTGCACTAGGAAAAGCATTCTGCCTATGGATAAAACATCCATAGTGGCACTAGCTTAAGTTCAAAGAGCACAGTCACATATGAGGACAGTTTGGGATTGTATTTGATTATTTAAATGGTTAGTGCATGCTGGCAAACATATCCCCATTTCTGTGAAGCTCCCATGCTGCAGTGCATGTGGTGGCAGGAATGCAATCAAAGCTTTAGCAATTAGACATGCAAAGGTAGCCATGCTTTTCTTACTCAGCTACAAAACTAGGGTACTTGAGGCAGCTCCATTTCACTAGCAGTATAGAAGAGAGATCATCACCATCCAGCTACTTTTTGGGAAGGAATTACAAGTACTCCCACTGTGAAAGTTTCTGTTACTTCAATAAAATATCTTTGCTTACTAAGATAAATTTAAGATTTACCATTGGTCATCAAGTGAAGACAAAAAACCTTACAAGACATAATCAATAGTTCCCAAAGATAGTCTAGGCAAAGTATATTAACAGGAAATTTCATAACATTCAATTAAGAAGCCTGAATAGTTCTCCAATAGTCTCTGTGTTTAGCCACATTATGCTTTAAGCATTGGATTCCTTCCAGGACACATTAAAGGATTGTGGATTTTGTTTCAGATGAACTCAAGCAGGAACATCAGTACTCCTCTCAGAAACATAAATCACCATTTTCACATGAGAATGTTAAGTTTTTCCTCATTTGGGTTTAGAATGTGTAATGCAAAGCATGTGCAGTTCATAATTGCAAATCATTCAAGTTTTCATTTTTTTTGCAATGTAATTCTGCAGAGCTAATTTGAAAGGTCAGAAGAAAGCCAAGTCAGCTGTGCTGCCTGGAGTCCATGCTTATAGATTCATTAGGCTGACATCAACATAATCTTATTTGCCAGTTAATTTCACTAAGAAACAGATTATTTAATGCTATCTGCAGTTAGCACTCAGGCTCAGCTCTGTAGAGCTGCTAGCAGTGCTGCTGTTGGATTTGAACAATTGTTCTACACAGCCTTCATTCCCAGTAACTTCTTACTGCACACAATAACTTCAGAGTGAGTGAGATCCTTCCTAATTTCCAAACAAAATCATATGCATTACCTATTTTTATTGAAGAACTCTGCTAACAGTAACTTTTATCGCTTGAATCATACTACTGCCTCTTGGATACAGAAAGCTAGCCACTACCACTTTTCCCCTGGAGTGGAATACATTCAATTGCTCAGAATTCACCACTAGCTCCTTGAAAATCTTTACTACAATAAATAGTGCCACAAATCAGGACAATGATCTATTTCTAGGGAAATCACAACATACATATATAGAGATCTGTTTCATCTCCTTTGGTAAGATTTGCCTTAGTCTATCTTTAACACACAAAAAGCATTCCTGTTGTATCTTACAACTAATTAGGTACTAATAGTCCTACTACTACAAGTCCTGCTGCAGAAAATGAATTGCAGCTCTTCATTCTTTGAAATCCTGTTTCTCCATCTCAACATATGCTGAGGCATCCAGTTGTTCTCTTACACTTCTGGCACTAAAAACAAGAAAGACTCCAAAACTTCTGCATGAAGGGTGATCAACTAAAGGCTAATCAATCAACTGAAGTACAGAGAATGAGCAACACAAATGAATGGTCTGACTATATTTTTTTCTACTCAAAATATAATTTGAAACTTTCACTAAAGCAATAACTTTATTTACCTTGAGAACTTTTCTTAGCAGAATGTTTAATGCAGTCTTCAAGCCATCCTCAAGCCAAAATACTTCAATTTCAAATACTTTCAATCCTTTCCCTGATACTAACACTGCACACTGTATATCTAGTCTGCATGGCTTTACTGAAAACAGAAAGTCACGCTATTCCTTCCAAATACTTTTAGTACCAAAAATTCCTAAGGTTAACCCCACAGAAACACACGCAGGTTCCATCAGCTACTCTACATCACTAGATTTGCAATTTCTTATGCTTAACAAGAAACCATCAAGCTTTCCCATTGCCCAACAACTGAAATACCAACTACCCTTTAGGATGCACTTGCAAGCAGTCTATGGTATATTAGTAAGTACATTCTTTTTTCCTAACGCTCTTAGAAGATAAAACCAGACCCCAAAATGGAAATTTTTAAGCCTGAAAACTAACACTGCTGAAGCTAAGCTTCTTCCTGTCTTGGAGAGGTGAGTACTTACAGATTTGGCAGTTGCAGAAATGTACTGGACAACCATCTCCCGCTTGGTGGTCAAGTCCTTCTCTCGTAACGGAGCTTTGCGTTCTTCATTCAGGTTCATGTCTTCCTGTGAACAAACAGGCCACACAACATCAGCACACCAAGTCATGCATTTGAGGAGTTATTTTTATACTCCTTTTCTTTAACAGCTCATTTTTTAAACCAAGAGATGACTTTTTCCAGCTTCTCTGTGCTTCGCATCATTTAACTCTGAGCTACTTGAAGTGACACGAGTTAAATGAGAAAATCAAGTGTTCACTGTTTTCAAGACTTGGCCAAAATTATATCTGCCAAAATATATCAAGGGTAGTTACCATTAGTCAAATTTGGTTTAAGAAATAAACTGGAGGACAAACCCCAAAATTCTACATCTCAAGTGTTAACTCTTGTCAAGGTCCTGGGTTTTGTATCAACTCTTATCACAACACTCACCATTCCTGCACTCTCTCATCACAAGACTGTTACTACACACATTAGGAGCTTGTGGCAAAGGTAGACACATGTGTTCCAACTGATCTATTTAAAACAAACCTAAAAATCGAGATATTCTGCTAGATTAAATCTAAGATGCATATTTCAAATTAATAACTGATTAAACACAACATGTAGTCTTGCCATTGAAAGGCAAAGTAACTTCAGATTAGCAGCTAAGGCCAGGAAATGTTACTGCAATAACTTCCTAGCTAACAGCTCTTTCAAACTTTCTGCAAGACACATCTCTTGTCTGCTTCAATGAACATTACTGAGAAAAGTGAAAAATTAAGCCTTTCATCTATCACGCAAGTATGAATTAACACATATCCAAACTTACAAAAGAGATTCACACCTTCACTGAGCAGAGCAGAGCCACACAATGGCACAGGGCAGTTCTTAGTTCATACTGACTCTATGGAAGTTTACAACCACAGAAGAATGACAGAGAAAACTATTTCTGGCAATGCTCAGTAGACTCTGTATTCTGGTCCCTCCTGTATCAACACCAATGTGCATGGCAGAATTAACACACACCTACTTCAACAGTTTGTTTCTGTACTACCAATAGAAAAGTTAATTGGTGACAAGTTATCCTAAGAGAGAGAAAATATTCAAGACTACACTAAAATTTAGCTTTCTCTAGATTAAGATTTTATTAATGGAAATTACACTTTTCCAAAGGTATTTACCTCAGTTAATTTAAAATTATCCTTCAACAGCAGTAGATAACTACTTCAACTAAAGTTTACAGAGGTTATCTTAATGTCTTTTTGCTTTTGTTTTCTCTGTAGGAATAGACCAAGTAATAAAAATATGTATAATACTAGCACTCTAACTTCCTCAGTTGTTTATATGCCAGTTTGAAGAGGTGTCTCAGGCTGTGCCCTCCCAAGTAGTTAATACTTGCAAAATGACAACATTTGAAAATCACTACATCATAAATGCCAACATGAAAACAAATTGAAACCTCAAACAACACAGCACATCATCTCACCATCATCTTCTCAAACAGATCCATGACTTCTTTTTCTGACAAGTTCATGCATCTCTCATCAACCAGTGCCTGGGCAAGTGGGATTTCACTTATAGAAGGCTGAGTGTCAATAGGATGCTGGATGAGAGGTTTCTCTTTCTTCACTGCTGATCTCCTGAAGCTTATTCTATCACGCTGCAAAGACATCCAGTTCAAAATTAGCAGAGATAGAAATAGAGGAAAGCAGCCAATTAAATGGCAGTAATACACACATTTTTAGTTAATCCAAGCAGGAGAGTTAAAACTCAAACTGAACTGCAAGTAAAAATACTCTAACATTCAGAGATTACTTTTCAGAGAAAGACAACATTTAAGGTAAATTCATGACAGGTGACATGCAAAAGGGATAGAACTATTTCTCACAGTTTCAGTTAAACTTCTAGCATTTCAAAAACTGGAGTTCACCTTCTCACATTACTCCCTCATTATCCTGATAGTGAATAAATATGGTACCACAAAGGTAATGTCCAAGCGTTCCTTCACCTGAAGAGCTATAAGTCTTTGGAGGACAAGTGAAAAAGCCAGCGTTGGGGAGGAGGTACTCACAAGTTCATCAGGCTTATAAAAAAATCCTGCTAAAGTAAAATAAAGTTTGTAGAGGAATTAATACTCCAAGTATAGTCCAAGTGTTTTTGAGTGCAGGCTCCTGAAGTTAGTGCGTAGCTTTACAAAGCCAAGTAATGGATTACTCTGCAGCAGCCACCCAAAGTTAGATACACACAACAGACATTGGGCAAAGCATATCAGACACTCTGCAGTGATGCTTCACAGGTTAAGGCTGACTTCCTTACGCCTTATTCCAAACCCCCACCTTGGTTTGTTGTTTGTTTGTTTCTTTATAGAGCATGCTTATGCAGTTAATTCGTTAATATTGGAAGCTACCAACAAGAGCACCTTCCTTATAAGGCTATTAATGGCTCCATGAGTAATACAGAACTCTATTCTGAAGAGGCAGATTTTTCATTATTATTTAATAATATTATCTTTACAGATATATATATATGTGTGTGTGTGTTCATTTTGAGAATATGATGTCTACAGAGGTTTTTCCAAATGATTATTACCATCACTAAACACTAGTATGTTTGGTTCAGGCACTGAACAGCCTTATGAAGATGTGCTTTCCCTATCAGCAGCTTAGGTAGGGTTACCAGTATCATTCAGAGCAGTTACTGCAATTTCTATGAAGACATGTAAACCAAAATTTGTATTTTCTGTAATTGAACAACCTCTATGAGGTGTGAAAAGTTTAGTGAAGTATTTCATCTGTAGGAAATTCGGATTTATTTTAGATCAGTCCAATAAATAGGGAGGAACTTGACCAGGTGCTGTGGAACATGGGGCAGAAAAGTTCTTTGTTAATGTTGTTTGTTTCTTCTGCTTCATTTGTTTTGGTTTTAGGTTTCTTTTGTTGTTGGGTGGTGGTTTTTGTTGTTTTTTTTTAGATGCTACAAGACCACCTTAAGTTTCTGAAGAGAAAGTATCCCTAGATAAGCTGCATGCCCTTTGAATTGCTTTGGAGGTTTTGTTTGTTTGTTTGCATGTTTGTGTTTTGGAGTGGAGGGGGTTTGGGTTTTCTTCTCCCTCAGAGGTCTTATATTTGTGGACAGAAACACATTACCTACAAGGATACTGTTAACATCTTATAACCAGGCAAGAATATCACTTTCATCCCATTTTTTCCTCATTTTTTTTGAAACGAAAGCTAGGGCATAGCCTACTAAAAAGGCCAAAGACATGATATTATGGCTGAAAGGCAGTAGCCAAAATTAGCCAATACACATCAGATGCAGTTTTACCGTTTACTTAATCAAAATGTCCTTTCAGTAGTCACAAAAGTCATTTAAGGCAGATTTCACAATACTGTGATCTTTTTAAAGGATACCTTTTTAACAACAAATTTGTTTAAACAGACTGTAACAGTGAAATCATTGTAAAGCCATAAAAGAATCTTCTACATGTTTAATAGGTACAATTTCTTCATTTCAGCCATGTAAGTGATGATTAACTACAGTGGCCAGCATGCAGTTTCTGGAAATATATTCTTCAAGAGGCTTCAAAGTATTCAGAACTATAAAGTTAGTGCTAGTAAATACAATTTGTTGTTTGACATACAATATACAGTTATTACCCAAAATGGTTCCATGTGAGTCATGTGGTAACTCTGAAGAACCACTGCAGCCCCTTTAGTGTTAAAAAGGTCAAGAGAAATAACACTTCAACTTATCCACAGTATTACAAAAGTATTTAGAATGTGGTTTAAGAAGCTTTTCCAAATAGAAATCATTAACTACTGTTCTTCAGCTGAGGTTCCAAATTAAGATCTTTAGGAATAGTAAATTTCTACTGTTTAATATCCTTATAAGAATATGTCACATTGTCCACAACTTTTAGTAGAGTAGCATGCAGCGTGGAGTTACCATTGCGCATTACGATGTTACCAAGACCTTACCACATCATCTGCCAAAGTTTTTATTTGAATAGTCTATTAAAAAAAAAAACATACACAAAAATCAAAAACAAAACAGTTATCTACTGTTTCACAATGAAGAAGTCTATTTCATCTCTTTGAACATTAAAAAGCACTTGAAGGGTTCTAACAGAACTGCAGCTAAAGCAGCATGGAATCTACAGTGTTTTATGGGACCCAAAGCAGGCTTGCATCCCAGTTCACCTTGCCTTCGGACTGTTTCACTAACGAACCCAAGAGCTGTATAGCTCTAGCACCCACACCTTTTCACAAAAATGCAGTAAGATCTCTTAGAAAGCTTTCCAAAACAAACATGGACTACTGGACTTCAAACAGTCAGCAGAGAGCTGGATGACATTTGCAGGTTGTGAGACTCAAGAGTTGAGGAGAATTTGCAGTGCCCCAGCTTCTTGAGCCTTGTGCCATTCTCTCCAACACTGAGTAATGTAAATTGATAGATGAACTGGTTAATGCCAGTACACTGATGGTGCACAGATCACTCGCTACTCTCCCTCCCTCCCTAGTATCCTCTCACTTTTTGCTTAGTGTCAGTAAAATCCCGCTGACAAAGATCACCAATGTTACATCTTTATTCACAGCCAAAAAAGTAATCTACATTGCATACCAACACCAATAATCATATCCAGGAAGCATTTGGTTAATAAACATTGCCCAGTTTACACCAAGCACTCACAAATAGGTAAGTAATGTCCAGAACTTTTTTTGGGGGGAGATCCAAAACAAAAACAACTGCTGTATATGAAAAGGTGTGGTAACTGATCCATAAGGACAGAGCCCTGCAAGTCACTGGTTAGGAAAGAGAGACCCTATTTTACTGGGCAGATAGCTTGAGTTTGTTTTCACCAGCTGAAATGATCAAGGTGCTTCTAGTCAATATCCCACTGCACTGTGTATTGTTAACCCAGTGGACAGGCTCAATGTTACTGGAAATGAACCTGTCACTGTTTAACATACACCACTCAACAATTTCCTTCCCCTTGGTGGAAGAAACTAACACACTATGCTCCTTTCTATGTCTACTTTCTGTCTCTTTGCTACATTGTAAATACTGTATTTCTAAAACAAATAAATTTGCAAGACTATACAAATAGTGGCAGAGGCATCAAGGTGAAAGGGAAGGGCAATGTGTTCATACTTGGAAGTGGAGATTATTGAGGAAGAAGTCCAAATGCAGTAAAGTCTAGCCATGACCCAGAGACAGCTCTGTAAGCAACAAGTTCTACAACTCTGTATCTGTTTCAGCAGGCACTTGTACTAGGAATATATTATTTTCTCTTCTCATTTAAGTACTGTCAATCACTCCCAGAATCTGGAACAGGATAATCTACTCCATCTCTACATTTATATTGCATTTGTCATTCAAACTCCTCTGGGCAAAATACAGAACACTAAAGCAAGATACCACACAGCCACCTCAAGTGCACTTCCCAGATCTCCTTCTGGTGCATGAGCTACACTGCTGACAGGAACTACTCCAGATAAGCAACACATTTAAGAGGTAGAAGAGAAACTGCAAGCAGCTGGAGGCAGAGGCAAGGCAGTTGTGTACCTGCGGATTCTCACTGACACACAATTTTGACAGTCTCTTATACTAACAAATCACACATCCAGTCTGATCTAAGAACACAAACCAAAAGTAGTTTAGCTCCCCAGAAGGAAGTGTAAGATACTGCAATTTTTGTAGGCAGCTCTCTAGCATTACTCTTTCAGCCATCTATCTATAAGACAGCCAGAGCAGCACAAGACAAGTGGTGACAAGGCCAAAAGCAAAGGTTTGGCAAAAATCACTATGATAAAACATTTGCAGATAAGGGATAACAAATCAGTATTTCTATGTAGAAACACACATATAATTTAACACAGTAGCATATAATCTCTTTCCTATTTCTTAATAGCAACACAAGCCATGGAACTTCATCAACTCCTGCATCATAGAACTAACTACATGCTTCTGAGACCAAAGAGCACGTGAACACCTCACACCAGGCTGCCAAAATGAAAGGTGTTGGGTCAGTGGTTGAACTTCATGATCTCACAGGTCCTTTCCACACTTGCCTGTGATTCTATGTTGACAGCACAGAAAGTCAGTGCTGTTAAGACAGGAGGATGGCAGCTATCTTCTCTACTGGGAAGCTGCCTAGTTCCTCCAGTTCCTCTGCTTTTACTCCCAGGAGACTCACCATCCAGAAATGAGCAATACTAGGAAAAGAGGTCAGACAACTTCTCATGCTAAATAAAGCCAGAGAGCCACACAAGTTGGTAATTATTAACAGCAGAGGGCACTAATTCTTTAATCACAGTGCTGGGAGATTGAGTGCCTCTGCTCTGCTCCCAGACAGGAGGAAAGGGAAAACAGGCCAGAGGCAGGTTGAACACTCACCCTCACAAATGCCATTATGTGATCCTCAAGGGATGGGGGAAAGGGGCACCTTGAACTGTGTCTCTGTGCAATGGAGACCCTACAGAACAGGCTCTGACTAAAAATGGAGGTTTAGAGCAACTGAAACAGCTTCCTCATTTCTGTGATTGCCAGAACACTACCACCCTCCAAAAGCAAATGGACTGTTCAAAAACCTGCATTTTCCCAGATGACTTCAAAGAAATCTTTATCAAAAAGCAAACTGATTCCAAAATTTAAAAAAAAAAAAAAAAAACAACTTTAAAGAAACTTAGTCTTAATTTCAACAGTTTTGTAACTGTAAGGATTCTGGCAAACCTCTAAAATAAGGGTAGCAGCACACACTGACACAGTTTGTGCACAGGAACTCCAGGTAGCTCCAAGAAGACCTGACATGTCACATGCACTGTCTCTGTTGCATGAGGACAGGTATGAGTTTCCATAGAGAAAAGAAGGCAGTCATATTTGGCAATATGAAGACAGCACATGGGACTGCATCAACTGTCAGCAGTGTAAGTGGGGAAAAGAAGTATTAAGGAATTCTGCTTCTCCATGTGTTTGAATCCTCAGGCTAAGCATACACATTGTTGCCAAATATTTTATTTTTGGGGTCATCTGCAGACTAGCATTGCACTTATTTGGGGCTTAAATAATTTCCCTTTCCAATCTAATAATCTTGGTAATGGCTAGTTCAATGGTCTTCCTCAAAGAACACTATATTTCAAAAGAATAGGATTGAGACAGTCTAGTGGAAATTGTTTCATGCTTTGCTTGATAAGAAAGCTTATTTCAGAAGCCTCAGCTCCTAACCTTCCTTTAGTAAAACGCTAGTAGATCAGAAGTGCATTGGAAAAATTCCAGGAATCCTTTGATATCCCCATGCAGCTTTCTGTGCATACATTTGGTGCCTGTAAAAAGTGCCAAACATACTTTATCAGACAAGAAGCCATCAAAGTGGTCATTATTGTACTGGTACTGGGCAGGATTGCTTGTCATTATCAGCATTTTCCATTTACTGCACCTACAGCAAGCAAATCAGTTGGTTTGGAAGAAAACCAGAAAATGCTTTTTCCTAGGAAAAGAGACTGAGATCACTTGCTAAAGCAGTCACTTGAGTAGCCATTGGGTCAACTTCCAGGACTTCACTAACAAAAAAGAACACAGAACTGCTCCTAGTGCAGCCAAGGGATTGTTCAGATGCTTCCAGCACTGGTTCCACAAGTGTTGTTTCTTGTGCCTGTCAGTACCACACGTTCAGCCTGCACCTCTCCTGCTTGCTCTTCAAAAATGCAACTGTTAGGCTTCTGAGCTTTGAGTTGTTAGGGAACTTGGCTTTTGCTTTTTTTGGTATAATATTATTGTGAAGTGCTTTTGAAACATTCTGCAAGAGCTGAACTGGAAAAACTATGTCAAAACAATTCCTGACATAGTAAGTGCAGACTTGATCTCAATTTTACGCTTAGATAAAGGCTCTGTGTTGGAGCTCTTTGCTTTCAAGGTAGCAGCAGAACAAAGCCAGTTTGGCTAGATAGCAATACTTGATGCTCATCAAATTGCTGTTCATCTTCCTTCCTGTGCTGGGCTCTCCTCAGGGCAAGTGGCTAATCTTTTCATTCGGCCACACTGTGGAGCTGCTCAGTCCAAGTGAAAGCTCTTATAAAGCTACTGAGTTTGGTCAATTAATAGACCTCCTCCTTTTATACCTCACTTCCTAAAGAGAGAGACTCCTTTTTATAGCATGACAAGGCTCATCTTCACTCTTACTGAACTGCACTCTTAGTTTGTTTTACCCTTTTACAGACACACAGCTCTTAACTACAATTACATGCTCTGAACCTGGGATTGAGCTTTTGTTGAAACCTAGGTTTTCCTTTTGAGATGAGTACTGACCAGTTAACTTGACAGAAAGAGTGCTTCTGAAATCACTCTGAAAAATGAAGCAGAAAGTGCTTTGAGAAACTGATCTGAGAAAATTCTTCAGTACTTTGGCACACCTTTTTTCCCATTCCTGCTTCCTTGCTTCCTATCTCCCAGTTCAGGCCAGTACAGCCTAACACCCCTGTACCAGCGGCACACTCAATCCCTGTGTACTTTTCCTGTTATATGCAGAGATGATTTGGGGAAGATTCTCAAGTGAGCATGGTGCTGACTTCATAGAGAATCTCTTGCTCTCACAGCAGAAGAATACAAAGCAGCAAAATGTAGACAGGAATATGGGGAAAGTATACTATACAAGAACTAACTGCTTGTATCTGTTTTGAGGAGCCTAGAATCCAATAAATCTTATGCTGGCTTAGTATTTGTTCCTCACAAAGCTACACTGACCTAAAAAAAGAAATCCCAGAGACTTTTAAAGGTCATATTCTAATGACTAGCATTAGCTCTTACCATATTAAGAAAGAAGAATAGACTGCAGAACTAACATTTTTCCTGACTAAAGCACTTGTCTTGCTCAACTATCCCCAAGAGGACAGCATTGATTTAGACAAAGCCACTTGCAAACATAACTAATCAGTTGTGACAAACAGGTACCTTCAAGAATATTTAATTTCTGTGATTATTTCCTCTCATCTTCATGCCTAAATATGCATCATGATATGTGTTTATGTGATCCCATACCAAAGTTATTTACCTTTGACTAGCTAATCCCTGAGCAAACAGGAGAAAATGGGCCTGTGCACCCTCAAGCCACCCTGCATCCACCAGTACCTTTACTGCAATTCCCTGACTGTCTCAAATTTACTGTTTTACTTACAAATTTGTTCTAAACCATGAGGCAGCACTGCTCTGGAAGTTTCCCATTCCTCAGAGAAGCTCTCACACACTTATCCTCACACGAAAGGGTAAAATAAATATGTTGATTTGGTTTTGTTATAAAAACATAACTTCATACTTCCAGCACAACTAGGAAAGCAGTAAGAGTATGTGTGTTAAGAAAAGAAAATATATATATGTATACACAGACACAAAAATCACCAAGGAATAGAATGCAGGACTCTTTCCATTTATGTTTTTCAATCATCTGGCAACTTTTACACTTACATTCTACACATTCCAGTAAACATAACATTCAGCATTCCTTACACTTCCTCTAATGCCATCTTGTCTCCCATGATTTACTCTGAGGATCACTAAAAGAACCAAGATGAGAGCCACCTGTCATATGCATCACCTTAAACTTTGTCTTCTTCCACTCCCCCAAAAAACAGTCTGAAATTAACACAAAAATCCAATTCCATGTTTACACAGGAGGTGTCTGTATCAATTAGAAACTCTTCAGAACATTTGTTTTACATAACAGAGAAGGTGTGGTGACTACAGTATGCACTACACCTTAAGACCAAATATTTCCACACCCAGGTGGACTGAAGACCTTCAGCAGTTGTATCAAACCTTATCACATTTCCCAAATGTGGGCTTTCTCCAGAATTGAGCTTCCAAGGTATTTCTCCATTACAGTGAATCAGATACCTTTAGGGTTTATTTCATGAAACAATATCATTTAATTGTGCCAGGGGAGGTTTAGGCTAGACATTAGGAAGCATTTCCTCATGGACAGCGTGATTGGGCACTGGACTGGACTGCCCAGGGAGGTAGTCAATTCTCCATCCCTGGAGGGCTTTAAGAAAAGATTGAATGTGGCACTTAGTGGCATGGTTTAGCTGATGCCATACTGTTGGGTCATCTTGGAGGTCTTTGCCAGCCTTGGTAATTCTGTAGATCCTTCTCAGATCTGTCCATGTGCACACAAGGTGCTGCTTTCCCACTACATACCATTTAACAGCTATCATAAGGAGATAGAGACAAAGCAGGCACAATCCTAAGTTAATAGTAATAGTTACAGAACTTCAGACAAACCAGTAGAAAAGGAGGAATTCCAGTGTGCCATGACACTAGTCTGATTAGCTCTAGCAAATAACTAAAGAAGGAATAATAAAGGAGAGTTTTCCACTGGTTCCATTTCACAGCCTTGTTTGTCCCAGTGCTACACACAAACTGCCCAGTGGAGCACCAAGGTGGGACAGGGACTGCTTAACCCACAATGCTGCCTTAAAACAAGCTGATTCCTTAACTGTCACCCTTTCACCCATACAATTAATAGGTAATAAGTAGACTACATTTGCTTTGCAGACTATGTTAGGACTACTCTTGTCAAGCAAGATTCCACTTATTGGGAAGTTATGCTTGAAAGTGGAAAACCTCGAGATGCTCACTCCACAAATACTGTAGGAACAGCTACTCAATTCACCAGATCTCAAGTAAAAGATCAGTTTGATATAAAAATAATATGCAAGTTCAAGACAACTTAGCTTTGTCTGCCTGCAACTTTAGAAAATGCTACACAAATACTAACAAAAGTCTTTCAAGGGTTAATCTCAAAACTATCTGCTCTACTACCATAGCCCTTTACAACTAAAAACTTATTTCCTCCAAAAAAAGTTACTAAATTACTAAAATAAAATGCTGACTGTAAAGAATGACCATGGTATACAAGCTGGAAGGAATTGTGTAAAAACATTCATTTGAATAATTTCCTAACTTCTTGTGGGTTTAAGGCTGAACAAGTAAGCTGATGAATAACCAACTGAAATTGTCAGTTGCTTCAGCAGCAACTGTCATCTCTTGTTCTACTTCACCTCAGTTTGCACAGGGATCAACAGAATTAGAGGAAAGTTATTAGCCATTATTGTTTACCTCTAAAGCACTTCAACTGATGCAAAAACATGAAGTCATCTTGCACCCCAGGCAACATTTTGAAGCCTATCTTTTTCTTCTGCTGGGTCACCAGCAATCACAGCATCATTATCATGCTTTACTGGCTATTTGTAACAAACACAGAAATTTATCCTCAGTAACTTGGATATTCATCACCACAGTGCTTAAAATCTCAGAAAACATCCCTTACATTTGCTATGCAAAGCTCTCACAGTAATTGTCTTTCCCATTGCCTAGGCAGAATCTGCTTTGTTTGCAAAGCTTCCTGTGCTGTACAGAACAGCTCTACAGTTTTGTCTTACAAGTAGTAGTTCAGGAAGTTTAATTACCACAAGCAGAGAGGCTTATCACTGTATCTATCACCTCCTTTAAACGGTGTCAATATCAATTCACATTACAAGCTAAAGCATTTACCTCAACATCAGCACCAAGCACACCCTACTCTTACTCTAGAGAGCCTCGGTATGCTTTTCAGCAACAAAATTTTCCCAAGATATTAATTCTACTTTTCAGTAATGGTAGCACCCTAACTAACTTCACTTGCTGGAGAATCTTGGCTTTCACCTAGCAAGGCCAAGTATCTTTTAAAACAAGCACTTCACTTCTTACTTCACGTGGATGCCTGAGGAAGAATCCTCTGCAGGCATGGACTGATTTTACTCAGAGATGCTATGATCTCAAAGGCAAGACATGTTATTCATGTGCCAACAATCTCTGCTCAAGCTGATTCATAGTTCACGTATGCAGCACGCAAACATCTACACAAGTCATGTGTAAAGAGCATATCATCTTTCCAGAGGAGAATGACACCAAACCATCTTGGGAGTCAAAGGTAACAGTGCACTGTAGGTCCTGTAGCACACAGCCTGACAGTGACTGATATTAGAGACACAATTTAAAGCACTTTGACTCCTGCACTGATGTGGGTGGAGCTGGGAAACCTATCCTCCCAAGCACACTATGTTTCCTTTTCTTTTAAAGCTAATTGATAAAAAGTTTTTATTCCATTGTTTGATGCTAGTTTATGGCACATTACTCAGAATACTGAGTTCATAGCTTTGGATTCATCTCACAGGGCTTAAAAGACTTCAGTATTATGTATAAACCATTTCTGCTTTTAAAACAAAGCATGAGTTGCTCCTTGTGGGATGAATTGCTCTCCAATTAAATAAGCTCCTTCTTATCCCAAACAATTAGATTTTCATGTCATACAAAATCTGTCTCCCAGTCTACTTTAAAGACAGCATCACACTCAGAAGACATCCCCTTTCAGAAATTCAGTTTGTAGTTAAGTGGATAACTTAACTTACACCCAGCTCACAAACCTGAAGTGAACTTGGGGGTAATGGAGCATGCTTTAAGCATGGCACTAGCCACTACATGCACAGAACTATTTCTACTTATGCCACCACTGAAGTGACATGACTTAATATTAACTTCACTTAAACACTCCAAAACCATTGACCATATTAACTTCTAGTTAGTCAGAATTCCAATAGCCAAGCAAGCACCAGAAATCCTGTTAGAACACCTCTCTTCAAGTACTGATTCAGAGAATTGCAGATGTTTGAAAGGATGACATTCCTTTCCCAGGTTAGTCCAAAATCCTGCTCCAAAAGCAGGGTCCACATGAAATTGAAACTACGCTGCTAAGGCTTTATCTAGGTTTCCAGGTCTTGAAACCTCCATGGACAGGGATTCCAGTGTCTCTGGTCAGCCAATGCTTAATTATCATCCTAATCCTTTTTTTTTTTTTACCCTTATACTCTGTTTCCTCTCCTGATGCTTTCTAAGCACCTCTGTTTCCCATTCTCTTCCCATGGACTTCTGTCAAAAGCCTGGCTTTAAACTTCTCAGATTAAAAGATGAACAACTTGATAAGACTTTGGGTTCAGCTAAGCTCTGAAAACATTAGACCTGACACTCGCAAGCACTTACTGATTTCCTAGGTACCCAACAGAATTACACACTTCCCATGTGATACTGAAGTGTTAAGGGGAACAAACAACATCTAAGTTAAGGATTAACAAACACAGGAATCCCAGCAATCTCCCTGACAACCTTAATTTAGTCTGTTTCCCCTAGTTTAACAAGCACACTTAAAAAGCAAAACAAGCACATTGCCAAAGCCAGTTAAGGAGGTAACTGCTCGTTGCCATCTCATGCCAGCCTATTCCCAGGGCTGGCTCAAGATCAGATGATTGTTTGCCAAAACTAATTTTTTTTTTCTGCCCATTTCATTGTAAACAAAAAATAATGACAAAAACACCAGGCACACATTCCCACCTCCAGTCCTTGTGCCAGCAAAATAGGAAGAGGAAGGGGGGGGAAAAATGAAGCCCAAGCTCTTTCAGCAGCTGTGATTTGTCAAGGTGCTCCTAAGACAGACATTAAACAACAGAAAAATACTCCACTTTGCACTCTACTAGTATAAAAAGTGGAACTAAATTCTCATTGTGAAGTTCTGTCATGTCCAACAAATGTATGAAGCTTGAATGACTCAAAATGACCTAATGCAGAAAAAAAAACAGAGGTAGCAGTTCTAATTTAGCCCATCTCCAGTGATTTGTCTGCATACACACACCATCAATTATCTTACAGAAAACTACTCCAAACTATCACTTTCTTTTCTAGCAGACATCCTCTCTTAGTCCTTAGAAAAACCAAAACACACACATACAAAAATGCAAACAAAAACCACAACATATCACCAAACTGCTATGCTTCTGCAGGCCACCTTCTACTTTCAGATGAAGAGCATGGGAAAACAAGAAACTTCCACCCTCCTCTTCTTCTAGAGTCTCCCTTCCCCCAAAATAATGACTTCAGCTCTCCCAGCTCCCTGTGATCTAGAGCCATTTTTAGTCTATCATATAAAAATCATTCCTGTACATTTCTTCCCAATGATCTGCCTAATTTCAGCTGCTATGGCAGGAACTAAAAATAAACCCTCTGTTCTGTTCTATGTAGTTGCACACCCTCTCCCACCAAGTCCTTGTTCAGCACTCCACTTGATGTGTGAAATAAGTTCTGAAGAAGAAACAGGCTCCTCTCAGCACACTGCAGAGTTCCTTGAATCACACACAATAAACTGACAGAGCATAGGTTGATCCATCTCTGTAACTCTGCTGAAACTTGGTGGATTACAAGTTATGAAGCTGCACTAGGAAAATCTCCAAACTTTGAGAAGCTTTGTACACAAAGTCTGTGACAACACTTGCACAAAAAGCATGGCCTCCCAAATAAACCTTCATCTTATTTGCACAGTAAAGAGAATGTGAATGAGGAGCAGGTAATGTTGCTCTCCAAGTATCTAAAGACATTGCTAACCCCAGTAGAACCTCATTCCAAATTAAAGCTAGCAAAATTCAGTGAGCTAAGTCTCCCATATAATGGAAGAAGCCTTTCCCTGATTACAGTCTTGTTCTTCCGTCACAAATCCAGGGCAGTAATTGATAAATGTGGCTTCACACTCATACCATCTCAAAACACACCTGTATCCCACCTCTTTTCTTCCTCAGAGGTAAATCCCTCTTCCTGTCAGTTTCATACACCATTTGTGTGCATCATGCCCAGAATGAACAAAAAAAACCCAAACAATAAACCTACTTTCCCATTCAACTCATTCACTCAATTGTATCATCAGAGGTCCTTTATCTCAGGGCAAAACTATCTTTCAGAAGGTATCTGATTAAAGCAACATACCACTGCTCTGATCCATGTTGCTGCAGGTCTGTAATTGTTCCATCAAGAAACCAAAGCATCAGAAGCATATGATTGCACACAAAAATCAAATACTAACATAGTGGGCTTTTTCCAGTAAATATAACAATAGAAGTCTACTGTAGTGATTTAGAACGACTGAAAAGAACACGCAATGGAAACATTTGTCCTGTTTAATCCAATTTTGAGCTCATTTCACTTCGATATTTTTAAACTATGTATTTCTTTCAGAAAGAAGTGCTCTCCTATGCTAGAGCAAAATTCAAATTTGTGTCCACATAGAAGCACTTTCCTATGGGATTTTTAAATAACAGAATCACACAGAATCACATCAAGGTTGGAAGAGACCTCTAAGCTCATCAACTCCCACCATCCCTAGCACTCCCACACCACTAACCCATGGCCCTAAGGAGAGCAGCTCAATGTTTCTTCAACCCCTGCAGGGATGGTGACTCCAGCACCTCCCTGGGCAGCCTGGGACAAGGCTTAACAACCCTTTCAGGGAAGAAATTCTTCCTGATATCAAATCTAAACCTCCCCTGCAGCAACTTGAGGTCATTTCCTCTTGTCCTCTCACCGGTAACCCTGGAGAAGAGACCTACCCCCATCTCACTGCAACCTCCTTGCAGGGAGTTGTAGAGAGAGCTAAGGTCTGCCCTGAGCCTCCTCTTCTCCACACTAACCAACCCCAGTGCCCTCAGCTGCTCCTCATCAGACTTGTTCTCCAGACTCCTCCCTAGCCTCACTGCCGTTCTCTGGACACACTCCAATGCCTCTGTGTCCTTCTTGTTTTCCTGTAAGCATCTTCAAGTAGATTTCCTATCTACTTTAGGCAAAGATAGTATAAACATCTTGTTTATATGAAGTTTATTTATATTTACCCTATGCAAGGAAGTTTGGGTTTGCTTCCAATAACACCATGAAACAAAATATTTGGTTACCTTTTGCTAAGATACACATGGTCACTTTCAATGCAAGCACCCTTCAAGCTACTCTGTACTCTGGCTTTCTGTTGTCCTTTTAAATAATTGTAACTCTCAGTAAATTCTCAATCCTCATATATGTTACAAACTTAACGTCTTGCCCACATGCACTCTAGCAGTTTTCAGTGACACACAAACTCCACAGTATACTCTGTGAAAGGAACACAAGGTAAGAGCACTTACATATTGCCTTACTTTCACCACTATGTGTGAAAACCTTTGTAACTAGTATTCTATTCAATAAGAAAAGCCAAGTAAGTTTTAAGTGCCTGCTACACTGCTGCTCTTGAAAATCCACCAGAGGACCGAGCTAAAACGAGTTGATTCAAGTTAAAACAAGTGCAACAGAAGTAAAGCATTAATAGTAAATAGTGTCATATTAACTGGTCTTGAGATATAATCCAGTGCTGTTGGCTTCAAAACGTATCCAAGTTTCAAGTCATTAGGTCCATAAGTAGAAGTATCTTCTTTCAAATCACAAAGCACAAGCAAAATGAACAAACTTTACAGACCTAAGCAGGACTTGTGCTCAAATGCTTGTCAAATCTTTCCAGAAAGATTGCACAATATCCGAATTTTTCATTTATTTTCAGATTAATTCCTAAATTCACTTGGGAAGCAAACCGTGTGCATCATAACCACCGATAGTCTGGATGTTTCGATACAGACAGGGGGGAAAAACCAACAAACCCACACACCAATCTGTGATCTTTCACTCGAAAGGGGAGCAGAAGAGAGGTTACACCAACAGGTCCTGCTTACCGAGCAATGCTGTTTCCGCACCCCCTCCCCAAAGGCACTGGCCGAGCAGTATCCTGCCGAGCAGCCTCTCCGTATCCCACCCCTCATGGAGCACACGGCAATTCCCGGCTCCTGCCAGCGACCACCCCCGGCGCCTGCCCACGGCGCGGCCCCCAGCGTGCCGCCCGCCCCCCTCCAGCTGTCACCTCCCTCCTCCAGAGAGCACCCCAAACCCCTCAGCAGTAGAAAAGCAGCGCCCCTAACTCCTCAAAGCCTAGCACCCTGGGCTCGCCCGCACGCCCCTCCGCCCCACAGTCTCTACTTGGTAAGCAACAAGACAGCACCCAAGCCTTCTTCTCCCTCCCCCCCCCCCCCCCCCCCNCCCTCCCCCCCCCCCGCGACTTCCCCCCCATGCCCCCCCAGGCCGTCCCCTGCCCCCTCCGAGCCCCACAATTCGCTCACCAGCTTGGGCTTGTTCCGGCTCTCCTCTTCCGCGGCGCGCCCGCTCCGCTTCGGGTTCATCCTGCCGGAGCTCAGGGGCTCCTCGCCGCCAGCGCCCGGAGCCGCCTGACCCTCCATCCTCCCACCGGCTCCAGCAGCAATTCCCTCTCTAACCGGGGCTGTATCCTCAAGGCCCCATAGGGCCGACACGCAACACCGGGCGTCTCCCCGTCCCCTCCCAGTCACAGCTCGGGCAGTTCCTGGTCCCGCTGCCCCGCCGCCTCCTCCCAATCCAGCGCCTCACAGACGCCAAACGTCTCCACGCATGCTCCTCACCCAGTGCCCTCTGCACGCATGTGCGCTAGCGGCGCGCGTGCGCGGCTCAGAGCCGCGGGGGCGGGCGGGAGCCGAGGGGGCCTGGCAGTGCCCGGCCGGAAATGGCGGAACTGGAGAGGGGGGGTTGAGCAAAAACGCCCACGAGAAAGGTGAAGCGTGAAACAGAACGGAGCCGGCTTATAGTGTAGGTAGAGCGATCCCGAGGGCTCCCGGCTGCGTCATTCCTTAGGTTGCTGTGGGAGGAGGAAAGGCTGAGAGCGGTACTTGGTATTCTCCTCTCAGGCGGAGTTGGCGGCTCCGGGGGCGGGCAGGGAGCCGAGGCGGCCTGAGCCGGCTGTGGTAGTGCAGGCGTCCGAGAAAAGCCTTGTCTCCTTGTGATCTTCACCCAGCAGGTGCTCGGCCTCGTGTGCAGAGTGCCCAGACACCTCACACAGGGAGGGTTTCCGAATGAGGTGGCTTTGCGTTAAGCATGTGTCCCTGTATTTTCCCTTGAAAGCACACATGACACAAAGAATAACTGTGATGTTCTAACTAAAAGTGAACTATTACCACAAGCAAAATTACTTTTTTTTCTATCGGAGTTGAGATCTTTGTTCCCCCATATCTGAGTCATCTCTATGTGTGCATGCTTCACAACAGTGAAGAATTGCCTAAACTGTTTGTGTGGGTTAGAGAATCCCTTTGGTCAAGCTTCACTGTGTGAACTGAAGGGCTCAGCATGGATACACCAGCATGGACAGTGGAAACAAGGCTTGCATGCCTGGTTATTAGGTGGCTTATGTGGGCAGATGTCTTTGTATTAGTCTAGTTCTTTGAAAAAGAGAAAAGTACAGTTCTTGTGTTGGTATAGCTGAATCTATGCTTAAGTTACGCTGAGAAAACTCAAGAAAACAATCATAAATCTGTTGTTTTGGTGGGACAAGGATTCCACAAATCTTTAGAGTCCAAATATAGGTACAGATGTGTTAGATTGCCCTCCAGAAAAGAATCTTAACTCAGCACTTCTTCTACAGTGGGCTTGTCCTTTTAAAAAGGCAAGAGGGATCAGTGCAGTGAATTTTCCCCATCTCTAATACACATGTAGTTAAAACATGCCTCAGTTTCATGTAGCTGCCTGCAGAGATGGGCACTGTAATGTTATTTCCAGCTACATTAGTTTAGAATTTACAGTGTATCATTCTACAGCAATAGTTTAACAACATTTTGCTCAGATCTGTTGTTTTGTTCTCTTCAGTTAGCCCTAATGGTCATTTTGTTTTTCTGTGCTGTCTTTATTCGTCTTTATTAAGCAGCACCCATAACTGGAGCAGAAAGGTCAGTTATTCCAGAGAGGTAGAAAAAACAGAACAGTTTCCAACTGCCTGACATCTCTGTACACAAATACAAGAGGTTTTAATCTGTTAGTTCAGTATAACTCTTAAGCACTTGAGAGCTTTTTTTACTCCAAATTCTGCATTTGCCACAGTACTACTCACATACTGCCTTAGCCAGGTCTTATTCAATAAAACTTTTACATTGGGCTAACCTCTAAGATTCAAGAGCAGCAGGCAGAACATTACAAAAATACTTTGTGGGATGAGTGAAAACAAGTGCACATGGCCAGAACTGAAAAAATGGAGCAAATGTATGTTAGGGCATTGAGTTAGTTCAGTTTTTGATGGTGTAAAACCCAGATCATGTTCACAAGCATAAGCAAAAGAGAAGACTGAAGTCAGGTTTAGGGACTATGCACACTACATTGAAAACAAAACACAAAACATTGACTGTTTTTAGTGCCAGTATGCATTGCTAACTATACTCTTGTCTAATTGATGGAGAAATGATGTGCAACCATCAGGCTCTAGCTACATCATGTGATGAAAGAGCTGCCCCACAAATACTCCTAGTTCCTCTTTTCCTCCTGCTGTTTACCTGCTCTCCTGGGACAAATGGCTGGTTGGTTAGCATACTTACTGTCACTTTCTTTAACTCTAGCTTACAAATATTTTGCAAATCCCCACACACAGTACTCAGCTGTGACTTAAATTGTTGTTTGAGTTGTACAAAGCATTGCTACAGGATTTTCTGGGGACTTGCTTTTGACTAGATTACTATGAATCAAGCATCATTACATTTACTTCACAGCCTCCTCAGCAGAAGTAAAATCCTTACCACGTGCTTATTGAAAATATTTTTAGTCATAACTCTAGCATTTTAGTTGTTTGGGTTTTTTTTCCCCAGTTTCCAGTGCTGAGAAACAAATATTCCATGTATGAACTGAGTATCTTTGATCATATAAACTCTGCAGGCAATTTGAAGTTAAAGGAGTGAGGTGAACTAATGCAACTATCATAATTAGGAAAATTTAAAAGGAGCAGCCCCTCTACACCCAAACAAAAACACCCAGAAAACCACAACTCTGCTCGAGGCAACCAGAGAAAGCTCAGATCATTTGGCAGGCTTTTGGCTCACTTCAGAGAGCAACAGAGTATGGCCTGAGGGTGGGAACTAGGAGTTGTACAAACTGTTCTTAACTTCGTATCTGAAGGAAATGTACTTTAAAACGATGCATTTTACAAAACTGATTTTACAACATTAAAAACATGGAACTCTGAAAGGTTCCTGCTGTGCAGATGCTAACATTTCTCCTTGTGTTTTTTTTCATGTAAACTCAGTCAAGTAACCACAACAGCTAACAGGGTCAGAAAACTGCAAATGTGCATCTGTGAAGAGAGTCACACAATTAACATTGAACAAAATGATCTGAAGACTGATAAGCATGAGATATTTTGAGCCCTCTCAAAAAAATGTACTGGTTTATATCTGAATTTGAATGAAACAGGCCTTTGAAATTGACTAGGTGACCCAGCAAATATAAGAACTTACTGCTCTAGCACCCTCCCTCTAAACATATAAAGGATACAGGTGTGCAAGATTCAAGAAGACACATACACCAAATATATCCGAAAAAGAAAAGGGTTCTAGTTGTATCAGGTTTTATAAATTCAGGGATAGATTTTTCCATTTGCCTGAGAAGGCACAGACTTGCAACACCCCCCCAAAAGCTGCCAGCCCTCATGAGATGATGTGCATGTGCTCCAGTACTGGTAAGAAACCCTCTGTAAGCAGTAGCAAAGGTTTGCTGAGCATCTCTTTGATGAGCTTGTAGAGTTGTGGTGTGATCACACGAAGACTCACTAACTAGTCCTTAAACTCAAGAACTGCTTTCAGCTGAAGGTACTACACTCTCATGAAGCTGATGCCATTTGTTACAAACTGTCACCCAAAAAACAGGATGTTTTTTTAGTTTTGCATCAAAAGTGTTGAAAGTTAGGAACTTTAAGTCATTCACTTTCTTACCAAGGTAGCTTTGCATTTCTTTCAGTACTGCCAGATAGTGAAACTGTTTCCAGCAAAGCACTAGTTCATAGTTTCCTTACAAGATCTACCTGAAGCAGACATTTTCTGCCACAATTCTTGTAACTGGATGGAGGCATCATCCCACCAGTACTTAGTCTGATTAGACCACAAACTAGGCATTCAGCTCACTGTTTCAGGCTCCTTGCAGAAGAGACTGCAATGCCCAGGGCTGGCTGCTTTGGGCAAACAGCCAGGGCAAAGAGGAAAGGCTAGTACTCCCTCAACTCTCAGATTTTGAGCTTTTATCACAAATAGTCTGCTGTGTCTTCCTGGTTTTGGTTCACTCTGTTCTAGCTGATCAGCTGTTGAATCTTGCTCTTATTATGCATGATGTGAAATTAAGAAGTGTCTTTGTACTGTAGAGCAGAGCATCAGTAAGACTGTAAAACAGGTAAAATATTGCAAAGTCACTGCAGTGGTTCTGCAGCCATGGACACAGTAAACTCCAACAGTACTGTGGTAACATCAAAAACCAGCTGAAAACTCCCTATTCTGTGACAGGGATGTTGTTACCATACCCTAGGCTTTTAGCACCAGTGGCTAAGTGCACCAGCAATTCATGCAGATGTTCCCCCTCAGCTTCTAATAGTCACAATTATGCTTCCAACTTTAAGGAAAACTCCCCAAACCACCTCAAATTATCAAGCTTTTTTTTTGCTGTATCACACCATTTTGAGGAGTTAACAGAAGTCTTTGTCTTAAGTGCACTAGGGAAAAAAAAAAAAGGAATTGTTCTGCATAATACCACAAGAGAAAACACAGTATTTAACTTCACCACAAACAGGAAGCATGCTCTTAAGTCACCCAGTAGTACATTCCCCAGCTTTTCATCCCAAAATTCTCTATCATTAGCACAACCACTCTACCACAGAAAACATACCACAGTCCTTCCACTGCTCCTGGTGAGCTCTAAACTGGCTTGTCACTCTTCCTCACTGCAGTCAGTTTTTACTCTTCCTGCTATTTCCTCCTTTTTTTTGCAGTTTTAGTTGGCATCTAGTTATATTTAGATATTTAAAAAATCCTAAAATTAATCTTCAGGAGGAAATCAGTTGTTTACAGTGCACAAGAATATGGTAAATAATACAAAAGAAAATAACAGGGTATAGAGCTTATCTTAGCAGGTAGGAAAATAAGATTAGAAGGATAAACTACTAAGCAAGGAAAATCAATGAAGACTATTATTTGCATATGAATCAATATTCCCTGTTGGCAAAATAACCTCACTTTCTAAAAAATACTCTCTGACTACTTAATAAACATGGTTTGTTTACAAACCTAAATCCAGAGAAAATCCACTCCCTGATAAGATAACTCCAAGAAATAGTTGTTTGCTAAAGCTTTATTTACTCTAAAGCAATAATTTCCTGGCCTGTTCAAGGCAATAATTGTGCATTGTATAGTGTTTCTGTAGATGAAGTCAGAAGTTACTACCATATTTACACAAAACTCGTTAGTGATTTGAAGGTACAGTAAAACATCTTATAGTAACCTTAACACAAAGTGAAAATCCATGTTACAATCATGAACAGTATCACAAATGTTACTTAAAAGCACACCTAATTCTGAACATTTCTGTCAGTGGATAAGAATTACAGTTCCAGCACAATTATTTTTCTGTGGCTCCTGGTCCATTCTGGTTTTTAACCAGCTGTGAGATGGCTGCACAACAATTCAGCTGTTAGGCTATAAACTTTTCAATTCTAAGTCAACTTACAGATTTTGCCTGTATTTATTTATAGGAAAAGGAAGCTGCCAGCTTCCCACCTATTGTTTAAAGCAAGTTTTCATGTTGCATATGCTGGTGAGGTAGTGGTGTCTGTGCTCACAGCTGACCTGTAGTTCAACTTTACTTACTATGTCTGGTTCTAATTAACAACCTAAAGCACTAGGGCTAGATGAGGGGTGTCATTAGTAAATGATACATTCAAAGGACAGAGTCTACTTGTGTCAAGGTACTTTCTTCAGTAAAGTCACTTATATAAATCCAGAAATAAAATTAATAACTGTTTTAATCTGAACAAATCTTTAGTGATTTTCATGTACTCCAGGCCAGGCTCCTCTATTACTTAGGAATTAAAAGATCAATATGCTTTTTAAGTTTGTATTTTCCAATGTATTTCTTTTTTGTTGCAAGCATTTTCCCTCTTTGAGGCAATGAACTAATTCTGTTTACACCATTTTCTGTATCTTGACCACTTTATAATTCTACATTACAAGTAGATTTATCTTCTCCAAATGACTTTTTATTTTCAGGCTTTAAGAAAATATTATTCATACATCAGTCATACTTTCTAAAAAAAAACCAAAAACACGTGCATGAAAAAATTGCACAGGATTGCTTCAGACAGTGATGGAAAAGAATAAATAGGAAAAAAAATCCCTTTTCATGATTTTGGCTTTTTCCCAGAGGAAAATCAAAACAAAACTAACAGCTGATATATAAACAAGCTCTCTTCCCCCCCTCCCCCCTCACTTTTAAAATACCAATCTGTAGTTTCACCTGGTAAAAGATATTGTTATTAGTACAACTGTCACATAAACTTCATATCTAGCAGCATTCTCAGTATTGCTGTCAAGGAAAATACCTACTGCCTTTCACCACTTTAAAATAACTTACAGTGTCTGTCCTGGTTTTACTGGGACAGAATCCTGGGCCAGCTCTTGTCTGCAGACTATTAGCAGCCAGGAGCCAAAGCCGGGAGAGGGGAAATATAGGACAGGTGAGCTGAGGTGGCTACAGGTGTATCCCAGAGCAGAATCATCCCAATCAGTATAAAGGGGGAGGTTCCCTAAAGGAGAGCTTTCTCCTCTTCATTCTTCTCTTGTTTTTCACAGTTGCTGGAGGGTTTTATTGGTCATTTCTGAGGACTGCTTTGTGACTGCTGTGTATTTGCTGAGGTGAGTATGACTTTGAATAGTTTATATTGATATTAGCATTAGTTTTGCTGTGTCATTGAATCTGTTTTCATGTTAGCCCATGAGTCTCCTCCTCTTGTGTGTGGAGGGGTCACTGGGTGATAGAATAACTGCTCTAGTTTGGCTCTAGATAGAGATAAAATGTAGATAGTATCACACAGAACTCCTTGGTTACTGCTTGTATCTTTTCACAGCATTTTGTATGCTAGGACACAACCACTCTATGTGACTAAAAGACTGTTATATCTTCTCTTAGAATACTAATTTGTTTTTCCAGCCTGAAAGCTCTGGAGATGAACTATACAGAGAAAGAAAAAAATGTAGTCTTGCCACTAAACATGATGTCTCAGTTTTCAAGTGTATAATTGATGTTCCTCATGAGTAGAGTATTTTTTAATTTTATGATAGATTTAAAGAGTGTTCAAAGTCTTAGTAAAAGCTGTTAAACTTTTATACTTAGTTGCCACCTCTAGTAGTTTGTACCCCAAGTACCTGTGTGCTATTTGTATCTATCATTACCTGCAGTTCTGCAGAAGACAGCAGAAAAGATGCTTCTTCAGAATGTGCCATTTTTCCCTCTGTGAGGCTACTAGAGAACTCTCTTGTCTGTTCTGTGTGTCTCCCTATGGGCTAGTGACTGAGCTGCACAACTTATCAGGATGTAGTATGTTTCCCAAATTGTTTAGTAAATATCTTTTGATGTTATCCAACAGCTTTTAAGAAAAAAAAAACAGCAACAGTTTAAGATAAACTCCTTTTGTTTACTATTGCTTTTCTGTACTCCATGGGTTCCCTTGACCATATTCAGCACTGGAGGCATTTCTGTTTATCTTGCTGTTCCACATCTTCACAGCTTTTAGAGAAACTAAATGCTTCCTGTAGCTCTTCTCTATCATACTCTGCACATGTGCCTCCTGATTAACCAGGGCTGGCCAGAACAGTGCTGGTTAGTGGTCAGGCTGCTCTACATAGTAACTTTCCCCTTTTGTTTATTTTGTCTACTAAGAAAGCTGTATTATGGGCAAATACTGTTTATAATTTCTCTAAGGAATATGAAAGCTTAATAGGTAAGAATTCTATAGGACAGGAAATGAATATCAGTGGGAATGGTTTTAAATGTCTCTTGCCATAGCCCATACTGCAACAAGTAGGTTCTGGGTGGAATTAAAGACATTCATTTTGCTGGAAATACATGTTTAAGGTGTTAATGAAGAGCAAACAGGCAGATGGACAAAAGCAGGCCTGATTCAAGCTAAAGATCATGTTTGGAAATCTTTGAGTGGTTCAATGGAAGAATTAGGTAAACTCATGGAATTTTCACCTATGGTAATTTCTTGTCCAGCATATTAATAATAATATCTCCTGCTAGAAAGATCTCTTTAACTATCTTGTCCTTTCTGTAGCACATATTGTTTATTGTTGGTATGGGCATTGTATGGAGGGATTACATCACCAGGTCTGCATCGAGGTTTTTCATAGCTGTGCAAACCCCAGTTTTTTCAGGGGAATGGTAGAACACATTTAAAGTGTATTTTTTTATTTTTTCCAAGTGAAGCTTGTCAGCTAGATCAGTGTGTGCTATTGCCTGTTTCTGGGCCTGGACCCTTTGGCATTGTGTTCTCTATTGAACCTTCAGTGATGGGAGTATGAGTACAAAGCTGTTAAACCAAAACACTCTCCTGCTTGTACCTCTCAGTGGGAACATGAGCACAAGCATGTGACAGGTGCTTGTTCTGTTGCTTAATGCATTATAGGAAGGTGACACAATGTTAGTGATAAGGAAGGTACAAGAACTGAAAGTTACTTGTGTAGAAGAATATAGGTTCAATTTACAGAAATGATTACTATCCAGTTTTTAAACAACTGATTATTTTCTGACCATCTTACAATTTGAGAATGCAGAGAGTATGGAAATCTGTGTATGAAACTGCCCAGGGTGGAGGCATTAAATCCAGAGGAAAGGGCTCTATAACTTGCATAGAGAGCTGGAAGGAGGTGAGGCTATCCAAAAGAGGGTCTGAAACAGAATCAGGAGCAGTAAGAGGAAGCTGAGAGGACAGTGGGGTAGTTTGTAGTCAGCTGCTAAAGGTGTCTGATGGCACAAGAAAGGTCAGGGTTTCCAAGTTTGGCTATCAGGTCACTCTAGATGTCACTGAGGGTGGTTTTGCTGTCTCATAAGGAAGGAGTGGCACTGCCATGGAGCTCCATGGCCACTTTGCTTTCCAGAGACATGATAAATCATCCTTATTCCTTGGGAGAATTTCTCTTTAAGCCTTCCAAGTACTTCTGAGCTTTTTATCCCCTTATTGAGGAAATGGTTTTAGCAACCAGAGGGCATTGGAAGTATTATATGGATAGTGGACTGCTTACATGCAGGTAGTAGTTCAGTTAGTTCTGAAGTCTTTGCTGTAAAAGTCTTGTTTTCCTTTGCCTTTTCTGTCTATAGCTCTTGTAGTTCTATTAATGCAAAGTTATTAGTTGGAATTTGCTTCAAATTTTATTTGACCTGTGGTTTCCCATGAATAAGTTAGCACAGCTGTAAATTCTTTGTTTCTGCATTACCCTTTCCTGTCTCCTAGTGCTCTTTTTTCTGTACAGTGAGCAGCGATCTGGTTTAAAACTTGCCTTCTTCAAAAATGCTTGGGTTTACCTTAGCTCAGCTGCTTGATCTTGTCTACCATGTGGTCTCAAATTGTTGCAGTGGTACAAGAAGGGAGATAGGTAAAGAGGGCAGGGTAAAATCCCTTCACCAGCCACAACTCCAGCTCCCTGCTCTGCTATGGCCCAGCTGTGTCATCTTGGCTCAGGCTGCTGGGGAAATGGCTATGTTTTGAGGACCAGCTGTGAGAAGCTCTGTAAAACAGAGCTATGTGAGGTGAAGAAGCAAAAATTACAGGCTGAGGTATGCTTCTTGATGGCTTAAGGATTAAAAAAGGAAAATACCAACATGGAAAGATGAAATGCTAACTGAAAGACTTAATGAAAGATAGCCATGTGGCAATAGTAAGGCTGTATTGCTCCAGCCAGTGAAAGCTATTTGTTACCTCCCAGGTTTTTGCTTGTTCTGACAGCAAAGATTCTTTGGGTGTTTTATTAGCCTAGTGAGATATTACTGTTAAATCCATGTGGTTTGTGTGTTAACATCTAAATTACTGCTTTCTATTTTTAAGCTGCATGTGTGTGATGTTTGTGCAGTCTCTGATGGCTAAAGGTGCCTGAGAAGGTGACCAAAGCAGTGCTGGGGGGTTTATTCTAGTGATACTGTCAGCTTGTACTATGGAATTATAGAAAGCGATGTGTTTTGCTTCACTTACATGGAAACTATCAAGATACATGTAGTTTCATGACAACAGAAGAGCTTCTGTGGATTTAATTCCTTTTAGACAAAGCCATTAATAAAGTTTTAAATGTTTTTGTTTATTTCTGGTCTTTTTTGCATCTTAATGTGTTTTTTTAAATAAGCTGCTGAGTTTAGGTCATCCTGTGAGTTCTAGCATTTGTGGTTTGTTAGTTGTTTTCTTTACCCTTCTTTAATGAACCAAATGTAGCTGTAAACCACTTAATTTTCTTGAACGTAAAA
Organism: Bucco capensis; assembly: GCA_013396975.1. NCBI lineage: Eukaryota > Metazoa > Chordata > Aves > Piciformes > Bucconidae > Bucco > Bucco capensis. The sequence continues at coordinate 91,668 of VWZO01008610.1, forward strand.
AACTATAGAGTCTTAGCATGACTCAAATTTCCCTTTTCATCCTTTGTGCTCTAACAATTGAATCTTTGTATAATTTTACTAGTCGTGGTTAGCCAATTAAATTGACTATTGAAATTAGTTGTCTGAAGTAAAGATATGCTTTAACAAAGCTGTTTCTTCTCCATTTCTAATAAACATATAGCTGTCCCAGGACACTATTGGTAGTTAGGAATCTGCTTAAATGTTGAAAGACTGGTACTAGTACACTGAGCCAAAACTGAGTTAGTTTATAAGTAAAAAGTACTGAGTTAACTTAGTAAGTTCAAATTCTGTCCTGGAACAGTCTGACTGCAGCATCACTGCAATCAAAGGAAGATGTGGTGGTCTGAAAGTACCATGAAACACTATTGAGAGATATCTATGTATCTATAGTTTAGATATAGATATATATAGCTTTCTAATGTCTCTTAAGGGTGCAATTTAAGGGTGATGTTTTCTGTTGAGGTATTGAGTGACAGCTAGGCAGACATAAGTAGGTGTGCCAGTGTGTATCTTGAAAGTGTATTAAACTTGATGCTTCAGGAATAGTTTTCCTACTGTTCTGCATAGATGGCTATTAGAACATGAAGGCTTGTCTGGATTGTATAAAGCACAATGTTTCTTGGCATTATTCTAACAATACAAATACTTCTTGCTGTTTGGAGCTGGTTTGAGAGGCACTGGCTGTAAATGTGCTCAGGCAGGCTGGGGCAGGACTACCTTGGTGCACAGCAGGATCCAGTGTTACCTCTGACTTACTAAAAACATTAGTCAGCACATTACCAAGAGGAATGACATCATGTTGCTTAGACTCTGAACTGATTAGTAGTCTTCTGGCTGTCCTTAGTGTTAAGGCACACCTAAACAAACATGGTAGTGGAATGTCCTGTAGGAGCTTTTCCAATGCTTCCTTTACAGTACCTATTCTAGTGCATAGTTTCTTTTTAAAGTCTTGTATAGATTTGTTTTGACAGAAAACCAAGTAAAACAAGGCTTCAGAGCACAGGACCTCTCTTGCTGTGTGGTTTGTGACACCAACCATTAAGTGAGATGAGTCACTAAATCACAATGTAATTAGATAGTCATTTGTTTATGGTTGTGTAAATTCATATGGTTACAATATTTTTAACTTCAATGTTTAGAGAAGAGAGATGACATAACTGAACAACTCGGATTTTTACAACTGAGGCATTGTTCCATAACGAGTTCCTTGGTTAATTGGGAGTCTTGAGCCTTGTATCAATAATGTCACACTCCCTGAAAGCCTCCACAGACTTCAATAATATCTTATTTATTGTTATAGGAGAGCTAATCAACTAAACATTCCTCTGCTGCTAAAAACAGCCAGCAAGCTGCTTATGAGTCAGGTCTCTGGCAGCTAATTCTGCTGCATATCAGTGAAAACTTCACTGGCTAGCTGTCATGTTCTCTATGTGAACAAATACCAACTTCTTGGCTCTTTTTTCACATTCCAGTAAGCAATGTTTTCAAGATTCACTATAGTAAGCTTATGCTTATCAAGGACTAGGAAAAAAACCCACACAATCATAAAGCAATCATTCTGGACTGTGATAGACAGTAAGCTCATGGATTTAGGATTTATATCCATGGTTGAGTAACTGAGCTACCAAATATTCATGAATCCAACTTCCATACAGAGCAGTAGTTAAGCACAAGTTACTGGGTAAACACAGTGGTATCAGAGATGACAACTATAACTTTGACAGTAGTTTTGAAAGTCTTTGGATGTTGCAGTTAGTTTACACCTTTGTAAATAAAGGGGTATAGAATAAGAATATTAATTAACCACTTTATGGAGACTGGGAAAATATTTCCCTCTGTAACAGTACTTTGGGAAAACTTCCCTGTCATTTATACAAATAATATACAAATCTCCTGCCTAGTATCTTTTCATCTTTCAGTGTATTAGAATAAGCAGCTTGTAATGTCAGATTAGCAGACCAAGAGTACTCAGTGACTAAGCAGTTGTGCACTTGACTGAGATAGAGGAAACAATCTTTGCTTGATCCTGAGCAATTGAACCTCAGGTTTTACAAAGTGGCTGCCCTGCCAGATGGGTTATATTAAGCTAATAATCTCTTCACAGAAACAAAGAAAAGCAGAAGTGATTGGCATGTTTAAAACAAAGCAGAATGCCAGAACTGGCCTTTCAGTGGGAAGATGAATGCTCTTATTGCAGGGATGGCAGGTACCAGATGCTTCATTCTGAAGATGGAAAAGCTTTCTTTCAGGCTGATTCATCTCCTCCCAAGCATGTCATTCCTAGTTGATCTGTCCCCTGCTAGTCTAGATACTGTTGGTATTGCTGTGCTTTGACTACTGCTCTTCCCAGTTCAGACTTCTGTTGACAATCTGTCAGCACCACTGATTAAACACTGGCACAAAGAGGCCTAGTACTTAGCAGAGCACTTCCTGTGCTCAGCCCTTCCACAGGCTACAAACAGTCTGTGTCCACACCTCTCTGCCCACTCTAAAGCAATAAAGCACAATGTACGCTATCTTGTTCATTGATAATTCACATTCTTCTCTGTTTAATTGCAGAATTCAGTGCCTTCTGCTGTCAGTCTCTGCATATTGTATTTACTAACTAAGTGTAGGAAACATAATGGAGTAACTGTTGGAACTAGTAGCATACAGTGATTTAACATTGGTTCCTGGGCTTATATATTATTTAGAACTGAAGCTAATGAGGTGTTAATATGATGCACAGCAGCCAAGAATATGCTAATCTGCTTTTAGTGATATGAACAGGATAATTTTAGAGCTTCTTTTTAAAAATCAATATCCTCTTCAGGCAGCTGAACAAAGGAATAGAGGAGCTTGATTCTCTAAAATGAAATGCATTAAGAGCATTAATGGTTGTCAAAAAAAAAATTCCCATATTGGCAGTTTCTTTTTGCTATTTTGCATAAAAAGATGGTTTATAAAGATATGCAAAAATGAGCTTGAAATGTCTGCTTCTAAACCACATACATTAATAATTAAAAAACATAAAGCCTATTCAATTGTAGAATCATTTTGAAGGACATAGTGGTCCAGGAAGCTAGCATGACACAACTATATTGTACTTGTGTTTTGTCCTCTTTGGCAGTTAAGGTATGGTTCCAATGTAATGGCAGTTGGTATCATGTGTTACAGGTGTTGGGGTTCTTTTGAATCTGCTTTCATCAAGTTCATAACCTCAGGAATTTTGCTTCTGTGACAGTCACTGCTCAGATGGCAGGGAGAAAACTAGTGGAGGGGCAGAGTTCATGATGCTCAGTGAGGAGCAGAGCTAGTGCTTTTCCCTGCTACCTGAATCCAAATAGCACACTGCAGTATGTCTAATGTAACTTACTCAGATGCTCAAGCTGCATCAGAATTCATTTCTATAGTTAAGTAATTGTATTTTTAATAAAATAGCTACAAATGCCAGTATTTAGCTGTTGGATTTGCAATACTGTTTGTCAATGTCAGCTTCTATAGCTCTGTAGATTTTGTTACTGAATTTGAGAGTTGTAAAGAATGCCAGCCTTTAGTTTAAGATGCAATTTTATCTCATGAGGATCTATTCCACCTTGTTAATAGTTTCTACCAATATGCAGTGAATTCCAGATGCTCAGGGGGGAAAAGGGTAGTTTTTGACTTAAAGATTCTCTGCCAGAACACTTGCTTTGTTGTACAGAACAGATAGTTCCTTCAGTAGAACATTTAATCATTATACCTCACCATTTTTACAAGCTTGCCTTTATTTTAGGCATGCTTTTCTCCCAGTGAAATAGGTTCTACCTGGACACATTGTGGAGGGAAGAAAAACTAGACAAACAAAAGGGACAAACTGAAATTACAGAACACAGCTATGACCTCTGAATGCACTGATAATTCAAAGGAAAAATTGTAAGATACTTGTGAAGCAGAAAGGAAAAGAGTAAGGTTAGGGAGCAGTCCTCCCTCTCTGGCAGAGCTCACATGCCAACCAACTGCAAGTTTTCTCACCTGATGGTTGAGAGAAAAGTAGTTTTTGTTTGCATTTTTACTTGTGATTGAGTCTGTCAGTGTGTGAGAACAAGAGCTTTCTCAGTAGACAAACTTCAGCTGTTAGTCACACTATGAATAATGTGACCACACTGCAGAAAACAGGAAACAGCTTTTTGTCATACTTCCTTTTTGGGAGGCTGCTTCATCATGACACTACTCAGAATTAGACATGAGTTTGTCAGCCCTGGGAGACACCCAGTACTGTGCACTGAAGAGAGGGATACAGTCAGCTTTAGAGGCTAGAATCACAAATCATTTTTTGCTTCATCAGAATTGACCAATTATTCAGTTTCTCCTTATGCATGTGCAGGAACTAAAAGAAGCTTTCAGTAGTGCCAGTGATCTTCCTACAGGTGTAAGAATTGCTATATACCAGATCTTTGGGTAATATCTCATGAGCTTTAATTTAAAATGTTTTGGATAAATACTTGTGGCTGAAGGCCTTGGGCTCAGACACTTCTGCCTAAGAGTGGTAAGAAAGGGTCTGTGTGATCTCTGTGGCAATGTCAGATTTCTATCTGATCCAGGCTGTGCATCTATCAAGTGAAGGCTATTGCTTTAACTTGCATTGGCAATAATTAACAGTAACAGGTTTGCTTTGTGAGCCTTGTCTGTAGCTACAAATGAGTAGTGAGTGAAAGTTAGTGATGACTAGTATGTTAATTAAAACCTGAGTGAATGCAGGTAGCTAATGATGTCCCACTCTGTTTCTGGAGCTAAAACACCAGTCTGACTCACTTTATAAACACTCCAAAAAAGCTGTTAAGGGCAGCTGCACTAGACCTATTGCTGCCTGGAACTCCTGCAGTACTCATCTGCTGGGGGGGGAGGGAGAATGCTTAGCTACTAGGAGAGATTTCGAAAGCCTAATGGTATTTATCAAAATAAAACAATTCTAACAGCATAACATTCATCAAATGGAAAAGAGCATTGCTTTCATTACTAGAAAATACTATATACATTGAATCTTTTTATTTAATTCCTATTTTTCTGAATGCTCTCCTTAATCTAATTCCTTTTTACATTATGACTTTGCTTTGGAAAAAGAGTGTCTGTGTGCTTCTTTCTTCACTGGCTTCTTGCAGATAAGGCTTTTCCTTTCCAGACTTCATTAAGCAGTCAGTTGAGCAGACTAAATGAGTGTTCCAAGTGGTAATGGATACTTATTCCATGTAAATACAACAAGATTATGAGATACTGGAATGCTGAGTATTTAACTGCACAGTACCATTTATGTTACATATAAAGGCAGAAAGTAAATAATTCAGGTATTTGTGATGAGAATGGGATCTCCAGCCTGTTCACAGGGTAGATCTGGGTCACTGGATGAGGAGGGTTTGCCTTCTACTTTGACCCTTGTCTTCCATTCCATGTATCTAAGAGGTTCTTAGCCTCTTCATAAATAAATTTCGCCTTTTAAGGTACAAAACCCTGTCCCACATCCAAAAGGTTTTTGAACACTTCCAGGGATGGTGATTCCACTACGTCCCTGGGCAGCCAATGCTTAAGTAAGTTCAGATGGAAATAATTCATGATTTGGGAGTTAAAGATCACAAAAATAAAACCAAGGATGCAAAAGGATAATTAATCTTATGAGCAGCATGAGTTCCTGAAGCCTGACTCCCTTAACTGTCCTGCTCAGGTTCTCATATCTAAGGTATAAACTCAGACATTATTCTAGCAGCTGAGGCACTTCCCTCTCTCTTGTACAGACTCTGGTGTAAGGGATAAGCTTATGTTGTTGCTATTCCCTTTCAATACAGAATTTACCATGGATCTCTTCTCTGTCTTGTGGCTATCTTCAAAGATATTGTAAAAGTTGTCTTCAGAGATCTTTGTGACACTTGGTTAAAATGGGGATATGAATGAGAAGAGCAAAGTTCTTTATTTAGAGCACTGGTAGTTTAAAAACTGGGAAGAAAGTTCTTGCTGATAAGTCATCTGAAGGCTTTGTGGTAGGGCAGAATCAGCCAAGTTTGTGGCATGAGTTGGGTGGGGGTTTAACTGTCTTCTGTCATCTGCTTATATTGGCATTCTGTGAATAAGGATAGTTTAACTTATCCCTACCAAGTGACTAGGGAAACACTAAATAAGCACTGGTGGAAGTGTAGCATGTCACAAAGAATGATGATCATCTGATCTTCATCAGTGTTCATGCTGCTATCACAAGCTTTTCTACATGTCATTATTTGTCTCTTAGTGATCCAAGAACTCTATTTTCTCTAGATTCTGCCAGGAACATCATTAAATGTACCAAGCCATCAGTGAGAATGCTTCTGAATTATTTTTAACTTTGAAGCATACCCTTTCTCCTTTTTTCTTTGCTTTCCCCCCCCCTCCTTTTGCTTATTGGAAGTAATTTGGAATTGTTTGGTTTGGAAGCAAGTAGGAAGGAGAGGTTAGGAATACATATATAACCTAATATAATCTACTTGGGTACCTGCTCATAGAATTTGTATGACAGAGTCCCAACCCCTTGGCAGTAACTAAATAAACCTTGGAATTGCTCTTAGCCATGCCTCACTCCTGCAGTATGCTGTCTTCTCCACTTCTGCCTTTAGCAGCTGTTGAGTGGATTGCTTGTTTTGAAATATCTCAACTTTTCCACCAGTCAGGCCTTCCATGTTCAGAAATAGATATCTTGTTTAATGACTTGGGGAATGTTTAATTCTAAATAAGTTCTTTTCCTGTTTCCCAATGTTGCAGCCAAAAGTGAGTGATGTGGCTGCTGGCTTCCATAATAGACTCACTTTCTGGCTGTGCAGGATGTAGTTTGCCAAACTGCAGTTGGCACCCATAGAAAAACATCTCTCTATTGGTTGCTATCTCAGAAATGAGGCGGCCATAAAAAGAAAGATCTGTAGAATTGCTAGGAGATGAGTCCTGTATGTTTGAGCAGGATGGATGCTTTAACTAATCAACCATCTGTGACAAAATCCTGAACTACAAAGGCAGAGTGACACAACAAGTGGATAAACTCATCTGTGTTACTTACTACCTTGAACAATGAGGGAATTCCATGTTAGATGAAGAGAAAGGAGAGCAGCTCTGTTTACTCTCATACATCAGTGTTGCCATGAGGCACTGTCCCATCTGGTGCTGTGCACAGGTTTTTAACAAGGGAGAAAGTAAACTGCATGGCTCTAATGCATGAAAAGGATTTGCTACACTACATGAATCCCTGAACCATATTAACCAGATAGGTTTTTTTACAATAATTAATCGGCATAACAAGAAAAAGGTTGGTAATTGTGCCTGAAAATAAAGGTATTTCTTATCTGCTCAAGTCTGAATACAAATCACCTCTGGACTATATTTAGTTCTTGGTAACTTTTTAGTCACATGATGAAGAAAAATCTGCTTAAATCAAATTAGACAGATAGGAATGTAAGTATGTGTTCTGAAGGGCAGGGCTAGTTTGTGGTGTAGTTCTTACTGCACCCCAAAATAAGGCTGCCTATCCATTGCCTGTTTGAGTAAGAGGGAGAGAAGCAAGGATGGATTTCACTACTGGAAAACAGTGTATAGCTTGACAGTTAATTCTGGGGAGAAAAGTATGTTGTAGAACAGATGCTATCTATAGATGCTTCATTTATGGTTTTAATAACCAAACTCATCAGGTTATTGCAGGGCCCCTCATGTGATTTCTGCAGTAGTGATTAATATCTGTTTTGTAAGCAGGAGTTTCAGAGATGTTTGAAGCCACACTGAGTAAGACTTCCTCCTCTGTTGGCTACTCCAAGTATGAGCCATTACCATTGACAAACTGGGTAACATGTGATGTCTGCTGAAATGGTTTGTTGCACTTGCAGCCTAGCTCATTTTGTCAGAAATCATTTCTGTTCCTCCCCTGCTGATTAAATAATTTCTAACGCTAGCTTGTATTTGCATGTATGTTTATAGGATGAGATTACTTTAATGACATGGAAAAGGGGAAGAATTGGAAGCTATATGAAAATTAACATTTGATTGCACTCAGTCATTGGATCACTCATGTGAATTAGGTATAAGGGATGATTTATAGTAAGGTATCATTTGCACTGGGAAATTCCAAGGTGCTGTAACTTTCCAAAACAAATCTGAGCCATATGGAAATGTACATTGCAAATTTAGTGCAGAACAGAGTAATCCCTTGGTACAGAGCAACCAATTACATTAAGCAGCCACAATTAAGTAGGCTTAAATCTTCTACAAAGCAGCTCGATATCTAACTTCAAGTAGTGTGTAAAAATCCTTCTGCAGTTCTCAACTGTGGATTGCTTAGCAGCATGTTCATATAGACAGGGTTTTCTTCAGTTTACCTAGCTAGGGCAGTGATGAGAGCATCTGTGACTGCCTGTGGGGAAGCTAGCCAGGACTCAGTGTTAGACATCTTAATCTTAATCTGAGTGGCATGGTTTAGATGTTTTGGTGTATTGGGTCATAGGCTGGACTTGATGGTCCTGGGGGTCTTTTCCAGTCTTGGTGATTCTGTAATCATTACCTTATGTATAAAGCAGCCTATGATCTGCCATGATAAGTATTGCTTGATCCTGGGGAAGGCACCCTTGCCCCCAGCCCCAGGTTAGAACAAAGCCCCAGTTGGGGCAGCTGGATGGGAGGCAACTCTACAGAACTGTAAGCAGCTAACAGTGCAAAGGGCTGGGTTTAGTCCAGAACAAGGCTGACTTTTAAACATGCTGCTGAAGTGATTGCTGAAAAGGAAACCAAAGCTGCTTCTGAAGCTTTCTAATTGCTCAGCTTGCTCTTCTGCCTGGGAAGTTGGTTGATGTTTCCTTGCCCATCATTCATTTGTGCAGCTTTGACAAGAGTTAGGGACTGCAGCCCTTCCATTTGTGTGTTCTCCAGCTGAAAACTGATTCACAGTTGAGTGTGTACTAATTATTTCCACTCAGCTTTGTTGGATGCCAGATTTTTCAGTTGTATTTAATGTTATTACTTGTTGCTCTGGAAATAAACATTAAATGGAAATGGGTCATCATCACCATACACTAGGAATGCTGTGAAATACCATTTTAAATAAACCTGCCTTTTAATGAGCACACTGGAAAGCACCAAATGCTTCCAGGCTCTTATAGTACTTTGTACCTGAATGTAGAGTAGAGTAAAATAAATATACTTCAAGAAAATTCAGAGGAAAAATTCAGATGATTCCTAGCAAGAGGCAGTAACACTGTACAAAAGTTCAGTGAGGTGAATTTCAGAAACGGATGCTTTTTATGAAATACTGAAATTACCTAAATAGGATTCAATATGATAAACATCATTTCATCATCAGTTTACATAGTCTGTTGCTTTATGCCAAACTTTTAGTAGTGATGTGAGATCATTTTGCTCTTCAGGCTTTCCAGCGAGGCTCCAAAATCTGTTATCTAGACTTACATGCAGACTTCAATGCCTAATGTTTTATGAATTTATCCTTAGTCTAATGCTTTTATAGTAATTGCATTTTGGGAACTCTTTCGTGCTATGAGACTTTGATGTCTTACTAGAAACTTCTGTATTTAAGAAACTGTTTTCCAGTATCTTCTAGAGATTAGAGATCTGTAATCTGAGTGCAAGAAATAGTCTAATAAAGCAGAGGTGACAGTCTAAAGTCATACAAATGCTGGCTAACAGCGTAATGATGAATCCTAGATATGGAAATACCATGGTAGTTCTCCATTAAACTTTAACTTGGGTCCAGACTCACATGTGTAAGTGAAATCAGTGTTCTAGGAAGCAGCTGAGCCCTCTGGAGCACAAATCTGCATCAAGACATGGACAACAGCATGAATTAGGAAGCGTGTATACAATATATTTTATCATCACTTTGATACCAGACCAAGTTTTCCAGTTTTTGAAGTCCAAATCATGGAAATTTGCAAACTTTCCAGGAATACAAAATTAGATAACAAATGGGGTGGTTGATTGTGTGTTTACTTCTACATGGATAAGTATGGCATATATTTTTCCAAGTCCCAGCATGCTCTTATGGCTATTAGCAGCATCAAACCAGCCCCTGGTTTCCTGAGCCTACTGGGAGGACATCAGTGTTAACACTGATTCACAGATAACATTGATTGATGTCCTCTAGAGCTTTGGTAGACAGGAAGTGATGGTGAAAGAGGAAACTAGGCATTGTATGAAAACAGTCAGAAATATGCAACTAGAGGAAGAGGCTGCAGAAGTAATTTAAGGAAGATATTACTGTATACTTCTGTATAAATATTTTTTGTACAGCTGAGTACTATAATTGTAGATAATGCAAGTGACTAACTTGATCTGAACTTGACTTTTATTGGATCTGATTCAGAGTTGCAAGAAAATGAACTTGCAGATACTGACAAAAGTAGCAACATTTTGGTCTAATCAAGGACAAGGAAAGGTCTTGAATGTTAACAAATGAATTTGTTCAGACTCACTTGAGCATATTGTTTTCTGTGGTGTTCACAAGCTCATACATGCTTCACACTACTATTGCAGGGTAAGGTGATTATGATTTACACTGTGGTGAAACCTACTGAAAGGAATTGTGCCCAAGCAGTTGCACAGTTGTATTTTGTGTCAAAGAACTAACTGACCTTGACCTAATCAAAATTACAAGGTGAAATTTGTGTGGATAGTGCATCTTGCATTCCCTTTCTTTTTTTGATGGCTGCTGAAGCACAAATGTAACAACTTAACATGCTTAACCTTAATCACCTTTTTGACTTTTTTCACTGAACAGCAGTTGTACTACATTGTGAAGCTGTTCAATAAGACAAACTTGTTGATGCCTCTGAAGAAGTCACTGTTATTTCTTACATTGTCTTGTTTGATAGACTTTGAAGGCTAGAGTTACACATGTGTGGAGTTCATAGCCTAGATATCAGCAAAAATACCTGTTTGCTAGTGTTCAGATTCTTCCTGGGATCTGAGTGCAGTCCTTAAAGATGCATTTTCAAGGATGTCAGTCACAGCAATGCATGGGAAGAGATTGCAGAGTCTTCAGCTTACAGTGCTTGAAGGTTTGGGATGGGAGTAGTGTTGCTATCTTTAAGTAAACTGATGACTGGATGTGATCATTGGGGAATGGTGTCCTCTGCTATGTATAGCCACTTGGAGTTTTGAAATAGAGCTGTGCCTCCTCGGGCAATTAGACAGAACAAATAGCCCATTCAAGCTCTTGGGAAATCTGCTGTTAACAACAAGCAGTTTGCATGGCATGCTAGCCTTATTTAAAATCCAAGCAGTGACAATAGCATGAATGAAAATGGAACCAAAGCTCATCTTGTATATTCAACTGGAGCTGGCAAATTCATTGTGAAGCAGCTGAAAATAGATGTGTTTTCATACAAATGTTAGTTAGATGCTTTTGGTCAATGGCAAACTGAAGATTGCCAGCCAAATTCCACATTAGAAAGAATGAATGACAGGAAAACCTTTCTTTTTCGTTTTATTTTCTTTTTCTCCATGGAGAACTTGCCCTTCCATTCTCAGGTTGGAAAATAAAATTCTTAGCAAGTTACTGAGGCAATATTATCATGAGAAAGTGTTTAGCCCTTACCTAAAATGAAGCCTGTCTGAAAATAAATGTGCTTGCTTTACAGACCGAAAAAGTTAAGGCAATAGCTACATTGAATTAAATGTCTGCAGCTGAGCACCTCAGCAATCATTATTCAATAAATAATGGAGGGAAGAGTCCAGTAACTTGCTTGAGCAGCTTCAGAGAAAGAACTTGGAAGGAATAAATCATCCCTTAATCAGTACTTGCTCAGACTTAGTGCCATTTGTAAGTTCTGTTAATGAAAGTTTTTTTGAAGAATACATATGAAATGGACTCAGATCTACCAGTTTATGAAATAAATTCTTCTTATTGAAGGCTGGGTTTTGTTCCGGTCTGATGTATGCTAACTAATGACTGTGGCTTGATGGCAATAACTATAGGAGAAGGAATCACTGGGACAAAGCATTTCTGGATCTCAAAGAAATAGAGAGAGCTACTAATGAGCATTTAAGCTTTCACTTGTACTAGAAACAATTCTAGCTTGAGAGGTCATGCTCAGCAGAGAATGCCTGGCATCAGAGTCCAGGACAGAGCTACCAGGACCTGTAATGCCACTGAAATATGAATCACTTCTCTGAATCCTGTTTGTTATTGGTTTGCAACAACTTGGTGTCAGTATGACTCCCAAAATACTGTTTGTAGACTATTGGCAGAGTCATAAAGTAATAAGAAATGGCTGATCTGTCTGTGTGATGTTGCTTAGGAATAGAGAAAATTGGAGAGAATTTGGTCTCACTTTGCTGCTTTTGAGCTCTGGAAAAAGTGTACAGAAGTGTTTATTCTATTGCAGCTGGTAGCTTGTACAGACACTTATTGGAAGGAACAAGCAGGTTAAACTGCTAGAGGAGCAGGTTGAAGAGAAGGAAGGTTATTGTTAAAGCTGGTAGAGCTGAAATGAGGAGTACTCAAATATCCTTCTAAACTAGTTGTGCTGATGTTAAGATCTTAGTTGCTACTGAGCAGCTAAACTCTTTAGGCATTGTTAGGAAAATACAGTAGTTTTATTTACTTTTTAATAATGGAGACAAGACTTAAGCATTTAAGTAATTCCTTGTGAGTGTGGTGAGACCTGAAATCGTTGCTAGAAATATTCTTGTGTGTTGATTGCCTAAGAAATGTCTTGACTTGGTTTGTTCTTGTGTAGGAAGGTTGTTTGGCATCTTCATCGTTTGTCACATTATAAATTTGCACAGAGATGGCCCAGGCTTCTTGGCTTTACTGAGAGGATGGTAAATATATGGAGACCTCCCTTCAAGATTTGGCCATATGAAGTAGGCAATAGCAAAACCAATATATTAGCAGAAAGGCATTTCACCAGTCTTAGAAAAGCACTGTTGTAAGTCAGGTGTTGCTTTAGAAAATGTCAGTGGGACACATCCTACTTGTTCTTACCTTCAGGTCGTTTCTGAGCAGAATTTACTGCTTCAATTTGTTTTAAAGGAGTTTGTATCCCTTCAACTTGGAATTTGAAAGCATGATTAAGGCAGAACCAGGAAAGCATGGAGTAGTTAGATTTGCTTTGCCACGTTTCCAACTGCCACCCGAGATCAGTAAAGAACTGAGTTTTATAACATCTTAAAAGACAAAGCAACCACAAACCAAACTGAGTAAAACGGTTTTGCTCAGCATTTTGCTGATAAAATGCTGAGAGCTGTGAGGATGCACTACATACAGTTAGCTTGCACTGTTGGATTTGGGAATGTGGTGCTGCCCTCTGCTGGCCAACCCGCAGAGCAACTGTTCCTGTCTGGTGAAACAAGCAGCAAAGTGTTTGCTAAAGAGCAACCGATGCTTAGGATGAAGAGAAGAGGATTGTTACTGCAGGGTCTCACACGAATTATTAAATCCCTTACCTGCCTCACAAGGCAGCTTTGTATAGTAAAGTGACTACAGTGGCATCAGTCAGTTTGGGGAAAGACTAAGTATACTCATATTGGAAGCCACTTCATGCCTACTACTGATGCTAATGCTAAGTATTTGCAGTACATTTCCTTGCCTATTTTTTGTGATGTGTAGTAGTGTTTGAATTTTTCAAGTAAGACTTTCATTCAGTCTGGAATCCAGGAACTTTGTAGCCATTGATTGATAATTAAAATGGACTTATATTTCAGCTTAACTATAGCTGTTTAAATGCTTCTTTAATGCACAAATTCTCTTTTGAAAGTAATCTTCATCTGAGTTGATGCGAAAAACACATAAATTTTGTGGTCAGGCACAGTATCCAAGATAACAAAAAATGCTTAGCTTGTCATATATTCTCTATGAACGGAGTTAGCAGTGATGTTAATATTCTAATTAAAATGAGCACTCAAAGATGCTCGGGACAGTTTAAGACTGCATTGTATGAGAGCCTAGCACTGTCAAAGCACTTGCACATCACAAGGTGTGCTCTCGAGTGATTGAGAGACTTGTACATTTGTACTGCAATTTCTCCCTGTTTTAAATGATGCCATTTTTCCTCTTCAGTGTATAATGTTGCAGTTTGTTCACCTGTGTAACTAGAGGTGAACAGTTTGCTGAGAGACCTTTTATCCCTTTCAGATAGAAGTTCTTATGTTAAATTGGTTGTAGCTACTGAGAGGCTGCTCAGGCTGGCTCCCTGGAGATCCACAGAGGCTGAAGGTCTTCACTCAGGAATGTACATTTGTTCAGCTGGATCTGCTGCACTTTCATTGTGCAGCTGTTATCCTCTAGTAACAGGCAGAAGGTTGATTGCTGCTGGTGCTGTGAGTGCACATTAAAAAAATAAAGATGACTTTGCCAGGATTTGCCAAGGAGATTAGTGTTTCTTGTGAATTCCTACTCATAAAAGTGCATGGAGTTGCACTTTCCCACTAGCAGGTGCAAGATATGGACCAAGATAGAAATTGTCTTCTGAAAATGCTTCTTATTGCTGTCTAACAGCCTGCAAACTGGCAAATTATGTGGCTGAGTTGAAATTCTTCATATATCAGTTGTCATATGGGAGATCTGAATGATTTTTCCTGCTGAAATCAGATCTTTTAAAAATTGATGATTAAACCAACTTCAGCTTTGACCCTCTGCATGTTCCAGGACTCAGTAGCAGGCATCTGTATGGCTACAAAATAGAGCTGTTTCCCTTATGTGTCCTGCTGGTACTAGACACTAGTCCTAGTGCCACTTACCATGACACTACTCTCCTGAATCATGACCCAAGGCTCCAAATGGGTGACAGCTAAGAAATACTTTTATCAAGTGTGGTCCTACTGTTTCTTCCATTTAAACACCTTCTCATAAAAACTTTCAGTTGTAGAAAGGAGCCAGTGGCATTAGAACTTAGTACATTTGCAGCAGGAGGCTGGTAATACCTAATTTGAAACCCCTCTAGTAGGAGTCATCAACTCTGTTCCAGGCCTTTATAGGTGAAGAAGGCTAATATTTCTTTTAAATGCTTTTCAACATTGAGTCTCTAAGATATGCAGTGGAATCCTATGGTTCCTGCAGCTTAAAGCCTTTTAGAATTGCATTTACTTGTTCAAAAAAGCCAAGGCTAGTGTTAGCATGTATTTATGGCAGAGTTTGAATACTTCAGAATTCCTACACTTGGCTTATTAGGTTTCTTGAACAGTATTACCATAGTCTGAAGCTAGGGGGAAAAAACCTCATCAGGGAAAAGAAATGCTGAAAAGCCCATTCTCATGAGTCTCAGAAATTACAGTTGTTCCCCAGGTGGCAGGCAGAATTGTGTGTAAGAAAAGGTTGTAAAACTTGAATAGAAGGGAGAAGCTTGAACAGGAGTGAAATTTGTACCAAGCCTTAAAACACACAGGGGCTTTCACTTGTAAAAGTGAGTGTCTACAGTGACAGATGAATGGCAGTGGACAAACCAAAGGAGACTAAGGTACAGTCTGTTTGCCAAGGAAGGATAACCTAATAATCAAGTGGATGGTGCAAAATAATTTCCTGTGGAGTATTTCAACACTTCAAAAGGTGTTTGGATTCCAGTTTTGAGCAAATAGTTCCTAGAAAATAAGGTTTCCTTCAGCATTTGGGTGTGCTCATCCAAGTCAGAGGCATTTGTCTCTGGGGCAGCCTAGCAGGCAATGCTGCAAGAGAGCCAAGTAAGCAAGCTGCTAAGGAAGTGTCTGCTACAGCTCTTGAGGAGAAACAATCTCTGTGAAATGCTCTTCAACAAGTTTACTAGCTTGGCCACAGATTGCATCTGAACTGTTTTTACCAGTTGTTATGCTGGTGCAAGCACTTTGAACTTTAAATTGTACTTGAAGCAATTTTTGAGTCTTGTAGTAATCAACCCAGGGCCAAAACAGGAATGAAGATGATAGTGCATTGGGGGGGG
>VWZO01008610.1:107604-251698 GCA_013396975.1 Bucco capensis
GGGGAGTTGTTGTCCAAAACTAGGCTGGTGTGAGATGGTCTAGTAAGCAAGAGATTAGTTCCTGCAAAGACTCTTTATTTTTACAGTCTCCCTAGTATTTTTCTTTATCTCTACCTTTGCAACAATTTAATTCTTGGCACCTTGGCTTAGTTTTTGTTCAAGTTCTGTGCTTTTTGGAGTGGAACCACAGCTAATTAACGTTTCCTCCCCTGGGCTGGCAGTTTTGGCAAGGTAACAGCTGCACCATGCTGATGAGGACTGACAAAAGTTTTATTAAGTGGTATTTCTGCCTGGTTAGAGGCAATAGTTCAGTTGATAGCATGGAGGAATACAGTGAGCTTTCATAATTGGATAGCTGAACTCACACCAAATAAGACTTGATAGTGGAAAACTGTCCTTGGCCAGGCAAATATTGCTTCCTCTTTAGAAAAGTAAGGTGACACTTGAATTTCATTGCCAGTTGGAGTTTTTGACCTTCAGCAGGTCACTCAGCCTGTGTGCTGTGGTTTCCCTGTCCATGCAATAGCAACAGAGTTTGAGTCACAGGAGTGTTGGTATCTAATGTTCATAGTGTACTCCACAATATCTTGATGAAAGTAAGTGTGTAGGTGCAATTAACATTAGATGAGCCTGAATTATGCTCTCAACAAAGAGGAGCCCTTCAGTTAGCCTACAATAGGCATAATTATCTTTGGTATCCTTGGCAGCAGATGATGGTCCTTAAAATTGATATTGGGAGTTCAGCATTTGTTACTAATCCAGAGATCAAAAAGGAGAACAGAATTGTTCCGGTGTATAAATTTCCAGGGTGTAAATAAGCTTCACAAACATTTGAATGCATCATACTGAACCTGTAGAGAGCTATGCTCTCTAAAGAAACACACAGATCAGTTGTGTAATTAGGACATGAACTACTTGATTGAAATTCATAGAGAAGTGGTATTTATTGGATTAGCTTCTCAACAGGGAGTTGTATCACATTTTCTTTTTAAGCCAGCCAGCCTATGAGACATCAGGATTATCAACTGATGAACTGAAGATCATTTGGTTTATCATAACTGTTTGTACAGAGGAATTACCTATTCTAAATCTGTGGTGTGGATCTAGTTTTAAACTCTCTGCAGTGTTTCAAGATAAAGATTGCTTGTCTTTTTGCACTTGTGCTTTAAGGCCATGTGTAGGAATACAAGAGGCATAGTCTCTTCCCTTATCCTTTCCCTCAAAAAAAGGTTAATATTGCAAGAAAGACTTGTTGTACAGCTACATCTCTTTAAATATTCCCCATCTCCATTTGCTTTCTACTCAGTTTTTAATGCTGTAGTTCTCAGCAGCACAGAGTGAGTTGCTTTTGCCTTTCCCTTTTCTCCCTGCTCTCTTTGACATAAGAACCAATCAAACTAAACTTCAGAAAGAAACAGAAGAACCCTGCCTTCTAAAGAAATGAGTCTGTAGTCATCTGGATGACAAACCCTGCATCAATTCCTAGCTGTGCCAGCAGTAAGGAAGATGGAAATGGGGAGGAAGTTAGCAAGGTGTGTGAGAATATTTGTGAAATAAGATCCTGGAAATAGGACACTAATGAATAGGAGGAAAGGGTAATGTAGATATATGAATTCTAAATGCTTTCCAGCCTGAAACACATTGGCTGCTGGGAATATATTTTAATATAACATTATTGGTGGTATGACATAGTTTGAGTTGGAAAATGATGATGGTGACTGCTTTGAAGTGACTTGCCTAATGGAAATCCCTCCCCCAACAATTTTGAGTCTGAAATTGAGTGGCAAGAGCTGTGTAATTTAGCACATAATGATACATCTTACTTCTGACAGATGTGGATACTGAAGTTTATGGAAGTGCACTGGTACAAAATATCAAGTCTTGGTTTTGTTTCAGTTGCTAACAAAGTTTTACAACTTGGTGTCAGGCCTGACCTTCAGCTCTAGCATGTGCAAATACTCTGCTTGGCACAGGCAAGTGAATATAGTCTGGAGTTCTGCAGGGTTGGAGCTCTCGTACACTCTCACAGAAATGCTATTGAATTGAACACCAAAGAACAGTGAAATCATCTCTAGGAGCTAAAGAGCAGAATTGGAGCAGGAGTTGTTCCCATTCTGATAATGGGCCCCTTCAGGTCTAGTAAGTGACTAAGTTGCTGCACAAGTTTATTTTGTAGTGTGAGGTAATGAAATTATTTTGTTCTACTTAGGCAAATTATTACAGGCCCTTCCTTTGCACACTGAATGTACTGAATTGTTTCCAGTCTACTGTAACTCATCCTCAGATACCCACATGAAATAGAACTGCGTTGCATAATGTGGCTGAGTGACTACATCTATGTCAATAACATACTGTATTTTTAATATCAATTTTGTAGAGGCTAGGGAAGCATCTGTTCAGACCCAAACCATTGGCTACAGTTGGCATGTGTGAAGATACAACTGAAGTAATCCTTAGGCTTTCATCTCCTCTTTGGAGGGCTGTGAGGATAGGAGGCATCATGGTGCAGAAAGGGTTTGACCTTTCACTGCCAAGCCTTGCTGTGATCCTCAGAAAGGGGAGGCACTGCAATAACTGGAAAATGTCATTTTTGTGGAGAGTCTAACTCAGTTTGCAGATGAGGGTTAGATAGCATAGGAAAAGCAGTGAAAGTAAAAAATCTTAGCTGTGTAGAACTGCAGAATGTTACTATAGATAGGCTGGAAGATGAAAGAGCTGTCTTGGCATGTTACAATTCAAAGACCAGCAGCCTCATCTTCCTTTCTATCCTAAGGAGTTTTTCTTAGGAATTTCATACTTTAGATAGCACACTATAATGTGAGTTAAATCACTGTATTTTGTCTCAATTTTCCTCAGTGCTTTCCTTCTATCCTTTTGTTCTATCAGCATCCCTTTTCTCTTTCTTAGCTTGGCTCTGATTTCTCATATGTGGTTATTGGAGTAATTTGAGGAATATCCCAATATTGGTTGCTTGGGTGCCTTTGTACAAATTATCATGCACATCAGCAGATCCCAAAAGTAGCTGCTGAAGTGTCTGTGGTAGGTGGTATGTAACACTCTGGGGTGACCAGAGGTGCACGAAACATCTCTAAGCTGATTGTATGACATCTGCAAGTCTTGTTTGCTTTCAGAGAGCCTTGTGAGGCTTCAGCAAAGAGAGATTTAATGTTTAGTGTGATGCTCATCCTTTGAAAGCAGAATAACCTTGAGAGTAGCTGGAAGAGGTTATCAATATTGGAACTTCGGTGGTAAAGCTGCTGCACTTGCTAGTGGCTCCCTGTAATCTTTCCAAGAACTATTCTAGTTTAACAGGAATGAAAACTTCTTTAGGTTGTGGTGTGTGAGCTGCTGAGGAAGAGATTGCAGGAGGTCAAGCTGATGGCAGAAAAACCCTGTCCTATTGCTGCTGCCTGATCACCTCTCTGCCTTCTAGATCAATATTCCTGCATATGCATTTATCTTTAGACAGAATGCTGAATGTAGCCAGCATGTCTGTGCCTCTCAAGTCACTTGTGGACACAAGAACAGAACTTACACCACAAACTAACTTACTGGACGTGGTGGTGGAAGACTGCTTCTCTAGTGCTACTCTTCTGTTAGTGTATGGATGGAAAGATCTAGCTAGTCTAGATGCCTTTATTTTAGAGAATTTGAGTAGAATTTCGATTTACTCTTTAAAAGATTTAGTTTAATTGTAGATTTTGTTTATTTCTGTTATGCTTACTTGTCTATTCTGGAAGCTGTATGGAATTTTACTGTCCATATTTTTATTCAGCTATTTTTTTGCTTGTGTCTG
Organism: Bucco capensis; assembly: GCA_013396975.1. Classification (NCBI taxonomy): domain Eukaryota; kingdom Metazoa; phylum Chordata; class Aves; order Piciformes; family Bucconidae; genus Bucco; species Bucco capensis. The sequence continues at coordinate 111,401 of VWZO01008610.1, forward strand.
TGTGACTTTAGTCTTTCTGGATTTTTATCTTTCAGTTGATTCATTATTCTGTTACCAGAATATAGTGTAGTTTCTTCTTTGGTTTTGAAAGCTAAAAGTGTATGAAAAAGAAAACTCTAAAATCTCTTCCAAAATGTAAGTAACTGCACAACTCTGGTTTATGAATTGGATAATTCCAGACATGACTTATCAGACCTTACTGCCTGTTTTTATTTCTCTAGCCTTAAAAGCCTCAGTTAATCATTCTCAATAGACTGAAAAATAGTTTCCATGTAAGTTAATAAATGTGCAAATGTAGTTCCTAAATCTTGTAACTGTTCTGCAAACAGATGTTTAGGATAAATATTGCTCATCTAAAAGCAGATACTGTTAATGTATAATAACAACTGCATGGAATTGCTGGGAACTCTTATTTTGATCTTGAGAGGATCAGTGTTAATAAGTCAGATCAGTCATTTTTATTTAGGCAATACAAAAAGCATATGTCCTCTTGCTTTACCAGCTGTCATAAAGTTTGGGAGAAAAAGGTTGTTTCTGTGCTTTCCAAAGGGAATATTTCATAGGAGTATTTTGACCTTTATAGCTTACAAGAACCAATTGACTTCCTCTTCCCATAAACTATTTTTTTGGCTGAGATTCTTGTACAGCAAAGCTTTAGTTGTGAGGAAAAATACCAGCTCTGAAGAAAATAACTGGACTGCCTTCTAGTGGTTTTAGTTGTCATAGAATACTCCTGTAAAAGAAAACACAACTCGTCTTCAAGTGAATTGCATGGCTCCAAATGTAACATGCCCCTCCAATATTTCTTGATATTCAACACTTATTAGTGCACTTTAATGATATTTGTGTTTTAAGAAGCTTAAGGCAGTTGTACTAATTGCAGGAAATGACTACAGAGCAGTGTCAACTTCAGTCCTCAGACTTCTTTGGAGGTTATATTCAAGGCAACTTTCTGTGCTAATGTGGAGGTACAGTTGTAGCAAGGTAAGTTAAGGTGTGCTTTATATGAAAGTGAATACTTGCCAAATTAACTGTTAAGTAAGCAAAAAAGCTAAGCAATAAGATCTTACTTTGATCTTGATAAGAGCCTTGGAAAGATGCTGAGGAAAGGAAGCTGGTAAGTGCTGAGGTGTGACACAAATTGAGCTATGGTGGTAGCCTTTCCTGAAGGGATAAGCATCTACAGAGATGGCAGCAGTGCTCAAGGCCACTGCAATATAGATGGTGGCAGGAGACTCTTGAATCAGCAAATGATGATCAAGTTTCTGAAGAGGCTGAGCCCTGGGCAGGATTTGTAGTGCTCAGTGTGCAGTGCTAGTGTCCATGGGCCCTTCAGTCTCTGCCATTACACTTCAAGGGTATGGTGAGAAATGAAAGCAAATCCTGGCTCAGGGACTAAAGCAGGATCCACCAGAAGTACACAGCCTGCATATGGCTGTGTCCACAGATCCTTGCTTCACTGTTATCAGTGCCCCAGATGTGTTACCTCCCCCTTTTTTTGGAGTCTTGGAAGATTTTTGAGCTAGGATTCTCTTCCTTGGAAGATATAAAAATGAGAATTGACTGCAATCCCCAAGCTGTCTTACTCAACTAACAGAAACCAGGTCAAATGTTTTTCAGTTTGTCATGGAGAGGAAGTTGGGCTTTTGGTATGTTTTTTGTTTAATTGTAGTATTTTATAAAGGATACTATTTGAATTAGTCAGCAACATAATTCTGAAACTTGAATTTCTTTTCTGTATGTGATTGTGATGGGGAATAAGTAACAATGGATAGGGAGAAGGGCTCATTCTTCTGTTATTGCTTGGGAGTCTGATATAGCTGCTTTGAGAAAACAAAGAAAATAACATGGTGCTAGCAAAGAGGACCTAATAAAGCTCTTTATATTTATCCTTTCAGGCTTTTTCCTTGAGAATGTTTTTTGCCAATGTATGCTTTTCATGCTTGAGATGCTTCTTAAATGAGTAGAGCTGTATCTGTTGGTTGTGTGCTAATTTAAACATGAAGCCTGGAGTTTTGAACTGAGAATGAAATGCTAATTCTCAGTAGGATGTAGTCTGTACTACTCTTAGTAGTCCTCCAAACTTTTGCAGGCCAGCCGAGTTTAAAACTCTTTATCATTCTGCTCTAGTATTTGCAATCACTTTCTCTATTTCTGTAATAAAATTGCACGTGCTTTTCATTTTCTCAATAAATAGTTAACTGGGACACAAACACAGAAATGCGAATTAGTGTTTGTTAAGCAATTTTGGTGTTCACCTTAATTCAGTTGGGTTTTAAACTTCTCTTGTGAAAGAAGGGGTAGGTTCCCTGCAAGGTTTTCTTCTCATTGACATGTCTGATTTCTTCAGATGTGCTGCTCTAAATCCCTAGAGAGGAATTAAAGTGTAGGTTAAAACCTTTCCTCCTTAATGGTCAGCTACCTGACAATCAGTTAAACACACCAACTGGAGCTAGGATTAAACTAACCAGAAAGGTAGTTTAAAATACACTTTGAAGGACTGAAATCATTATTGACTAGAAATTCTTCAGGGACATGAACAATGTGTTTGATAGCTGCCAAGCAAACACAACCTCCTGCATAGACTTTTGGAACCTCCATGGGTGAGCTCTTACTACTTCTCAGGAGGGAACACACTCTTACTACTGAGCAAGTACCATAAAGCTATGTACAATACAGCACTATAGATGCCCTCAGTCTGCAGTCTTAATCACATGAACACAAGTAAATAGATCATCTATGCATTGAAGTTCTTCTGAGAAATAGTGGAAAGCTTGAATTATGGTTATTGGTTGCCAAACAGGCATTTGCACAAATCCCACCTTGCCTGCAGAATTGCTTTTTCTGCATTAAAGGGATTGTTTTGTGTTTTAGCAGTACATAATTTTTATTTCAGTTTCGTGTTGGCATTTGGATGATTTTTAAATGGGTCCTCCTAAGAAGGGAAAGCTAATGACTTCATGGAATGGTGGCTGAAATAGTCCGCCAAAAGATGTCTTTTTACATGGTAAATGAATGCATCTTGTTATTGTGCCTAAATGATTGGGGTGTTTTGCCTTGCTTTCTAAGCTTATCTCTGATTTACAAAACAAATCATAGTGAAAATTCAGTGAAGACCTCCCCATTCTGTAGTCTGTGTGAAATATGCCTGTACCAATTATCCAAGTGCAACCTGAGAATTGATCACAGCTCTTGCTTGCTGCTGTGTTATTTGGAGGCCACAATGCCATTTTTAAGGTGGAGGAGGAGACTGACAATGACTTGAATTAAACATGAGCCTCATTTTTATGGAGGAGGAGTCAGGAAGAGATGGAAATAATATAGAACCTTTTCTGAGGCAGAAGGGCATTTTAGAGCTTGTTTTCATCATGTGATTGTAATGAAGTTTTGGGCTAAACTGGAGGTTCAGATGAAAACAAACAAAACCAAACAACAGAAATCTCTGGGGGGAAAACCTGTGCAGAGATGCTTCAAGCTAATTTATTTCACCCTTAGCACTTCTGCAATGTGTTTTTGGTTCTGTTCCTCCTGTAAGCAAGTAGCTAGTTCCTCTCTGGAGTCTCCTGCTACTTCTTCCCTGACAGCAGTGAGTCTGCTCAACTAGGAGAAGCTGCTGCAATGTGGAGGAGTGGGAAGGAGGAAAAACAGCAATGGGAAAGCCTGCAGCATATGAGCAATCTCCTTCAGCAGTGCTCTCCTTGAGCTTTGAGCTAGCAAGCTGTGAGGAAAGGACAGCAGAAATGGGCAGCTGTCATTTTCACTGTTTAGCCACAGTCACTTTAACAGAAGATAAAACAGTACATCAGGAGTAAATTGAAAACAACTAGCTACACAATCTGTTCTGGTGGGAGTAGCCATATGGAATAAAGTTCAAAGGGTGCTGTGTTAGGATTAACTCTTTGACTACATCCATGTTGTACTCAAGTAACTGAGATGACACAGCTAGTGATTATCAATGAGTGTCTTTAGAGTCTGATGGAGATTATTCTCCCATCTCATCAATAGTGTCAGGAAAAGTGTTAATGTAGTACATGATATGAGGGTCCAGCTTTGCTCAGACCCATGGTAATCAGGAGTGGCAAAGGGGGAGAAGTGTGAAAGATTGATGGCAGGTGTTGCAGCATTTCAACACTTCTATGGCACCAGCTAACTGCAAATCTTGCCCATCAAGTATTTTAGCTGTAAGTTTAAATGTTAGACATTTGGGGCTTGTTTGGACCAAGCTAATGGAGATAAGATGCATAAATCCAAATGATTTTAAGGCAGTAGTAATTCCACTAAGTGACATAATGAGCCTGCCAATTAGGTCTGATGTGTAAGCATGAGGATGTTCTCCTCATTACAGGTTTCTTTTTTTCCCTTGGATTGCAAATTTGTCACTAGATAGGAGTTGAACTACTCGTACTTGTGTTGGAACAGTGCATCTAACTGCAGAATATCATCTACTTAGCTCACTTTCAGCATCCAGGTTGTCATGGCAGCATTTTGGATATGTAGGAGTTAGATGAATGCTGCAAAATATATGTTTTCAGTATGTGGGATGGAGTTTCTTTTTGATTAGAAAGGTAGTTTACAAGCAGAAGAATGAGTGAATGCTGAGGAGGACAGTTCTTGGGTTGTGAGAATCCCAGCTTTAATTCTCCTGAATGCTGTAGCCACTGGACTTTCAGATCAGTTTGAATGTTAGGATTTTTAGGACTTCTGTTGGATTCTGTTTGAGGGAGATTTTGCTTGTTTGTCTGGCTTGAACACTGCTCAACAACAAGAATTTTCATTGTTCTGTTCAACATAGAACAGAACTGATTTGTTAGGATCTCCTTTGTTTCAGGATTATAGTTTTCCTGGCAGCTGAACCCAACTGGTTTGTTTGTGAAATACAGAGTTAGGAACATCATGGTGAAAATGTCAGGCTTTGCATCTAATGGTTGAAGAACAGATGCCTATCTGCCTCTGCCTTTCTCAGGGGAAAAAAGCAACCAAAGTCATTTTAAAGGCTTGTTAGGGTAGTGCCATGTTGAAATAGTAGACTTTTTTAGGGTATATAATATCAATATTCAGAACAACTTCTATTTAAATCTTTGTAATGAACTTGAAGTACCAAGAGCTTTGATTACGTACGAGCTAATAAAATTGTACATCAGGACTGCTTTTCTAACTAATGATAACTAAAACTTTCCCTGTTGCCTGCTTCCCTGTGTTCAAAACATGATAGATTGTATCAAAGTTTCTCTTAACTAAATACTTCAACCCTGGGGTTAACCATGTTTCTTGATAATTAATCTTATCCAAGCAACAGGGGAAGCAAAACAAGATGGGAATGCCACTCAACTTTGTGGAATGGAAAAGCTATTGTCCTGGATCAATTAATTTTTCATCCAGAGATGCTTCCAAAATGATCAGTTTAAGCCTGCAAGTAAATGCAACCAACTGATTTTACCTAGTAAGAAAAGTTATACAGGTACAAAATTAATTTGGTTTTTTAAAGTCTGAATTTTTCTCAGCTCCTTCCAGGTAATATGTGGTAAATCCCTTTAGAGCTAAACTTACAACAAAAGGTTATCTGAGCTGAGATAAGCAAGAAACACATGAATTTAAAACTGTTACAGAATAACTGCTGCTCGTTGTGATGGTTTAGTTTCTGCCCTAATGAGAACGGCTCTAACTTCAGATTATAAATTATTTCTTCCTTTCACCAGCTTTGCTTGATGAGGTTGATGCATGTAATGTACAAACCATGCATTGCTCTAAACCCAGAGCTATAATCTAGTAATCCAGGTCCCATACTCATGATTTGCCTTGTTTGGTTTTATATTTATCAACTGTGGCTGTGTTTTAATTCTACACACCTGGCTAATGATGCTGGACTCTAGTTTATGCACTTCCACTAAATTTCTTTCGACTTTGGTCTTCCTTATTGTAAAACTGCTAAATATTGGGCATAAGCTGTGTGACACGCATGTGTATTAAAGCAATGGGTGTAATATATGTTCTCCTATATTTTTCTTTGTTCTGAACAGTTGCCTGTTGATATTTCCTTTTGTAAGCTGTAGTTTTTTCACTTGAATATATCTGATGGGTTTGCTAGCCTCTTTTTCCTGTACCAATGAGGAATGTCCAGCAATGAGCTAATTTTCTTACTCAGTTACTAGAGCATCAGACAAACTGGCTGTAAAAAAATCTTAGTAATTAAGCATTTTTGTTTCATTATGATGATCATCTCAGGCTAGAAACAATACCTGAACTGTATGGTGGAATAAATTTGCTGTTGGGTTACTAATAGGTATCAGTAGCTAACATGAACAATTTCTTTGCTTTAACTGAATAAAATGGCCCATTTCATTATTAATCTTTCTGTTTACAGTCCTCTGCTGCGAGATGATGTTCTGCACTTTGTTGATCAATAGTGCTAACACTCATGGAAAATTGAGTTGATATTTACCAAGTTGGGGTTGCAGTACTTGTGCTTTCAGTGTGGTTACCTCCCAGTGAACAATTTGGGGATGCACCTTCAGTTATAGGAGGATGTAGTCACTTCTTCCTGTACAAAGTTACCTTTATAATAACTTCTGCTATCTTTGATGCTTCTGATGTTCTCAGGAATTTAAACAAGTGTTTAAATGAGATAAATCTGGAAACACTGGTTACTGAAACAGCCAACTGCCAGATTCTCCTGAATCCTTCCCTTGTGTGTGTATCTACAGCTGAGTTTTTTCCCAAGGCACTTAATAAAATGAGGTTCCTGTGTTGCAGAGGGTGGGAATCTTTTGTAGGGAGCATGGAATGGCACACAGGGAAGAAAAATAGATTCTTAGGGTGAGCACTGTGGTGAAATTTCCTATTAACTAACCATTATTTTGACAATATCCCATATGCTGGGGCTGTGCTGTAGCTAAAAGCTGCTTCTTAGAAACTGCTTTGTGGCTGTAAGTGGAAACAAATGTTGATTGATCAGCAGTGATACTGAGCTGAGCTCAGACAGCTGCTGTTTGAGTCCCATAGTTTAAACAATGTGATGACTGGTTAATCACTCTGGTAAAATATATTGAAGTTAATTGTTAAGTAGTATGGAAACATGAAGAGCTGAACATGACTGTACTGCAAAAAAATGTTCCTGGGTAAATAACAAAAGTTAGTCCTTTGGTTAGGCAGGCTCTAGTTAATGCTAACTAGCAAAAGGAATCTGTTCACTTCCTCTATCCCAAGTCCAGAACCAAATACAACTGCCAATACTGAAGATGATGGAAATGAAGGATGACAAATGTAAATGATGTCAAGGAAAATTCCAGCAGGATAAGAATTTTAGTGAGAGTCATCAGTACTGGACCAGGTGCCTGGGATGTGAAACCTGCATCTGCATCTTTGGGCCTGGTTAGAACTTGGCTAACATGTTCCTGAGCAACCTGCTTCAAGTTTTGAGCCATGCTGTAGGAGGGGACTGGGAATAGGGCAGATGACCTTCTGAGCTCACCTTCCTACTGGAATACAATTCTGTGGCCTTTGTAGGGAGGTGCAGAAAATGCCTTAATACTATCTGGATCATCACCTTTCAAGCTGCTTCCTTTTCTGCATCAGAGCCATAATTCAATTGATATCCTTAAATCCTTAAAAGGCTAATGTAGTTTTTTAAAGATAGTATCCAACTACAAAGTATAGTAGCTAGTTTTTAATATTAATATCAATATTTAAATCAGATGTGATAAAAGGTGGAGTTGACTAGGTATTTTCTTTCATCTCTGAGGCAACTTTGATTCATATTTAATGGTAAGCTTCTCTACAATGCTGATTTTCTTTCATGTTCGTTTTTTACCCAACTATATATTTAAATGGAGGAATTATTTCTTCCTCGTAGAAAATAACTTTGAAAGCAGAAGCTGGATTGCCTTACTGTGGTCATACCTGTAACTTTGATTCACAAGCTGTGTTAGAAATTTCCTATTTAAGACTTAAAATTGTATTGTAAGACCTGGAGACAAGTGCTATGGCAGAAGTGAAAGCCCAGAAAGGGGATCACTGGTATAGGGAAACTACTGAGCTGGAACACAATCATGGATTATGTATCAAGTGATTCATGTGGTCTTTGAAACTCTGAACAGATAAAGCTAACAGATCTCCTACTCATTTTCTGATTCTGCAGCTACTTAGTGTGCTCTCCACAGGAAACATTCTAAGCTGGAATTAAAGAAAATGAGGCAATTTTATCATGGTAGAATGTTTTTGATATTTATTCCTGGAGCAACCACCAAATAGATCTATTTCATTCTATTGTTAATCTTTATATAAAAGTAGGTGTAGTTTAATTTCCAATCCACAAATCTATCTTTGTTATTTCCTTTTCCTCCCTGGTTTGGAGGGGAGAAGAGGTAATAGAGTGTCTGTCTCTGGGTTAGTGCTTGGCCCTAACCCTTGACAGGACTCAAGTCCATGACATAAATCACAAAATTAGCCCTTTAGTACCATCTTGTGAGTTTCAGTCTGCATTAATAAAATAGTGTAGTTCTTTCTTTGGAGCTCCTCCCAGAGCAAGCAGGGTGTTTGTTCAGACTGGAATACAAGCACAGGGGATGAAAAGCTGCAGGTCCTTGTCATCCCCTGAAAGCTTGTTGGAACTGAGCTGCCCATCCAAACCCTTGTGGCTGCAGTCAGTATTTACAGTGCCTGTTGCTGATAACTTTGTGCTGCAGAACTGAAGGGTTTAGCAGCATTTTCAGTACTCAGTAAGCAAAATAGCAATGTTGGGCTGAATGGGAAGCCTTTTAGAAAATGACAAACTTGGAGATGTTTAGCTTATTTCCAGATTATGATGATACAAACTGCAGTACTTCTGCTGTTAAAGTAATATATATATATGTAAAGTCCTCTTGTTTCAGTCATTATGGAGGAGAATTTCATGGCATTGTTATTCCAACTTTTGAAGAACTAGCAATTTGAAGGAATTTCTGCTTGCTGGTCATTTAGGGAAAATTACAGGATGGAGTGAGGAAATTGCAGAATGGAGCAAAGAAATGGGAGTTAAGAAGTCACAAAATACAGCATGAAGAGTTTTAGCCATCCAGTTGCTGATGGAAGTTTTGCATCCAGTGTTGAAAAATAAGTTAGAAAGCTTCTGCTCTGTTGTAAAATTCTTGGTAAGTGCCTTTATCTTGAATTAATTTCACCATCTTTTAGAAGAACAAGGAGGAGTTTCAAGAAGATACAGAATGCTTCCCCTAATAGAAATGTGTAGGTAGCATAGCACTTTCCACTTAGTAAAGACAACTGATATTATGGAGTGGAATCTGTAAATCTGGAATGGTAGGGATGAGGTTTCCATTGTTTCTTGCTGTAGAAGAATTACAGCCCTCTCTAAAGGAGAGTGTGGGTGAAGGGCTTCAAACAAACAGGAGATTGTTCTTGATGCAATTGACTGTCAAGAGATGGGACTTGTTGCAAGAAGTTATGACAGTTAAGTTCACAGTGTTGAATAACAGGAGTAAGAATAATTAGTTATTGAGATGAAAAATCCCACTGGGAAGTATTGAAGAGAAATACTAAAAGCATGTCTTGCTCAAGAAAGCTTTTGAACTACTGAATAATTTCTATTTACTATTGCAATTAAGCAGAACTGCTTTTAAATTAAAAGGAAAATTGGCAATAAGTATAGATACACAAAAGATATTAATGCATGGAACTCAGTTAAGGAATCTCAAGACTTTTTGATCTCTAATTAAGCTGAAGATACTTGGCCTCTAGTGTTGAGAACAATGTTTGAAATGACTTGTACAGCTTCCATCCTTACCAGGTGGAACATATGGAAACAAAGGCTTGGACTTGCAAGGAGAATCTCATAGGGGATCAAGGGGACATTGGAAGTATCTGAATATGATGTGATTTGGCATGCATTTCTTTTATACTAATGTAAAGTTACTCCTGTAGAACAGATCAGAGTGACTTGCTGCTTTAAAGCAGGTAGATGCACAGTGTGAGTCATCAAAACTGCAAGTTGTTCAGAATTCCTTCTCTTTCATGTTCCAACTTCAGTGGGTGTTGGAGAAGGTGGAGGCTGTTCTTCTGCACAGTGTGAACCTCTTGGGAATGCAGACCAAGTGGAACAATTCAGGGCTGGCTAGGTTAGCTGCAAAGCCCTGTGTAGGTGGTAATGTAATATAATCTTGCTCCTTTTACCTCCTGCTCATTTGTTTTTCTCTTTTGTTTCCAATATGTATATTTGAATATATATATATCAGTATATATGTGTGTGTATATATATTAAGTTGCACATGTAGCCTCCCTGTTGCCCTGGCTGAAGGGCTGTGTCATTTTTTGGCTTCAGTCTGGGTATGACTTGTGTTAAATGAAGAGGCTCTTTAATGCTGCCACACATCATGTTCTGCAGCTAGATGGCAAGGTTTTCACCAGAAAAAGGAATTGAAATTGAGTAAGAATGGTCCTTTTCCTGTTAAATGTACGAGGGTTTAATCAGTAAGAAGCTGATCACTTGGAAGGGAGCAGCTGAGGAACAGTGAGAGCAAGGGTGTAGAGAAGGAGGTGAAGGCCTTGTAGAAAGATATGCAAGGTGACAAATTCACAACTTTGAAGTGTAACTGTTCAAAGTTATTCTTGGTGAACAGTGTGGTTAATAAACACCAACTACTGCTTTTGTTTCTAGAGCTCTTTCCTCACCTGCTGCCAAGACCCTGAGGTAGCTCACTTGTCTGGACTGCTGTGGAGTTCTTGGTTCCTCTCAAAGCACAAAAGCCTCTCCTGCAGCATCTTTCCTCTGTGTATGAACAGAGCCCTTTTTTGGCTGTTCCTACAGTACCCAGCCCCATCCTTGCTCTGCAGACACAAGGATCATTTGGTGTATTCCATTTAGTCTTCTAAATTAAAAGAAAAAGTCAAACTTTTTCTCTGTGAATCTCAGTTTAGGTAAGAGCTAACAAGATTAACTTGTATGATTCATCAACATCAGGATTTTCAGACCTGTTCTTTAAATTCAAGGCTGTAAAGAATTTTCAGGGCTGGTTGTAAAGGCTTAAATGTTCTGTCTCTATAATGAATGAAATGCATTCTTTTATTCATTTGAATCTGCCAAGATAGGAGCCAATTAGTGCTAAGCAACTAGACTGAGACCACCAAAGGCTTCCATGTAGATCAGTGAAACATTCTGACTTCCTAATGACCTCCTCTCATTTCTGGTGCTGGTTTAAATGTACAACTGTTTGCACCAAGTGAGAAGCTCTGGGATTCTGCTGTCTTCTTGAAATGTCCAGCTTTCAGGTTCCTTGGAGTTAATAGGCTCAGAAGTATGTCTAGAAAGGGAAAGTTTCAGAGGGTTTGCAGATGGCTCATTATAACATTCTAATAATGAAACCTGACAGAGGATGAATAAAGGAACTCTACTGTGTTAGGATTGACAACAATTGGTCACTTGAAAGTGTTTGTTGTTAAGCAACTTGCCACTAAATATATACAACTCTAATTTTCCACTTAACTTTCAAGTCTTCAAATGATTATATATTTTCTTCAACTTTTACTGCTAAGATTTTAAATGGAAACTTGTTTCCCGAACTGAGTAAATGTTTTTTCCCTCCCTTTTAATAATTTCAGAGAGAGCAACCCTGAGAGCTGCCCTTGTCTTTTACATCTCTATTTAGACAGAGCTAGGGTACCTTTGCAGATTTTTAGACATGGTGAGAAGTCCTTTCTTCACTTAGCCAGTTTACACCTCGGGGTTCAGAGTGATCTTGCTGTTCTGTGCTTCCATCCAGGTCATGCTGTGATCTTAGCAGTGTCACAGCTTTCCTGGATTAATCCAGAAGCAGCACAGCTTTTGGTTTTGTGATTGAGCAGCTGCTCAAAACCTTGTCTAAGACCAACCTTTCCTCACCTGTTCTGAGGTGATTTACACCTTGCTAATGCACACAAGACAAGTTAGGCTTATGTCAGTGTGTTTGGCATCTTGTAGAAAACCTGCACTGTTCCCCAGCAGCTCTACACTCAGGATTGGTTTGGTATCCCTGAAGCATTTCCAAGGCTGGAGTGATTTCATTTTTCTGTGTCCTACTGTGTAATGATCCCTATTGCTGTTTGGTGTGAGCCCTGAAGTGGGTTTGTTTTGGTGATAGAATGAGAGCAGCAGTGTTTTCTTTCTGTGGACTTAGACTAACTGATCACATACTTGAGATGGAGCCTGGTTCTGTCTAGAATTGAAAACCATTTGACAAGAACCTGTAGAGCTTAACTTTCTCTGAACTGTTAAATGGCAATCCTGCCATGGGGAGTGTGGAAGGAGCATGCCATGCAGAGTAGCTCCAGATTCAGGAGCTAACAGATTATCTGCCAACTTTTAGGATCCTGAGACCAAGTAAAATCTTAGATGTAGACTCGTATTCCTGTGTGCTCTTTCCTAAATTGTTCTGCACCTAATTTAATGTACATCCTTTTAACTTTGAAGGCACATTGCCAAAGAATTACTCATACAGTTAAAGAAAAAAAATCAGTGAGTGTAGCCCATAAATAAGCTTTGGTCTTGCCTCTCTTTTGAGGTTTTTCTAGCAGATGATGAAGGCTGTACTCCTCAAAGATGCATTTACCAAAAAGAATCATTTCAAATCCTTTCTTGTCCATACAGCTCTGAGTTTTAATGACTTGCAGGAAGCTTGGTAAATCACTTTCACTCCCTTTTAAGTGCATTTATACTTAAGTGTTCCTAGTGTAAATTCCATTAGTGTCTTTGGTCCTGATTGGTGGTGCTTGCCATGTTAGGTGGAAATAATGCTTTGGAGTTGGGAAGCAAGTTCAGGAAAGTGAGAAGCATTACAAGTGATGCTTATTACACTTAATGTGATTTGAGAGGATACAGGAGAAGCAGAGACCATCATTAAACAAACTTGTGGAAGATGTTTACTTGACACAGTACTTTTTCTCATGATGGACTCTTCACTGGACAGGAATTTGTACTTGGACTGAAAATTAATTGCTGTTCTTGTCATGATTCTACTGAGCTGAGGTATTCCCAGCATTGTACACTTCTATCATGTTTTACACTTTACCAATCCTTTAAGAAGACATTATAATTACTGATCTATATTTGTGGCTAGATTTCAGGCTGCTCTTCCTAGAACCAGGCAATATACACCAAGAAGTGAATGTCAATGAACAATCCCCCAAATAGCAGCCTTTTGTTTTAGGGGTGAGGCAAGCATCCAATAAGATGTTGTCAAGGGGGAAAATAAAAAAGGGCAAGCTTTGGATAGGTGGTTTGAATGGTTTTGTGCACATGGGATACAAAGCTGTGAAGAGAAACCATGCTTGGAACCAGAGTTATCTCAAAGCTTGACAAGCAGAGATCAGAAAACAATTGATGCTACAAATACTACAAGAATAGTGTGATCAATGAATAATATTGTCTTCCCTGAACTTAATTCATTTCTGGGGAGATCTGCAGCACAGAAAAATACTGATTTTACAGAGAAAGTAAAGTAAAGGAAATAGTTTCTCTCCATGAAGTACATGGAAAGAATGTTTTTGAAATCGGTTTGAATTGTTAAGTAACAGAGACAATACATGCTTTAATGAAAGTACTTATGTCTCTTGTGTAACATCTTTCTGTTTAAAAAAGATTAGTGCCAAAAGATAGTAATTCAGCAAGACAAAGCTTAAAACATTCCTAAAGCCTACACAGTTCTGGAGGTTTTTTCTTGTAATTCTTCCAAACCCCCAAAACAGAACTAGATACTAAACCACTTTGGCAAATACTGAGCAGTGCTGCATAGAGATGAAGTAAAACTGCAATATAGAAATTCTGTATTGGCTGAGATGAGATGATGTTGCTTTCAAAAGCTGCATCAAAATGAAGCAGTTAGCTTCTATTTGCATTTAAGCAGTGAAGTAGTAAAGCTAGGCAGTTCTAAACCTGTAAAGTATAATCAGATGTGGTGTTGCACATTATAGGGAGATGGCTCAGCTTCAGTACAATGTTAAAAATAATATTAAGAGCTAGAGTAATAAAGCATTGGACTTTTGAGAGCTATAGGCATTTGTGTCAGCGTACAGAGATTAGATTTGCAACTGGAAGCAACCTTTCTTCCCCCCCAGAAATTTACCACAAGAGCTCTAAAAATTATTAGTTCCACTTCTCCCCTTTTCCCAGGAACAGTTTCTGTCATGTGTTTGTAGGTATCTTTCAGTACTTGCTATTATTTACTGAGAAATCAAGAGGAATCCAAATTATACATAAATGGTTATTAATACATGCTCAAGTGACAAGTCTCTTTTCCTTACCCTGCAGAAGTTTTCTTCTGAGAACAGGTAATAAATCAGAACTTCAAGCACTTGCTGCTTCTAACATAATGGGGCTTTTAAGTTGTCATCTAAATGACATGAACTGCTGGAGAACTACTCTCAGGGAACAGAAGAGCATCACTCCAGTGACAACAGTGCTTCCTTCCAGCAGTCTGAAGGAGTGAGGCAGGCTAGGTGGGTGGCATTTGGAGGATGAAATAGTTTAGAAGTAGGCTATGCTTTTTGGAATCCTGGCTAATGATGTCCAGGGGAGGTTGGGGCAGGGGCAGCTGATGCTTGAATAACTACTGTCAAAATGCCATGGGTGTAGACATTTGTCCTCATCAAGTTAATGCATGCATACATATGTATTTATTTTTTAAGTAAGTGTATGGTCACTGCAGAATAGATCAAATTTATCAAGGAAATGTTGATAATCTTTGGAGCTGGGAGGACAGGGACACTTAGCAATTGCCTTTCTTTCCCTATAGGCAGGTCAGCATGGAGAACAGGCTGAGGGGACAAAAGCCAATCACAGAATCACAAAGGCTGGAAGAGACCTCTAAGCTCAGCAAGTCCAAGCATCCCTAGCACTCCCACACCACTAACCCATGGCCCTAAGGAGAGCAGCTCAATGTTTCTTCAACCCCTGCAGGGATGGTGACTCCAGCACTTCCCTGGGCAGCCTGGGACAAGACTCAACAACCTAAGCAGAGAGAAAATCATTTTGTTAGCTAGTAGTGGAGAAACAGGGACAGAAGGGTTCAAGCCAGAGATGGAAATGAATGATAATCATGTTTGTAGTACACTGCACTCAATTCCAGTTCTAGTCTAGTTTTCCCTCTGCATTCTGATGGCAAAAAAAAATCTTAATGGGATCATTCTCTAAAACTATCTTCACCACAACCGGCAGTGAAACATTCCTGTGTGACTAGAGTCAGCTAGAACATCTTTTTGCTAGTGATTCAAGTAATATCACCCAAGATAATTAATGAGGTTAGGGTAAAAAGGTATCTTATTCATGCTGAAAAAGTGTTATAATCTCATTTCTTTTGAGTTTTTACAAATGCACACTGCATACATAAACCATGATTCAACTGCCACACTTATTTTTAAGCTGTAAAATCTTATGCAAAGCCAATAAGTAAAAATATGAATCTTAAAATTGTGTCCTGATATTTGCATTGCAAACTTCAGAAGTGATAGACCTGTTAAATTGAAATATCAGCCTTTCAGCAGCAAGCACTAGCTCTAAGCTCAAGTATTTCAGTAACTCTAAACACAATAAAAATCCTCATGATGAGTTTCTGAAAAGTTCATTTGATGAAACTCATAAGCATACTTTGAATTCCAAGGGATAATCCTGCAGTGCCTGTAAGAGCTAACTAAATTTCTTCTGAAGTCACAAGAAGCCACGTTTTGTGGTGGAAGTAACAACACAAAAGCCCAGAAAAATATCAAGATCTCTGTAAATGAAGTTCATTCTTCTGAACTGATAAAAATGCTTCCAAATTGAATGTATATTGAAGAACCTTTCCAGGACTCTGCATGTGTTCTGGCCATAGAAGAGTTGCTTAATTACTGAGGCCTTTTGGTGAAAGGGTCAATTCCTAACTGTAAGTGATCAGGATTTATTCTTCACTCTGACAAGGAAGCAATTTGGGGCTTAGAACTGTCTCCTTAGCTTCAGGTGAGGGAAATGATTCATTTGAATGGAGTCAAAATTTCAACACTGGATCTTACTGGCTACAATAGAGAAGAAATATATTCTGATTCTTTGACTTCAAGTGAAGTATGGAGTAACTTCCTGTAAAGTACTAGGAAAAGGAGGGTGGCTCCTTGTTTCAGAAATGCTGAAGGTGTGCTTGTAATAGGAAGAACCAAGTTTTCATGGTAGAATGAGACAGTCAAACAGGAAAAGGAGCAGTTATGGAAGTGTAGATGAGCACAAAGGTGCAAAAAATTCTTCCTTTCTCTTTGCATGCCCCTTTACACAAATGCCATCTTTATGCAGTAAGTGTGGGATGATAAAAGAATAACTTTTCTTAGCAAGACAAGATCATCAAATGAAGCAGAGTAATCACAAGCATTTTAGTTCCTCTTAACTCTATTAGCATCAATTGTCAGTACACTGCTGCAGTCCATCCAGATGGCTGAATGCTCTGTGGTGTTCTGCTGAAGCAGCATTGCTTTGTGGAGAAATTGTGCCAAGGTTCTCAACAAGTAAATTCAGCTCTGGAGATGTTCCAGAAGCAAACTTTGACTGTGTGACCATTAGCAGCTATTGTGAAGTAGGCATAGTTCCATACAGTAAGAGGCTGCAGCTTCTACTCTTGCCTTTGGGGTGGGAAGGGAATGCTTGCTTGAAACTAGTTCTGGTTTGGTCCAGTAGATTCAAAAACCTTCTAGTGATAAGGATACATCAGATATGTTACTAGAGCACACCACTTGGTTTTATTTAATACAAGAGAAATCCAGATGAATGTACTGAAATCATTTAAAGATGTGAACCGAAGTAGTGGGAATGATGAGGAGCTACACTTTAGTGCTGTCGAAGTGACTTGGTCATAGATGGAGATTCATGCTCTTTAAATAACAGGTTTTAATCTTCTGTTGACAACATCTTCTCCTTTGGTTTACATCTTTGTTACATATCTAGATAATTTTCTTGAAAGGGACAACACATGAATAAACATGTTCCTTTTTGATGCTTGTATTTGCTAGTTCTGATCAGTGTGGTTAGTCTCAGGTCTTTGGTCTAGCCTGCCTTGAAAACTGAGTGCCACTCAGAAAAAAACTAAGATACCACTCTGCATTCTCTAAGTGTAACATCTGTCCAGCTTGGTCAGCCTTCTCTGTACCTGTTTGGTTCATTTAGGCAAGTTAAGATGTATCAGCAATGGGATGTTCTTGTTTGTATTCTTTAGTCCTCTGCACCAAATACTTGATGTGCCTCTCTGTCCCTGGGAAGCAGAGTTCTTCCCTGCTAATGAGATTTCACATGTTAGCATACCGATAAGAGCACAGCAGAGCTATGATTCCACAGCTGAAGTTGCTCCTGTTGCTAGGAAGTGATGAACCTGCTAGCTAATGTACTGATTTTGATTCTGCAACTCTCCAGTATATCTTCGTGCTCCCTGAATTGAAGCCATAAAATTAATTCCTTGCTTATTAGGCCAAAATCTAGAGCACATTAACATTTTGAGTGAGCTTTAAACAATACTTTCATGGTATTGAATTTAATGGAATTAAAACAGTCAATAGCTTGATTTTTCTGAGGTATTTTCCCCCTGCTCTTATCTGCAACAAAGTTTACAAGTTAGTTCCAATTTCTTTGATTTTTCGTTCAATGTCAGATGATTTGGGACAAGCTTTCACTTTTTCTACCCTACTTGAGTTTTGTCACCCAAGTCTTACTGCTTTTGCAGTGAGGTTTTTCCTTGGGAGGTACTATTTTGAGCACAGATTTTTGTAACAGTGGGAATTATCTGTGACTAATCACAATCTCTGTGGAGCTTCTTGTACAGCAAAGACTGATCAAGTGCTTGATTCTATTCCCATGATTGCTTGCAGCTAGGAGTAGCTGAGAATTTCTAAAAGCTGCTGCTGCTTTATCCAAAGAGGTACAGCACGGAGCTTTATTTTCCCTACTGAAAGAAGGTAAATTGGTTTAAACTACTGCTATTTTAACTCAAATTCAGTAGCACTTAGAAGAACTTCCATGCAGCACTCTAGAAGAATGTACAAACTGGCAAAGGCTGAGCTGATTCTTCACCTGTCCTAACAAATTTAATTATTTGAGTAGTTCTGTACTTATGTACAAATTTGTATTGGGGAGGTTTCCCCCCCGGAAGCAAGGGGGAAGTAGCTGCCGGGTTTCCCTCCCCCGGAAGCAAGGGGGAAGTAGCTGCCTTATGCATATGTTACTGTAGTAGAGAAATCAGAGTGTGCTACCTGAAAAGGTGCTGCTTTTTCAGTGGGAAAAATGCAGCATATTTCCATGTATCTAGTACATTATGTGGCCTGCAAATTTGTCTAGAAGGTAGAAACTGTTAGTTTTGATTTGCTTCTATTAATTCATTACTGGGTAGGTAAAAGAAAAGTGTGAGTATACAAGAGATTGTTACTCAAGAGCCCTGACTGAGATTGCAAACAAGCTGCCAGGAGTGATAGCCATGAGGAACTCCTGTGCTAGGGAAGCTCAGTGAGAATGAGGATGCAGGAGTCTGCTGCTGGGGCCATGGGTTTGCTGGGCAAATCGTATGTGTGACAGATTAAATTTGTTTTGGAGGACTTGAGATAATGAAATAGTGCTTGCTTGCTTGTTCAGGAACACTTCCCTCTGATCTTGTTGACAACATGCTGGGGGAGGAAAATTGAATGGGCACTGATGCTGGCACCTCATTAGGTACCTGATACTCTAGTGGGAGAGGAGGTCAGAGGAGTGTGTGTGTGGGAGGATGGGGAGGGCAAGGCAAGAAGGGGAAATCTTTAGGAAATTGGGAAGTAGTTCCACAAATTCTCCAAGGATTTGATTGTCATTTGAGTTCTGTCACTTCAAAACATAAACACAAAGTGATTATTGAGAATCAGTGTGTTCCTGCCATGGAGCAAGGTCAGAAAGGAGAGTTCTTTGAATTGTGCAAATGAGACAATGATTTTGAGAAACACATGACATCGCTATTCAAAAATGTTAATTAAAAGAGACCAGGGAAAAGGTTATAACTGTATATTCTTAACTGTCTGAAGATGTCAAACATTGGAATAACTTAATTTTAATGAAGCAGTAAGACTTCACAGAGGGTGATGAACAGTTGAGTAAATAATGTCAGTTAATAAAGGTTGAGGGTGGCAAGCCTGGTTATAAAGCTAGATATTTCTCACCTCTGTGTAATGCGTTATGGTATTTTAGTAGCAATGCCATTAGGTCCTGGAATGCACTAATGCTGCACTGAAATTACAGAACAGGAATGCAATACTACATGGAAGAACTCATGTGGTCTAAATCTTGCAGTTCTCTGCTATAATGTAGTTCAAAACAAAAGGTAAAACCATGAAACAGGCACAGAACTATAGGGAGAATAGGCAGCACACAGCTGGTCTCTGCTCTCAAGGTCCTCCCTTCCCTGGACTGTGCTTCTGTCAGGCTGCTGCTCTTCAAGCACCCCAAGTTTGTTCCCAGGTAGGACAACAATGTGAAAGAAAGATTTGGTGAGGACACAAGAAAACAGATTCACTGGTGCTAATAGAATTGCCTGTTAAGTGTATGCTACTCATGCAAGACTCTTTGGACATGAAATTCATCCAAGCAGAAATTCAGCTTTCTGTGACCTGTTTTCTCTATGAGACCCCAAGCAAAAGAGCAGGGAGAGAAATCCAGTGAATTATATCTAGTTAGCCTTTGGCCATCTTTGCTAATGTGCTGAATTCAAGAATTGGAAGAGAAGAGTAGGGGACATTAGTTTGAGCAAAATTAGTTTTCAGCACTTTTTAAATCTATATGCTGCAAGTATGAGAAAAGAATTATGCTCTGTAATTCCCTGGTGTATCAGAACTAAAGTCTTAAAACATTGAAGTTACTGCCATATGAAGTGAACTCTTTTTAGATTGAGTCTAATGCATACCTGAGGAAGTATTTCTGTACTAGTGTCAAGCTATGCTTACTATAATTAGTATAAAAAGGAAAATAGCAGTGTCAATAGTTTTGCCATTTATATTGATTAATAACTTCTATGGTTGTGATTTCTGAGACATAATTATGCCCCATGTTACTGCTCAATCTCTGCATGTTAGTCTCATAGCCCAAACTGAATAATTAGTCAGCTTCAAAAAGCATCTGTAGATATTTTCTCCAAGGAGCTGTGGCATTGTGTATATTGCTTCATATAGTCTTCACAACTGAAATCTGTTCCGTAGAGCTGTAAAAAGTAGCTCCAGAGTGATGTCTGAGTAAATCCTATGACTTCTGCAAACATACATCCTCTTATACCTTAGCTTTGCTTTATACTACTAGAAGTGTGCATTTGGATGGCTCTAAGATTGAACTTCAGTATCACTGGCTTTTAATAACCAGTCTCTGGCTGCACTGCAATTAATCAGATGTTCTTTAGCAGAATAAACAAGTGTACAGGAACACACTTAATATGCCAAGAAATCTGGTGTGCACATTGAAGTTAGTGGCTCTGAGATAAAAATGGGAGTGCCTATCAGAACAGTATTGATTGTGTTGTCAGCCTGCATAGTTCTACCTTGGGGTATTTCACAGAATCATTGAGCTTGGAAGAGACCTCTCAGATCAAGTCCAACCATACCTAGCACTAACAACAATAATACTAATAGTTTTCTATCTCAAAACAGAGATGCAGCAGTGTTTTGCCAAGGCTTCCCCTTGCTCTAGTAAAGATGAAATCTGACATTGTTTATCATCACCTTGCACTCCTCAGTGTGTTTAAAACTAATATTCTAGGCTTCCATGTATGTGATGCAGTGATCAAAACAAAAAACCTGTAGTGAGCTGAGTTAATTTTGAGGTTTGTTTTTTGTTTTTAAATCCTCCTTCAATTGTTTTTCCTGAGAAGTCCCTCAGGGAATGAGAGGCACACAATCTTGTCCAGCTCTGAGAGAACTTGTAGTAGCATTAATGCAAAGTGCTGCATTAATTGAGTTTGTTTGTCCTGGTGTAAGTGGTTGAAAGGTGGGAAATTGGTCTAACTTCAGAGGAGTAGAGTCTCTGCTGACTTAGTGTTAACAGGAGATGAAACCTTAGTCTGGCTTTGCAAGACAGCAGATGAGGTAGAAAACCCAGGGGACTCTCTCCCTATTCCAAGCATAGATGCCTTGCAGAGCAGTGTGGTTATGAACTCAGGGGAGGGCTGCTCTGACACTGGATGCCATGAGAGTATTTCCTCTGATCTTTCCTTTTGTATTGTTCTAATGATGTGTTCTAGCTTCCTTTTGTCCTTAAACCCTCAAAATGATTACACTTGTCATTTGTCTCTTTATTACATGGGATGATAAATAACCTTATAGTCAAATCCTGCTTGTCTTGGTGCTTTTCAGCTGGTAGCTATACTCTGGATAGCTAATTAAACTATAATCTATAAGAAACATTATTATAGAAAAGGAGAATATTGCCAGAAACCACATTATGAAATGTCTATCTGCCAAAGTTGAGTAGCTTAAATATTGATCAAGTCAAATAGAAGAATCAATGTCAGATCCTGGGGCAGATGTCAAGCAGCAGAATACAACTTCATTTAGTGTTATAGTTTCTCTCCCACCTCTTGCTTAAACTCCCTGAACTTATCCTATTCTGTTGGGCTCCAATCCTGCCTAGAAAACTTCACAGAATTCACAGGAACCTGGTAAGAAATCTCAGCTTATCAAGTCAATACTTTTCTGAGAGGCCAAAGATCTTGCAAAGTGTTTCTTATTTGTTCTACACTTGTAAGAGAAACTCTTCTAACCCTTTCTGTCCTTATCTGAAGTGTTACCAAACAGCAGCAATTGCATTGCCACTCAGGCTTCCTGGGGTCTTGTGTGGGTTGCTTTGGGTTTGTTTTTTCTTTCCTAATTCAGCATGAAACTAGAAGTTGACTCTTGGTTTCAACAACTAAGTCCTACTGCTCTGAAACACTTTGCTCCAATTAATGACTTTGTTTAATTCTCTCAAATTACATTTTCTGTTTGTTTCCCTGTTTTGCAGAGGTAAACTGAGATTCAGAAATGGAGGAATTCTCTTCCCCAAGCTCTCCTGAAGTGCCTAGCTGGGGCTTGACAGCTCGGCTGCTACCTTTTACTCAATCATATGTGATAAACTCTTAATTTCAAACAGAGCCTGAATTTGCCATTGTAGATATTCCAGTGTGTTCAGGGCTTCCAGTTTGAAGACTGTAGGCACCAAATGGCTAGGTTGTTCTGTGGTGTTGTTTAACTCTGCTTTTCAAGCAGGATCAGCATGACCTGGTTAACCCCTCAGTGCCTGGTGGAGGAAAGGTGACCCATGAAGCATCCTTCAGCAGATCTCAGATTTCTGAGGATGGTGGCACTGCAGGAGGGCAGTTGTCACTCTTAGGTGCAAGTGTAGTCCAGGTCTGGTACTTGCAAGCTCTTGAGAAAGCCAGTTATTATTTTCTTGTCTTCTGCCAGAACTTGAATATATTCAGTTATATTTCTGTACTTTGCTAGTTTGGGTATGGTCTATATAGTACAAAAAATACACTGTAAATAAGTCTAACCAGGTGTCCACAGTGTTTTCCATAGGCAGCTTTCTAGCCTAGCACCAATATTCGTCCTTAAGTAATTTACAGCAAGCTTTTGTTGATTTGTTTCCCTTGGGTAAATCCTGCTGTAAGCTCCATGTGCTGCCATCTTCAGTGGCTTGCCAGCTAGCTGATAAAGACATGTTTGCTTGACTTACTGTCAGAAATTCTGGGTGAAAGGTCACAATAAACTCTCTAGTGTCCTCTTCACATTTAGATCTAATGACATAGCTTGGAGTTTTTGTTTGCATGCCTGAGATTGCTTTATACAAATACATACTGAATTCCTAGTCTGCAGCTCGGGAGTCCAGTCTAATCCCTTCTATCAGTGGGTGGAGGAATGGGAATTGGGAAAGCAGAGGACACTGGGAATGGATTTCTTCATCCTGTTCCCACCACCACCCAAAGGGAAAAAATGTAACCCTGTTTCCATGGAAAAATCAACATGATAGAGGACTGCTGGATCTCTAGTGCTGCTTTTTTCCTTTTGAATCCAATTGGGTACAGCTGTACTGAAAGGGAACAAATGTTTTGCTGCCTCTGCTGCCAAATAATAGATTATATTTGGGAGCATAAGACTAATGAAAAAACATACAGTTCAGAAACCTAGTGATTGCAAAGCTTCAGGCATAAGAAAAGAGGCTATTAGCTTGCTTTGTGCAGCATACTGGGCTCTAAAATTTTGTTTCATTTTTTTAGAGGCATTAAGTTATATACAATACTGCTTCCTGAGCATTCAGTTTTTCCCCATGGCAATGATCCCAAGCTTCATGTTTTCTGCTGGCTACAAGTGATCTATTTACCAGCAGCAGCCATCTGCTTGGGAATCATTAACTCCCAGTTGGGTGGAGGGAGGCAGCAAGGTGGGA
The DNA here is from genome assembly GCA_013396975.1 of Bucco capensis. Classification (NCBI taxonomy): domain Eukaryota; kingdom Metazoa; phylum Chordata; class Aves; order Piciformes; family Bucconidae; genus Bucco; species Bucco capensis. The sequence goes on from VWZO01008610.1 coordinate 134,793, forward strand.
GCAGTGAGTAGAAGACAGGCTTGTCCTGTGGAAAGCTAGAAGGCATGGTGCTCCTGCTTCCCTGTGTATGTTCAGTACTGCTGGACAGCCTCCTCCTCTGCAGAGCCACGCAAGTGACTCTGCACTGAGGTACCTAGCATACAACAAACCCTGCTGCAGCACCACAGTTGGAGAGCATCTAAGTTCCTTAGGGCCATGGTTTAGTGCTATGGCAGTGCTAGGGATGGTTGGACTTGATCATCTTAGAGGTCTCTTCCAACTTTCATGATCCTGTGATTCTGTTTCAGGGAATTGTCAGGGTGTTGGTGGTTTAGAGTGTTAAGAGCCTTTCTCTGTGCCACAGCTTACCTGGTTGGACTTGTAGGGTCTGGCAAATTCCAAGACTGAACTTGCTGAACTCTGTTATTGGACTGAAAGGACAAGGGGCAATGGTTTTAAATTGGAGAGGAGTAGATTTAAACTGGACATTAGAAAGAAGTTCCTCCCCACGAGGGTGGTGGAACACTGGCCCAGGTTGCCCAGGGAGGTGGTTGAGTTCCCATCCCTGGAGGCATTGCAGGTGAGGCTTGCCAGGGCTCTGGGCAAGCTGATCTAGTTGGGGATGTCCCTGGCCACTGCAGGGGGGTTGGACTAGATGAGCTCCAGAGGTCCCTTCCAACCCAAACCATTCTAAGATTCTAGGATTATCACTAAGTACATACACTAGTATTTGTCTTTCATGGAAGTGGGTAAATGGTTTGACATCAGTTAGAAGTGACATGATCTGTAAGTTAACCAGTTGCTGTTCACCAGCTGAGGTTACCTTGGCCAACACTCTTCATTCTTCACATGGAACACACCTGGCCCTAGAAATTCTTGACTTTACCACAAGTGACCAAATCCTTAGGTCACCATAATGGCTTTATTCAGATATGTAGAATCTATCATTTCATTTGTTGAAATCATTAGTAGGATGAAAAGAAAGGAAAATAGTTGTTCTATTAACTCCTTACAAGCAGATATGAAAGTGAGGTATAAACTATTACATCTTGTTAAAGCAAACAAGTTATCCATTTGTTAGTCACCTCTTCACTGTCATGCTAGAAACATTCATTGGTATCTTGTAGAGATCTGTAATTGCAGGCCTGTAGCTTCTTCTGGCCTAGGTGAATGGAAGCACTTCAGGGCTTCTGTAAGAAACTGGTAAGCTAAATCAATAATGCCATGTGGCATAAAGGAGAGAAGAAATATCTTTAAACCATCAAGCAAGAGTTTAGCAATCTGATCCATGTTCATGGTATTGAGCAACTCATCAAGGATCTGGGCAGGGAGCAGCAATTGATTTTTACACTATCTGCCCACCTGACCTGAATGTCTATGTGTCCTAGAGCTGAGTGGCAGTCAGGCAAACTGTTTTCTGTTCTGCTGTTGCTGGCTGGGGTCAGGTTTTACTAGAAGATGCTGTGGTTTATGAATATGATGAATGATGGAGGAATTTCAGCTCTCACCTTTAGGAACAACCATCTGTTACAAAGGAGATACTGATGGCTCCTTAGCAGCCTAGTGCAGTGTGGTACAAATTACTCTTCCCTAGGACAGAGAGGTACCCAATGGACTTCTTGCTGCTACACCAATAGTATCCTCAGAAAGCTTATGTGTTCTATCTCTTACTGGGAATATGTGGGTCACTTCTTAGTGATGCACAGAGCAGTGAAAAACACTGAGAAATTGGCTTCAGAGTTCTGGTAGCTGAAGGCCAAAGCTGCAGCCTTCTGTTGGTCATAAACAAGGCTAGGATTAGCACCTTGCCAATTCAGCATCTGTGGCCAAGCTGCAGCCTGTTTGGCAGTAGGACTTTAGGTAGGTTAATACAGAAAACATACACTTCCCTGCATAGTAATGAAGCATGTTTTGTACCAGATGTTGGTGTGTATCACAAAATACTTGCCTACATAGTTTAAAAACCCTCTAAGTTAATGGAAAACTGTACTGCTTTGTTCTTTTAAAAGCTAATCTCTACCTGAATTCATATTCTTATTCCTAGGATGTACAGAATCATTGTAGAAATCTGTAAAATAGAGCTGATAATAGAGCAGAATGGTAAATAGAGTTTAGACTCTTTTACTTGGACTCCTCTCTTGGGTATGGACTTTGTGCTAGATATTTCACTTTGAATAGAGAAGTTCCTAAAAGGAAGTTCAGATGCTGAACACTCGCAAGTTGCAAATACTTGGCTTTTCATCAACTGTAAAATAGACTACTTTGGAATGAATTCTAATTAGTGATCTATTGACCATGTGAATATGGTTAATTGTATTCTGATTTTCCAGATATATCCTTGGTCTTGCTACTGCAGGAGCTTCAGGCAAACAGTCATAAAATGCAGGTGTGGTTAGCAGATCTAATAAAACTAAGATAACAGAGCAGGTGTGCATGGGAGGGAGGTTTATCAAGTGATGCTTCTATAGACTAAACCAAACTGTCTCTGTAGGAGTTAGGAGGTAATCACTCTTTCTGTGGCTTTCTGGTTGCCCTTCCTCCATCACTTTCTCTCCAGCTAGAGTGTCTGTGCCATTTTATCAGAGTATGCTATGACTCACTTTCCCGTTTTATTCTCTCCCAGATGGCATCATTTCATCTCATGCTCTGCAAGTGACAACTGACACTATCTTTATTGTATCAGGCTGGGATAAATGTATAATCTGTGGTGCAACCTTCTTTTTGTCTGCCTTACACAGCAGTGGGTGAAGTAAGGAAACACAGGGAAGCTAATAGAAGGCTTCAGGTAGTACTGACTTTGAGCATGAAGCCAGTATGAGTGCTACCCTGCCTGGTCCTCATGGAGCAGCACTGCTAGCAGGGTTTGCTCTGCTGTGCCAGAGAGCACAGAGGCCCAGAGCTGACTCACTGGCTGACGTTGGCATTTTGGCACAAGAGCAGCTGCTCCAATGCTGCCAGCTCTATCTTGCTGTGCTGGCTCTGCTGGCCCAGAGCTTTTACATTCCTGCCCAGAGCTGGCAGTTTTGGTGCAACTGGAACCTATGCATCCCACAACACTTCATTTTCTACAACTGTGAATGTGAAAGGTATTTTCTGTGTTGCCAAAGTAAAAACTACTCCAAAACCTAGCGTGATGAAAGGTTTATTCTTGTTATGTTTAGGCTGGTGTTATGATAGGTAAGCACTGGATTTCATTGAGTGAGGGAGGGAGAAAATGGTGTGTGAAAGAGCTTCCCACCACCACCATGCTGTATTTTATCTTTCATCACAATTTGCTGTAGCTGGCTGATGTGTAGAAATGGTTTAATGTGTGCTGAAAACAGATCTACATCTGTGCTTGATGACTAGGGAAAGCCATTCCAATGTCTCCATGTGGCTGGATCTGGTCCTGACTGGGGAGTACCTGTGCTGCATAGCAGAAGGGATGGTATATGGAGTAGGACCTCAAAGTAAGACATGCAGCTATCACTTGGATTAATAGACAGTGCAAGCTTTTTTCTTAGACCTCATAAATGAGGAATTCAGTTAATGTTTTGTGGGAGTTAATTTATTTTCTGTGCAAACTATTGCAAGAGAATGAATTAAGCTTAAATGAGTTTAACCAATTGAAGGATGACTTGCCTAATATACTCCATTATCATGAATAATTCTGCCCTCTTGCATGAAAATAATGGAAGAATTCAGATCATGGAGGTTAGGCAATCTTTCTCTTGGTGTTCATAACTGCCTTGGAATCTCCCTCTGACCTCTGTCAAAGGCTCCAAATCAGCACAGAGATCACATGTGAGAAGACAACCAAGTCCAGTTTCTGAAAGGATGCCATTAGTTCAACTCCTTTCACTCAAGCTTTCTAGCTTAGCTGGTACAAAAATACTCACTGGCATGGACAAAAACTACGTAGACCCTTGAAAGGATTATGGTAACTGGAATGCTACCTTGGGACAATCTTTTTCCTTTCCAACCTCCCCCAATAGTGCTGGAAGGTCTTTGTCCAGACAGATCACAGAAATAAAGTGGCAAACCATCAAACCCAACAAAATGGGTTTCTGCTCCAGGAGGCTCTAGCAGAGAACAAATGACTGTCTCAGTCAGCAAGCAGTAAGAGGAACTATGTGGAGCAGGACACCATGCTGAGGAGAGTGTGTTGCCAATGAGCTCTAGTCTAATCAGGAGGTTTGTGTTGGGAGTGAGCTACTGCTAGGAATGAAAATGGTGATGTGAGCACACCATTAACATGAAGAATGTGCTTTTGAAGTAACTGGCTCAATATTTTTATTGTCAGCCTTTAAATTTTTGATTCAAGTCTGTTATCAGTGGCTTCTGGAGGTGATTGCAGATACTGGCCAGTAGATCAGTCTGGTCTCCTGCATGTTTCAGGCAGACAGGAATGTTTGCCAGGCCAGCACTGAGCCATCCAGGAGCTCTGCAGTATAAAACAGAATTGAAGCTGTTAGCATGCTTTTCAGTAGGTTTACTGACTTGATTTCTCTATTGTGTTCACTTCATCCATGCAACTTCCAGGTGATTTGGAGTGATGACTGCTTTTGTCTGCAAAATGCTTTCCAGACATTCCTAACCCTGCCAACAAGCAGAACCACAGGTGAGAAGTATGACTGCTGAATGAATACAATGGGTGAGAAGGAGAAGGCAATTGCTAGAGCTTTGGAACTCTAGAGAGGAAAAATAAAAAGAAAACCCCAACAGATTAAAAGCAGAATTAGACCAAGAGTGGGAGGAGATAACCAGTTTCAGTTTATGAAAGGATGCCATCAGTCTAACAGTTGCACAGTGAGACAACTTGGCTGCTGAGTGCTCTGGGAGCAGAACTGCCCATTGGCTCTAAGATGAATTTCTTATCCAGGTTAGTGTATGTGGGGAATTCCTGATCTCATCCAGGGATGAAACCTTCCCTCATGAATTAGGAAGCAACTCTTACTTCAGTGTTGTAAAAAATACTTCAGTACTGTCACCATCTCTAGGCACAGACCCCAGCAGCAGTCTTACACATGGCCTCAGTTTATCATGATAATAGTCAAAATTCACAGTACCCAAAACTATACCTAAACCTTTTTAGAGCAGTGGTCTTTGCTGTCTGAACTGGACAGAGCCTTAAAGTATGAGATTGCTGCAACATATGAACTATTTACCCTAATATTTCAGAACACACAGAATTAAGAGCATCATTGGTATCAATATCTGGCAGGAGAAAGGAGTTTGTGTGGAAAAAGTACATGTAGAAAATGTCTTTTGTGGCCTTCATTTTCACTGTTTCATTGCTTTTAAGCAAAAAAGAGAAAACCAGGGGGGTTTGTATAGCTTAGTCTGCTGAATTTTGTGTAGGCATTATTAGAACTGTAGTTGTTTAAAACATTTTAATGTGTAAGGAGAGAAAAATGTGCAAGTATCTTCTGCCTGTGAGGGAAGGAAGCAAATGGATGTAACACAAGTCATTGATGACATGTTCTGTTCAATTGGACTAGTGATGAATGGCAATTGAACAGGAGACATTGCACTAAATCCAGTGGGACAGTGTTCAAAATACAGTCCTTTAATGGGAATGTTTATCAATTTCTCCATAGTTAGATGTAATGCTGAAATAAAACCAATCTATATTTGTAACCTTGGCTGAGAAGCATACAGAAACTGCTGATGTCACCCTTCAGCCTTGGTAATGCCCACAGAGTCAGAAGGTGGCCTGAGCTTGGAGATGAGCCTGTTCAGGGCTTTCCTTACAGGAAATGCTTCAAAGATCAGGTTTTTAAAATGAAAAAGGATGATTTATTAAGGTAAACATTGAATTACTTAACTGTTCAAATATGTTATGTAGGTGAAAGAGAGCACAACTGGGAAACACTTGTAAGTCTCTATCTCCTTCCTCTCCTCACAGAATGTTAGGGGTTGGAAGGGAACTCTGGAGATCTAGTCCAATCTCCCAGAATGGAAAGAGACATTCCTCAGAGTGTGTTTGGGCAGAATCAGGAAATAAATGTACTAGATGGGAATATATCTTTCATGTTACTGAAGTATTTTTGGCCAACTTAATACCTAATCCTGAAACTAGGATGCATCTGGAAAGAACATGCTTCAACTTCTCCTGTTTGGAGCTGCTCCTCTCAGAGCTGCTTTATTGAAGTTTGGTGTGACACTGACTGCAAAGCTTTTCTGCACTGCAGTCAGACTTTGGTTGTTCAGGGAAGAGGAGGTAGGTGCACAAAACCCCTGCTGTGAGAGTGCAAAGGGTGAGAGATGGCAAAGCAGGGTAGCAAACTGCAAGGGAAGAAGAAAAAGCTGCTGAGAGTGACATGTCTCCTTTGCTGCTACAGACAGAATGAGTGCTGCTTGCTGCTTCTAGAAGAGTCCTCTGAAGTGTAGCATTGCTCTCACCAGAGGGTTAGTGTTCATCTAGACCTATGCAAGCACTGAGTCTTGGCCATGAGCCTCAAGTTTAAGCAACTAAACCAGATGCTTTCTTCTGATTTCCTGTCAGTTCTCTATTACAAAGGCTCACTGGAAACATGCTTGAATATTTACAGCTGTGAAACAGCACTTAAGGACTGATAAGATTGAATTCCATACTACTTGTGTGTGGTTTGTAACACTTATAGTTGTAATAGTGCATGTGCACAGGCTGCCCAGGGAGGTGGTGGAATCATCATCCCTGGAAGAGTTCAGAAGTGTGCTTGGGGAGATGGTTTAGTGGTGAGCATGGTAGTGTTGGGTGGATGGTTGGACTCAGTGATCTCAGAGGGCTTTTTCAACTGTAATGATCCTATGAGTCAAAATGTCAGACTTCTGAATTCATCATAGCTGTGCATTTATTAGATAGCTTTTACTTAATAGAGATTTTTTCATTAGCATGTTGCTTAATCAGTAAATATTGGGGTCTCTTCAGTTAGTTCCATCTTGGGGCTTAAGCTAGGTCTCTGAATCCCTGCAGATCACTCAAGAGAGCTTAAGTCAATGATTGCTTTGGTAAATAAGGAAGATTAAAGATTAAAAGTAGTGTATTTGTTTATGAATTATGAAGATTTGTGGGTTTTATAATGGCAAGTGGGAACTGACTTGGGAAACTAGATGTTCCAGTTGTGAACACAATGCCTGGATGCTGATGTTAGCATAGCAAGTGTTCCTCAGGCACAACAAAGGATTGCATTTACACTACTGGCTCAATTTTGCATCAGTGTCTTGGCACATCATGCAGATGCTTCAAGCACAGAACAATAGCTTTATACTTCTGTAGTCCAAGTCAAGGTTAGAGAGCAAATTCTCAATACAAATGTTTCCTAGAAAATTGACTTGCTTCATTCTGGTAAATCTGAGAATAAACAAATTCTAGCCCTGGCAGTGCCTGTTTGAATGCATTCACATCATCAGAAAAAAAAAAACCCAGAGCTGAAGGAAACTGGAGAGGTCATCTAATCCATTGAACTGTCTCCTAAATCTTTATCTCTGCCTAAAAATCTTTAGTGAAATAGTTTCCAGAATTGCATTATGTGAGAAGAGCTATTGTCCACTAACTTACAGTGGAAAGCAATTGCCTGCTTCTGACTCATCTCCCTGGCAGCAGGGACAAGTCCCCATTCTGCTGCTATTCACTGGGTATGGAAGTTATGGTCTCCTTTTATCTCTCTATAACTTTCCTTACAGCTTGAAGTTTATTAACATGTATTTTCAACGTAAAGACTTTTTCCCCCCCACAGAACATGTTATCTAAAGCTCTTAATCTTGTTGCTGTGCTTGTAAAGATCTTGTGTATATGTGGATACTGACAGTACTGGGGAAAGTGCAAGGATTGCATCATGGTCTGCATATGACTTTCCTGTTTAGATCTGTTAGCATTTGAACATTTGTAGTGGACTGTGTTGGAGATTTTGCTTCCCTGTAAATTGTGATCCCTTCTCTGGAAGCGTTAAGAGTAAAAATTGAATGTATTGTATCTGAACCAAGCCTATGAAAGGTACAGGGGTGTTTTCTGTGAGGGAAGAAGGCATTGTCAATAGGCTAATGTATTGTATGACTATCATATCCAAGGAAGGTGGGGGGATTACAGGAAAAAACTGATTGATATGCATAAAGCTTCAAGACAGATTTTGTCTTTAAGATTGGTGCAAGTTGGGAACTTGCTGAGCAAAAATATTTAGATATAAAGGGCAATGGGACTGGCAGGAATGTAGCTAGCCTGATCAATAATGAAGAGATAATTTGTCTTTTTGTGGTGGACAAAGCAATAATCTGTTGTTCAGATTGATTAAATGCCTCAGCTTGCCTTCGATTTTTAATCCATCTCTAAAGCATCTTATTGTGAGGCTAATAGATAGCAGAGATCAGGAGAAGTGATGATAGTGATGGGAAAACAGAGGCAACGAGATTCCTTTCTGTTAGACATGTGAGTGTCAAGTTGCAGAGCTCTAAAATGGATCTGAAGAGTGAGTTTACACACAGGCACTCACAGTGAGTTTGATCTGACACAGGAATGAATGTAGGAGGTGCCAGTGACTTGGCAGAGGAAGAATGGGAAGTAAGAGGACAAAAATCAGCAAGCTCTTGTCTAGCCCAAGCCTAAGTTACCTGTTGGAAACAAGCTTCTGCCTGGTTTATTCTTTGCAGGAATAACTTGTGTCATTGCTTACCCCCACTAAAACTTATTTGAACTGTGAGCTAGCTTTGGATTTCAATTTTTATGACTTTTAGCTTATGAGGAAGAAAAAACCTTTCCTATGTACTTTCTACCCTGTGCCTGTGGTTAGGTAATTGCCAAAATGTGAGGGTTTTCAGTGTTAATTTGTGGTATTTCCACTTTAAAAGACAGGCAAAAAAGCCAAAGTTTCTATTGTCCAAATGGCTTATTGGTGTCTGAAAGAGGCAATTTGGGTTTGCTCTTGTTTTATTTTTGTTTTCTTCTATTAAGAGGTGCAAATATACCTCTTTGACCAAAATTCAGACCCTGAGCAATAGTTTTTAAGTTGTTCCTCCTTTGTGTCCAGAGTTGGACCCAATGACTTCCCAAGATGCCTTTCAACTTAGCTGATTCTGAGACTCTGATTCAAAGAAATGATGTGCAATTAAAAGTATTTGGTGTGTTAAGCTTTCAATAGATTTGGTGCAAGTGATGAGTGTGCTTGAATTGGTATTTAGCTTTCTCCTTTCATCAACACTTAGGTTTCCTTGTAGCAAGAGCTGCTCCATCGTTCTACCTTCTCTTGACTGCCAGTTACTCATCTTAGTTAGCTGAGTCCTGCAGTGCTTGGAGGAAATAAATGGTGATCCATGGTGGGAGTAACTCTAGTCTCAGCAGCCTCTCTCTGAGGATTTGCACAGATGCCATGGTTGCATATTTGTTTGGTTCCATGCTTTTGGGGCAACACTGAGTGCCCACAGATGGTTTACAGAGAAGCAAAGGCAACCAGAGTGAAAGCTGATGTTAGATCTTCAGAAGAGTTTTCCTCTGTTGAGCAGTACTGACCTGCATGGCTAATGATGCATTGTGCTGAGAGGATAAATCTCATTGCATCCTCAATCTTGACTTCTTTCCAGTTGTGTTGTGTTTTGAAATAATGAAGCTGATGATAAAAGATGCCTATAAAGATTCTGGCAAATTTATTAGTGAACAACATTGATTGTGGTTTTTCTATCCAGCTGGTCATTAGGCCTTTCCAACTGTCAGTGTCTCATGTAATCTCCTTTAATAGCAGCACATAATTAGCTCTATGCTGATCAGAGGCATTGGAGATGGTGGTGGCAATATTCAAATCCAAATATCAAAATGCCAAGAAAGACACTGGCAGAGACATGTATCTAAAAGGCAGCATTTATGACTTTTAGTCCTGAAGTCTGTAACTGTTGATGTAGGCACATGAGCTTTGAATTATGGTATGGAAATGCATCAATTAAGAATCCACAGGAGTTCTGGAAGGAAAGTACAGATGTCTCTCCAAATGTTCATGTGCCACTTCTTTGTGTTCCTATGCAGTCCTGTTCTCACTTCAAATATTGCATTTCTTCTTCTTTTAAAAGGGTAATGAAAATGTGAGTCTTGACATTGCTTCGTTAGGAACTAACTCTCCATTTTAATCTTAATCCAGAGACCTACACAAAAGTGTTTCCTTGATGGATCTTACAGGCTTGCAGTTTTGTAGTGTTTTGGGGGGGGATGGCTTTGAGGTGATTCTGTTCAACTGCACATATCTGATAAATGATGTGTTTAAAATTATCTAAGTCAAATTGGTCCTAAACTCCAAAACTTTCATGTAATTCTGGAGTGTCAGAATCCCAAATAGATTTCATATTCCTACTTTGTGCAGGAATTGAATAGGAAGCTTTGCCTCTGCAGGTACAACATGGTAGCCATTCTTGGGAAGGCCACTGGAGAGCATTGATGGCACTGCAACTACAACTTCATCACAAAAATGGGAATTTCTCTCAGTTCTTTTGAAGAACAATTGTTTTTGAACTACTGTCTTCCAGAGGGATTCTGTCTTGAATATGAGGTTGGACAAATCAGCTGTTTAATCATGAAAGAGGTACCCAGCTAAGTGAGGGGAGAGATTTCCAACACTTCAGACAGATTGATTGACTACATCTATTAAATAATTTGGTTCATGTGCTGCCTGAGTGCTAGCCCACCTCTTCATGAGAGAGATTAAGGAGTCCACATGCTGAACATCAGGCTCTGTTCTGCTCTACAGCCAGCCAGAATTAACCCAACAGGACTACAAAAAGAGAAATACACCTTGACAAGTGAAAATCACATCTCCTGCATTAAGATTCTTTAAAGCTGGAAGTGTCTTTGAATGTAGGCTTAAAGTTCTTCAATAAAAGATCACAGTTCCTTTTTTGTTCTCTGATATTGTAATCCATTTGAGGATTCTGTCAACACCCCTTTCAGAAACTGCAGAAACCTGTTAAGATTTGTAGAAGAAAAATCAATACAAGTTACCTTTTACTCATAACTTGAAGTTCACAGCCAGAGCTTCCTCTAAGAAATGTTTCACTGCTAGGAAAGGAAAAGCAGACCTTTCTTTCTTTATGACTCTCTATTGAAAGCATTAGTGCTACTGCCACAGGGATTGTTTGGCCTAGATTTTTTCCCTCAGGTGATCTTTTGGTTGTCCACTGCTTGGTGTAACTGACCAGAAGGTAAGGACAGGCCTTAACTCTGACAGGATGGTAGCATAGACACTGAGAGAGTAAGTGCAGCACTTGAAACCTCAACTGGATAGCAAACACGTTGACTTCTCCCCAAAGATCTGTCAAGCTTCATTGCAGAATCTCTTCCTTACCTTCCTCCTTTTATTTCCTACCTCATTAAACCAGTAGTTTCCATGGCAGAACTGCTCTGCACATCAGTGCTTCCCTTTGTTTATTAATAAATAGTGGCTTCTGCCACACAGGGGTTTTTGGCAACTCTGAACACAACTCCCAGACCTTTTAATAAGAAAACAATACCTGTTAATGAAGCATGGGAAAGAGCCTGAAGTTCAACTGATAGCTCCCCATCTGCTGCCCTCTCCAGGTAACTTTAGTTTCAGATTAAGCTCTTTCCTTATTCTCTATGTTCATGTTTTCTGGCTTTTCCTCCAACCCAAGTTCCTCACACCTCAAGCCACCTTTGGTCAGTGTTTCAGGGTGTAGGATGGGGGAAATATATCATACTGGGTTTGGTTTTTTACTTGCACATCTGAAACTCTTCTCAAGTCATGTGAGCTCATGGAATAGATTAATGCAATGCTTTGCTTTCCTTGTGGGCACATTTGTTGACGAGATGGATGGAAGACTCAGAAGATGAATTATTAAGTTTTCTTTCAGACATGGAAGCTGTTTTGCAGGAGAACAGGAGAGCTGGACAGCCAGTAGATTGGCTGATACTTGTTCCTGTGCTTTCTTTAGGGGTCACATTTACTGCAGGTAACTGCTTTCTATTCCTTCTTTGTCACTGATGTTCTTGATGTTGTTCTACACATGCAGACTAGTTCTACACAACTCTTAATTGGTTCTTTTGGGAAAGATCAGCAGAATTTCCACTCTTTAGCAAAAACAAATGGCTGTAACTCAAGGCTATTCTATATCACCATCGGAATCTCAGCCATGGGAATTCCACCCTGAAGAACATGGTCTGTAAGAACCTTTCTCTGCTGGCTGTTCCCTCTTCATGCTTTTTGCCATTGAAATGAAGCCAGAAGAATGTTTGCCAAAGTATTACCTGAGCTGCAAATTAACCTTTATATTGGTGAAAGTGACAAGTTGTGTGAAATGTACATGTTCTAAAAATATTCCTTCCTTCATTCCTTTTGCCAACCAACAGTGCCCTAGTCTACCAGAGTTGAGCTGCATTACTGTAATACTGAGATTGGTTTACTACTGGCTGATTCTGTATTTTTAAGACACTAGTTGGATTAGTAGTGTTAGTATCTCTCTGCTAATCCACTCTGCAGGCTGCTCTTGCTTCCTCCTGGCAGAGAAGGTTATTTCCCAGCCCTGCTGCTGAAAGTTCCTCTCCAGAGTTTACTTCAGGCACAGTCTAGAGGAATAAAGTGTGTCGATAGACTGAAGAAACAAACAAACAACCTGCTGCCCTGCAAACTAAGTAGCTTTTAAGTAAGGTGGAAGACTTTCTTCTTGTAGGTGAAATATTTATCAGTTAGCTCTTTGAGCCACCTGGGGATGGACCCTGTTCAAGTTTGCCAGCCAAGAAGTGAGTTTATAGAGTGATTCTGAGATTCTTTGCATTTTTCATCAGAGTTGAGTCCTCTTTTCTGCTGGTCCTTATTGCCTCCTCTGATATACCCAGCTCTTGGATGTTTAGAACTTCAAGTGAAGTAAAACTGCTGGAACTAATAGCCTATCCACTCTCTTTGAGGAGTTTAGCAGCTACCAGAATTGGAGAGGGGGAGATTTTCACTTCTGTGCCAAAGAAAATCAACTCAGAAAGTGAGGTCCTCAAGGAACGAGCCAAGTGTGGAAGGTTATGGAGGTAGGTTAGAATGAAGAGAGAGTATTTACCTGCTGTTTGCAAGTTTGCATCTCTGCTGATGTAGTTAAGCTCTTTTGAAATGATTTTACTACTTGCATCCCACACCCAAGAAGAGGGAGCCAATTTATAAACCTAAATTCAGAGTATTGCTTACACAAAATAGATAATTACACATCAAAAATCAGGAGCAGATGCAGATGGGCACAAACCATTTAGGGCCTGTAGTGATAGGAGAAGGGGAAATGGATTTAAACTAAAATTGGGTAGATTTAGACTGGACATGGGGCAGGAATTCTTGACAATGAGGGTGGTGAATCAATGGCCCAAGTTACCCAAGAGATGGTGAATGCCCCAGCCCTGGGGTTTGCAAGGTCAGCTTCCCTGGGGCTCTGAGCAAAATGATGCAGCTGGAGATGTCCCTGCTTATTACTGCAGGGGGGGGTTGGACTAGAAGACCTTTAGAGGTCCTTTCCAACCTAAACTATTCTGATCCTGTATTAAACACACATTTATCAGGTAGGTATCCTACCTAGCAATGTAAGGTAATGATTTCAAACTCTGGTGCCTCACTTAGACAATGTATTTGTTTTAAGTCACTGCATACAATCAGTGATGGTGAAACTAGACAGTAAAGACAAGGAAGGAAATAGATATCTAAGTTAGTGGTCTCCAGTAAGATTATTGATTTCTTTTGAGTTGCCTGACGGATAAAATGGGAAGCAGAATGCCCAGCTTTTAACACAGCACTTGAAGAAAATGAGGGAATGGAGCAGGGGAGGAAGGAAATGATTGATGCTACTTAGAGGAAAAAATTCAATCCTTCTGCTTGAGGTATTCATCACTTTCCCTTTTGCTCTACAGCCATTTAGTAAGCACTTGATAAATGTCCATTTAGCTGTCGTAGGCAAAACTCATGTTTAAAGTCTTGGTTCATGGGTCATCCTTCAAAGCAGTACATCTTCACAGTGAAATACTTGATCAGGTTCTGCACAGCTCTTGAGTGGCTGAGGCTTCAAGCAATTCTCAGAAGAAAGCAGTGAGGAATCTCACTCTGAAGAGAAGCTCCTGTTGCAGGGAGCTCTAATGCATATGCATTCACATCAGAGCTGAGCAGGTTCTAGCAAAACACCACTGGAGCTATTGGTCTCGGAGGGGAAATAGATTAGTCCTACTCCATCTCTTCAGAACACCAAGGAAGCTGCTCTCTGAGGGTTGCTGTGATGTTACATGGGAGCTGTGAAGGGTATTCAAAGGTGGAGAGGGAGGAGGAACACGTGCTTTGTAGTGCTAAGTCATGCAGGCTGTAACACATAGCTAGAGATGTTGCATATGGAAGGAGGAAGGATGTAAGTGAAAACACTACATGGGCATTTGGGGACTTTTTAAAAGGAAATCTTGCTGATGTGTAAAGAATTCAAAAGTTCTGTTTCTTTAAGAATTTGCTGAATAATGAGGTGCCAAATAAGAGATGGAGAGAGACTTTTGCTGGCAGGTGCCAGCCTCTTTAACATCACCTTCAGTCAACCCAGAAAATGCTCAGCTCCTCTGAATCCTCTTAGCAGTCTCTTGCTGCTTTCTTTTATGCACATTTGTATGCAAAGCACTAACCAGTGAAGTTTCTACTTGTTTCTAAGTTCAATTATCATAGCAGCTTTCCACATGCTTTTGGAAGGTGACAGAGGCAGCAGCTCTCTTCTGGAGGCAGGTACTGTTTGTGAAAGAGCTTTACTATTTATTACATCTCTCCCTCATGGAAAATGGCAATTACTGTGCTACTTCCAGCAACTCTGTACCTCAATCCTGACAGCTCTTAATTATGTGTGAAAGTAGGAGTTACATACAGAGAAACTTCTTAGAGAAATTATCTAGGAGATACACTCAGTCTCAGAATGGTCTTCAGTGCTGTTCTTGTGGTGCTTCTCCTTCTGCTGGCCTTGCTTCAGGAGCTGGGAAACTTTGCCTGGCTTATCATACCAGAATTTGCATTGGGAAGGAATTTCTGCTACTACTTTCCCCAAGTTTCACTCTCCCTCCCTTTTCCTGTTGGTGATGGCTGTTTGTTTTTGTTTGCATACTGCTCAAGGAAGTGCAACAAAATAAGTAATAAGCTTTCATATTTCTGATCAGGCTACATATGTTAAATCTAATTATTCAGCTATATAAACTTCATTATCCAACACTTACAGATGCTGTGTTTTCAGTTTCAGTATTTTTTTGGCAGAAATGTATTAATGCTTGTACTTAGAGCAACATCTCAACGTTGGATCATGTTGGAGTTGATTGCAGAAGTTGACATTTCAGAAATGGCCTATTCCAAGTCCTACTAAACCCAAGATTTGAAAGGATGTCCAGCTTTGAAAGCTCCTCAATGACCAAAGGTAACTGAGCCAGAACAGATGCACACTTTCCTGCTCCAGAATAGGTAAATGTTAGGAACTCTGCCATGGAATACAGGAAAATGCATTTCAAGTCAGTTGCTGCAGAGAGGCAAGAAAGGAGGTTGAAGTAGTCTGTTCTGTGTCACAGAAACACCCTGCTGGGATGCTGTGGAAAAGCTTTAGTGCACCTAGTCCCTCCAGGGATCTGTTTCTGTGGGAAGTTTGGGCTATATTGTATTCACATTTCCAGACCAAGTACAGATTCTGAAAACTTCCAGCAACTCTTCCTGTTGTACAACAATTCATTTGTATTTATTAGTGGTTATTTCCTACCCAGGCTCTCTTAATTCAGGATAATTCAATTATGGAGAGTCACTCTGATTGTTAATAAGCTTTCCTTAATTTATATTTCAGTGTGAGACTTAGGAAGGCTTGAAATAAGCCTCATTTATTAAATGTAACTCTGACAGCAGAAGGTAGCTTGAATTATAAAATGCAGAGTTTCAGGAAAGAGATTATCATTGGAGGTTTTAGTAGTAACTAGAGGTTGTAGATTGACTGTCATTGATGCCCAGTCTTTAATCAATGTGCTCCAGGAAGCAGCTACATGTGCAGTGCTAGTTCATCCTTGTTTTCTGGTTCTGCTGTTCAGCCATCAGTATCATTGTCAATAAAGGAGGTGGCTACTTGCTGGGAAGCTTACAGCCGTAAGAGTAGAGAATGTTCCTGTCCAAAGGCATTGGTCTCCCAGCAGCAGCAGAAGTTGGGTTTCAGAAAGCCATGGAAGTGTTTGTGCACTGCAGTTTTGCTAGTGTTACAGGAACAAGGTCACCCTGATGGCCTCAGTGGAAGGGAAGAGCCCAGCTGCTTGGGGCACTACAACTATAGGGCTTTTTTCTTGCCTAATTAGCAATATTACTTCCTATTTTGCACATCTTCTTGCATGTATTAGGAAGAAGTCTGCAGGGAGCTCATTATGTTACTAGCCCTGTAGTTATAGGCTTGCAAAGCTGTAGCTTCAGGGATGTGGGAGGTACACTCACTGGATAAAATTCCATAGCCAGACTTAAACACTGCTCAAAACTTGTAGGAACTCTGCAGGATCTCTCCTGTGGGGTGTACTTGATCCTGTCCTGTGAGTTCCTGCAGACAAGCTGTCCAGATGAATCTTCCTTGACACATTTTCTCTGAGATAATGGCTGAGAGTAGAATCTTTGCTCACATGTCACCTGTTAATGAGTCTCTAACCAATGAATAGGTTTGTGAAGAAAAAGAAGCCAATGAAGCTTTGCTCATTGCTGCCTTGGCATGATTTTCCAGAGCCCAGTGGAGTTCCTGTGACTGGCATGTTCTAGGAGTACAACTTAGTGTAAGGGCCTCTGATTTTTTCTCCCTGCTTTGGTGGAGAGGGTGACATATGACAGGGTCACAGTCCCAGCACACTGCTGTGCTCACACTCTTGCTGAAAGCAAGGCTAGAATCTCTAAAGAAAGGCTATGGGGCAAGAGCTCATGACAACACTTTGAGGATGGTGATGTGAACATCTGTTGTAAGAATGTCTGTGTGAATCTAGACTCAGTTGCTTCTCTGGGAGTATTCTTCTTCTGAGGGCTGAATCCTTAAACCAAACCTCTACCTATATCATGGAAATATTTTGTATAACTGAGTTAGACTTAATTAAAACTGAAGGAAGTATTGTGTCATCATTTTCTGGCCATGATGGAACTATGCTAGCAGCTGCTCCTCAAGAAGTGTGTGTCTTTACCCAGGGAGGACCTGTGTGAAGTCCCAAATGCTAAAGCTGATCAGCACTTTAAGGAGAAATACTAGGCAGAGGTTTATAAAGAGATGCAATCAGAATGTCATGTCCTGCTACCTCAGGGGAAATGATTGTGGGTTAGTGTATTTTTGGACACTACACACCTGGCATCACCCCACTGCCCTGTGGGGAAAGTCACTTTAAGTGATCATAGCCATAAAATGGTGTTGTTGACTTACCTGTCACTGAAACACCAATGCACAGACCCCAGACCAACCCAGAATACAAAGGACAACTTCGTTTTAGTGCAACAGAGTTTGAGAAAGAATAGTTTTTAACAGTTCCAGTTTTGATTGTAATAGTTTTGATACGTTGAGACATCTTTAAACCCTTATAGCATGTAAACATACTTTAGGGAGTATGTAGAATTAACAATGCACAGAAGTATAAATAGTAATCTTAACAACAGATAATTTAGCATGAGTTTTTCTTCCTTGCTGTAGAACAGTGCTAGTGAGAACAGAAGACAGTAGGTGTATGTCAGCATGGGATTTGTCCTCATCAGTGTGAGCTGCCCCTTTCTGCAGCTTTCTGTGCCTTCCCTCACTTCAGCTTCTAGCAAACTGAAGAATGCTCACTTTGTTCAAGTCTGTTAATTGCAGCTGACTTAATTGCTTAGAAAAATATGTTTGCAGGGCAAACCAAAAGCAGATGAAGTGCTTCAAGAGTGCAGAAGACTCCTGACAACAAGAAAAATGGCACAGAAGATAAGCTATTTGAACAATGCTGACCATGTTATCTTCAGTGGTGCAAAATGTGGTGTTCTGGGGAGGTTTAGGGAAGGCTGTTGTGAGATCTGCTTATAATTCCTGAACACACAAATGTATTCATTTCTACAGTGTACTAGATCTCAGTCTAACACCTTCCAACAAAAGACCCTTGGGCCCTTTTAAATGTTATTGGAATATTCCCTTTAGGGTGGGTATTCCTCCTTCACTTCCTGGTTTGTAGGATGACATGCAATCTTTTATAATTGGCAGGTCAAAGACAGAGCAGAGCTGCCAAAATACAGGGTACAGTGTGTTCTAAAGCAGTTCTGTCTTCATCTTAATGGCCAAGTGTTCCCTGACTCCATGCATGGCTGTCTGGCATGCAATTACTTACTGGGGTTTAGAGTGCATGACTGGCTCATCCCTAAGTGCTTTGTCTGGAAGCAAAGATTATTCATATACTCCTAGGTCTGTAAAGCTCTTAATTTACATGTTTTTTATGTAGTTTGTCTTGAGATAGGTGGACACTTGTGTTTATTTTCTGACCTGGAAGGTAACACAGGCCAAAGCCCCTTTAATTGCAATTATTGGCACACCTCACACACTGTTCAGTCACACCAAGCTGCAAACCTTTTGTCAAGTAATTATATAATAAATACATTAATACTCAAAGAGATCCTGAGTTTGAGGATCTCCTAGGTGTCTGAGTTCAGACCTGGAAGGAGAATTCAACTGCCAAGCCTGAGAAGTGATACACAGAGAGAAGGAATGTCAATAGCATCCATGAGTGCTGCCTGAGCACGGCTGCACCACAGCTTTAGCTGTTCTAGACTGGTGGTTCTCTGATAAGCTCTTAGAGCTGTGATAAGCTGATATCAGCAAAGAGTTTGGAAAAGGAGAAATTAGTTTCCCTGTCTGACTCTGAGAAAGAAATAACAAGGCAACCTGCCATCCTCTTCCCTCAATATATTAGTGTTCTTAGCTTTGCCTTGATTGAATTTGACTTTTGTCTTGAGATTTTGATTTGACTTCAGAGGAAAAAAAGTGTGCTTAGAAGTAAGAGGATGAAATTAAGCTAGAATGAGGGATTCAATAAACTAAATTGCTATAGATGCTCAGGAATGCTGGCAATAGGAATCCTATGGATTGCTGCAATCCAGGATTAATGAATGCATTTAGAAATGCTGACCAAAATGCATGTCACATGCTGCAAGACACTGGCACACTTCTGAAGCTCTGACACTACCTGGTGGCTTTTCTGATTAGTGCTAACAGTTCCAGGTTAGGTGATGTGCACATGAAGAGCTATTCCAATAGCAGCACTCAAGCAACTAGGAATCAAGCAATGGCAATACCTAGCATAAGCATCTAGTAGAGGAAGATTTAACTGTTTCTGTTAAGGCATATGTAAGTTTAGATGCATGTTACAAACTTCTGGTGTAGAGTTGGTGTTAGTATTTCTTTAATATATCAACATTATTTGTATTTATATCTGATAAGAAGCAAACATATCCTTAACATTTAGGAGGATTAGCTGAAGTTCACAGCAGTTGGAGGGTAATCTTTCTAGGAATTGCAGAACAAAAGTCTAATTTTCTAAGAGAAAGCCTAGATCATAGGATTTGCCATGTCCTAGCCTGCAAATGATTCCAAAAAAGACTAATGTATTTGGGGCAGAAGAGGGAAAGTGCAGAATACAGTCCTTTGCTAAAGAGAAGCCATCAGGTTTGTACTTAGTAGTGGCTATTGTGGCATCTTGGTCAGCTACTGGCAGCAGCAGATTCGAGTAGCAAGGTTGCACTTGACAGAAGGTATTCAACCAATAGTTTAGGTTTCTCATTTGCTTTTAGCTGACTACAACAGAAGAGCCTGCTTCCAGGAACAACTGCTGGAGGAATTGCAAATGATTGTTGGGAAGCAAGTCTCATTTCTCATCACTCTATCTTCCTGTTTTCCCTTTAGAAAGCAAATCTACAAACCTTGCCCAAGTGCTGGAGAAGGATGCCTTTGGGGGTGGTGGAAGAGGAGTCTCAGCTCTTACAGATATTTCCTTTATTACCAAAAGAGAACTGAAATACTGACATGAATCTCTTTCAGGAGCGTGACAGACATCAGGAGCTCTGCTAGCCATTTAGTCAGCAGCCAGATGGTTGATAAGGAAGATGCAAGCAGCAGGTGACAATGAGCACATGCACTCCCTGCACAGTCCAGGACTGCAAGATTCACAGATCAGGTAACACACAGCATTGCTCCTGGAAGCTAATTACTGTCTTGTAGGGGAAAATAAAGACAACTTGTTCCCAGAGGGGAAAATAATTGCTACAACTGTGTTGTTTGGTCACAACTGATTTGGGCATGATCCACCTTAGTGTTTCTGGTTTGATTTGTATGACAGGCTTCTAACTGTTTAGTCTGTGGGATGTAGAATAGGTTGGGCTGCTGGTGAGAAATCTGCTGTCACAAGATGCTGAATTAGTATGCAGATAAAATTTACCAACTTCCTTGCTCCAGTGTATCCTATTTGAAAAGGAGCATGAAAAATAAATGGCTGTTTCCAGTGAAAGCAAGTGCTACCTCATCTAGAATAAGCATTCTGTTGTTCAAAGAGTCACAATATTAATCATTCCCCACTGCTGTTTGCAATCACAGCTGCTTCCCAGTCACTCTCACTCTGCTTCTGCTCTGCTGTTTTCATTCTTTGAACCTTTCTCATTTGCTCACTAGCTTCCCCCCCCACCCCCAGATAATCTGGAAGGTGAAGAATGACCAGCCAGAATGCAAAGGGCATTTTGTGTTTACTAGCTGATTCAAGGAGAGAGCTGGCCCATCTCTGGTGTTCACACACAACCCCTCGCTCTCGGCTGCCTTCAACTGAGTCATAACTGCTTCTGCCAAGAGCTGTCAGCACCACAGGACAGGCAGCACTCAGCTCTTCTGAGGGTTATATAAAGTTGTCATTTTGGTAGAATGAGCACTGATAAAGAACTGTTGCAGTGCTTCTGCCCATTTTCACAGGACCCCGGGGCGTTCGTACTGCTCCTAGTGTTGATCTCTCTTCCAATCAGTTAAGTTGCTCTTGTGGAAGAAAAGAATTCAAAACAAAGCAAGAGGACTTCAGGCACAACACAGGCAAGGAAAATGGGGCTGGCTTCCTAGAAGCATTCCTATCAAACATGCACCTTCCTGCATGGGTTATAATCATGTAGGAAAAGATGTAAAACACGAGATTGAGTCCTTTGTTTCCACTGTGGCAAGCACATTAAGGGATGCTAACATCTAGCATTCCCAACTGTGTGTGCTACATACATAGTATGCTGACTACCCTCATCATGTGTGATTTCATGGGTAATGCAAGGCATAATTTATACTGATAGTGTTTGAAATCTTAGCAGAGAAGGCTCTCACTGATTTCTGTAATATCCACACAATTCCTATCCATTTTGAGAACTCAATTCTGTTTTCTCATTAATATTCAAATTACTTTCAGGATGAGCATTAATGAAAACTGACATTGTATAATCCAGCTTTGCAGCCACTGTTGCTTTTTAGGAAGCATTCATTTCCTTTTAGCTCTCTGTACCCTACAAGGTAATGCTTCTGCAATTCTGTATTTCATAACCCTAGCTGCACATCAGTCTGCAGAGCTGCAGCCTCTGTGGCAACATGTGCTCCTCATGCATTCATTTGCTGAGTCAATGTTCCAGCTTTCTGGTTCCCCTCTTACTGAGATGCTAACAGCTTTCCTGAAGCTCTTCTGCAATAGAACTAGCTGTTTGCTCAACCAGTGACTCACTGTTTTGTAGATGATGCTTTAAAAACTTCAGAGGAGACAATCAGTCCCCATTAAATAGACATAACTTCCCTAGGCTGCTCATATGCCTCCTAGTACTATTACTTTTCTGTTGTTACCTGACTGCAGCTATCAACCATGGAGACATTGTAAGAAGAAAATACATTCAGCTGCCACACCAGCAGGAATCCACCTGACTGCAAGCTCTGTAAATCTGCCTTAGAAGGGTCTCTTGCTTTTCTGAGCAATACTGGAAATGCTGAAATTCCTCTGGAAAGCAAAAAATGCTAGAGCATAGAGGAGGAAGGCTGAGACAATGTTAGATGCAAGTGTTTATATAAACTGAGGTAGCACTTAATGACTTCAGCAGGAACATGAAGGCAAGTGTGCTCATATAGATGAGAAACTCTCAACATGGAAATTATTCTTTATATGCATGTAATAGCCAACTAGGTTTAGAGTAAGCTGCATCCAAAGAGACTGATTTGCTTGCAGCTGTAGGCTGTTTGTACTTCCTCTGTGTGTCAAGTAACATAAATATTATTTCAGTGGTGGGACAAGCAAAATGATGAAGATTGACAACTCCAGATTAGCCATTCCTTTCAGCTTTGTAAGCATCCAGGTTATGTTTGATCATCTGAAGCTTAGTTTTGGAATCTGGGCAAGTCAGAAGGTTGGAAGTATAACAGGATGGCTTCTGTGTTTAATTAACCCCATTCCAAAAATCTCTAGTCACAATTAGGTCAGACATAGTAATTAATTATCCTTGGCATAAAAGCTTAGACATACATAGCAGTTCTGAAGATGAAGCAAGGAGAATCTGGCAAGTTTAGTATCCTTGCTGTGCAGTGCCTGAGAGGAGGTGGATATTGGTATAGCTTTAATGTCTTACATCACTGGTATTCTGAATACACCTTAACTTAATGCTGTGTGATTTCCTCAGGAGATGGCATTGCTGTAGCTCATAGCACCACTTCTCAAGGTTTGTTCTAAGGCAGAGATATTCCTTTGTTTGTCCTGGACTCCTGCTCTTTCCATTAGCAGTCTGTAGTCCATTTAACCCAGGATGACTTCTACAGCCTCACACCTGCCACTATAAACTGGTGTTCCCTCACCAGCTCCTTTGGTGCCACAGCCACCTCACAGCACACTAAGCAAGCAATATGTGAATGAACTGTGTGCTCCAACCTTGGCACTTTCCAGCTTCAGCCATCAGCTTTGTGTTGGACACAGCACTGTGCTAAATTGTCTGCCTTTGTCATGGAAAGCTTTGCATTTGGGGAAATGACACAATCCTCTGATTGCCAGCTTCAAGAAAGGGGAAAAGGGAGCCTGCTCTTCAGCTCAGAATAGGGCAAAGAGCTAAGGAAAGGCTTGGAAATGCTGTGGTCTGTTAGAGCAGTAGCAAGAGGAGAAATACTGTATTTTGGGACTGGAACATCTGTCACATTTCATATATAACTAGATTTAAAGATTTTTGGTGGAGGAAAAACACATCACAAACCTATCTTTTAAGACATATCTGCTTTGGTTTGGTTGTTTTTCTGTCTTTGAGTTGGCTTCTCTGGTTTGATTGATCTTCTGAGCAACCATACTCTGTTTTTCACTACACACAAGTTCTTCAAAATACTGAATCTGAGCTGTTAGTAGTCAAAACGGGAATTGTACTATTGTGTTTATAATATAAATATATTATCATTATTTTTATACCTGTCTCTGATCTCAAATTTACCCCCTTTATTTTGCAGGGTGTAATAATATAAAGTAATTATTTGTGAAGGTCTAGATTTAGCAATACTGGTTATATGCTTTTTATGTCCAACCATCAAGCTATCAGCACTCTGCCACTCAACCACCTCCCTAAGTACCACATCACCACCCCTCACTCTTAACCCAGAATAAGAAAGCTAGCCCAGTCCTCTTCCCCTGCACCTCCCTTCGTGGTGCACAAGTCAGCAGTGGCCTTGGTCTGCACAATACCAGGGCAGGTTTAGCCTGCAAAAACAAGCAGCTAGCTGCAGAGAAAATGCAGTTAATGAGCGGAGCTTTAGCTGAAAAGTAAAATCATTGAACAGATTTGTTGTGTTTCAAGTCAAACCAGGACAGAGAGGACTTTGTGTCCTCCATCCTGTCAAAATACTCGCTGCATCTCCTCCAGTAGCAGACAGGACAGAGCAAACTGCAGTCACCTGTCTGCCTTGTTGCTCATCTCTGGGTAGAATGTTTCTCAGCAGCTTATTTATCTACAAATGCAGAGTGGGTAGAGCTGTGCTTTGCTGGTGCTCTTTATATTCAAATGAGCACAGCAGGAGAGATGCAAAAAGGAGGGGAAACTCTTTTTCCATTAAGAGAACTATCTCTGAAGCTGCATGTCCTTTGTGGGGAGGGCTGGGAGGCAGACCTCTGCAAATCAAGGTGAGATCTCACTTCCACAGCATAAAAACATCTTAGCAACACCATTACATATGTAACAAGGAAAGACATTAGGTCAGTGGATGCCATAGGCAATTCTCTCTTCAAAACTATTATTGTCTTTCAATTTGAGGGCAACTTTCAGATTCTGTGAAGTTTAGGTAATAGAAGAGATAATAAAATAACTGAAGCTCATTTGAACTTGTGCCACAACAACTAGAACTTTAAAATTCCTCCCAAAAGACTATTTTAAGCCTTTGTGGAAGCCTAATTCTCTGTGCAGCACAGCTGATGGTAAGAAAGGCTGAGAAGTTGGGGAAAACTCCTTTTAATGTTTGGTATATTCTTCTCTGTTGAGAGGAGAATTACATGGCAATTGTGTAAAACTCTGCA
Source organism: Bucco capensis (assembly GCA_013396975.1). NCBI lineage: Eukaryota > Metazoa > Chordata > Aves > Piciformes > Bucconidae > Bucco > Bucco capensis. Next base: position 159,244 of record VWZO01008610.1, read on the forward strand.
GAGTTCAAAGCAAGTCTTAGATGCATTCAAGCAGCATACATGGAAGGCTTCAAAATGTCCTGATTCAACAGGATTTCTTGTGCTTAGACTGTTATGCCCTCAAGAGGCATCTCTGCAAATCTGGCAGTAACTCAGCAGTATTCACAAGGCAATGAAGATTTGAAATCTATTGCTTTGAATTCCTCACTTGACTTTGAATATGTTTCCCCCTCACCCATTTAATTCTTCTCTCTCTAGTAAGTTGGACAAAGTTAGAAGTGAGCATGTACTTGTAAATCTGTCTCTTTGGCTTTCATCAGAATAACTTTCTTAATAATGCCATAACTAGAGCACTTGTACAAATTACCCTGAGAGATGTGTGGAAGTTGTTGGAGACTCTTTTGCATTGTTTCCACCCTGACTTGCTGTCAGTGTGCTGATACTCCTGACTGTTTGTGCTGCTGGCTTTAGCCAACATGTAAATCAGGTGCACATTTCCCCAGGAATGCCAATGGCTCTAAAGAACAAACTTCCAACAAAAGCAGAGACTAAGCTAAACACTCATGTGCAAGTGGGGAAAGAAATGTTGCTCCAGTAAGGAGAGCAGAGATACCAGGCTGGAATCCTTGCCCTGGGATTGTTTAATCAGCTCATCTTGGTGCTCTGACAGATCAATTGTTTCGTAGCAGGGAGAGAGCTGGGGAAGAATGGCAGCCAGATGGAGTTTTCCCATAAGGAAGCAGGAAAACTTCTGCTTTTCTTCTCTGTGGCAATCTAGAATGCTGAGAGGATTGTGTTTCCCCTGCTGAATTTAACTCTGATAGAAAAAACTCCAAAGGGCCCCAGCTCTCTGAAACACTTGTTTTATATTGTAATAATTCAATAGCTGTTTGATTTCAGTGTGTAAGCACAGAATGGGAATAGCAGCAGGCTGAATTAAGTGTTAGAGAAGGATTTGGATGTCCTTCAGAGAAGCATTCAGCTCAGATTTCATGTCAAAGCATTCCCCTGATTCAGTAAGAGAGTAAGTGATACCTTTGAATCTCCATGTTGTAGATGGAGTACCTGTAGAGTGGGAATGTTCTTCCTTGTGCTCTGCTTTTTGTTATGCACTGCTCACTGGAAACTTCATCTTCCAGTAAAAGCTGAATTCCATTCAGAAGTGCAATTATACAAGATTTGCACACTAAAATAAGCCATCATTTATTTCAGGCTGGCTTCTATTTTGAATTTGGATGGCTTCCTGCTAAATATGCAAGCTTTCCTTTCAGTGAAATTAGCTCAGTATCTGAAAATCTGAATTATTTGGTATCTTGTTTTTCATCTGCAGCTTCAGCCCCCAAAGCCCTTGGAAGCATTCTCTCTCTCAGCTAGCCACCATCTTTAGGAAGAGCCTGATGCTGAAATCAGCCTGAGTGCTCCAAAACCTGGGAGTTGTGAACTGTGCCTAACAAGTGGGGTGCAATCTTTTAATCAACATTCCTCGGTAATCCTGTAACTGTGTAGTGTATGAACTGTTGCCTTTTCTGTCTCTTTTCAGTCTTTTAACTGAAAAATATGCTTTGTGTCTGTTGTGGCTCGAATCTGGCTCTGCAGAGTGAGATGCTCGTGTTCAGGAAGCCTCTGCCTCGTTTGTCTCTGTCAGGATGGCTCTGGTCTTGCTTTAGCACATGCTCATTTGTTTGTAGTGGCACAGCTGATGGGTGAAGGATCATTAGGAGCACAGCAAAACCACCTTGAAAAATGCTCCCCTGATTCTCAGAGGTGCTCCTTAAGCTGTTATGAAGATACAGATAGTAGAGTGCTGGAGAACAAGTTCTTGAAGCAAAACTGTTTCCTGATAAAAGCTGTCTAAAATTGTGCCAGATGTCCACATCTAAATGTCTATGAAAAGTCCAAAAGTTATCCTACAGCAATTATCTGAAGATTAGAGCACACTGGGGGCTACTTTGGGAACTCTGACTTGTGTTAACCTCCCTTCCACTGTAAAGGAGAAAGGGTTTGCAACACAGCAGCTGACACAAAATTTGTCTCATTTCTTTCCCAGCATTATATTTTCCACAGCTTTCTGCTTTTCCTTTGCTCCAAGTTAACACCAGGTAGGAGGTGTTAGCTTTGTGCTGCTTGAACTCTGTCACCTTGTCTCTGGGGGAGTGAGGAGGCTGAGATTGCTCTGTGCTGCTGGTGAAAGAGAAGTTGATATTCACAAAGCTGTCAGCAGAAGCTGGACTAGGACTTGATTAAACTGATACCTCCAACACCTCTAATTGCTACCTTGGCTAGGTCTCCAATGGAGCATGAGTTCAGTGACTCTGTTCATTAGATACACACCAATTTGACTTTTAAGCAGTGTACAATTGCTGTCAGGTACAATGCTCCCCAGAAATCTCAACTGTCAGGTGCCTGAAGTCTTGTAGCTTTGGATGAATGTTTTAAGCACAACCAGGAATTATGTGTGTTGTGTATAAAAGCAATTTTCAGTGTAGTCATAACACAGGATGTTATTTCTCAGGTTGAGCTCCTTCAGATGAGTGTGTGCTCTAGGAGTACTGCACTATCATTTTATGCAAAAACAGAAAAAAGAGAATGCATGGTCAAATAGCAGAGAAATGCATTAGTAGTTTAAGGTAGTAAACTTGTCTAGGCAAAAGAGAGCTTATAAGTAGCTTTCTTTGGAATTGCCAACTTGTTAAAAGAGAACTTTCATGTCAGGAGTTGTTTGTTATATTCCAAACCTCCTCCACCTCTCATGTTCTTGCCTTGGGTTCAAACTGCTCAGTGTCATATGAATTTCACTACTTTGTAAAGAATCAGACCTGGGTGCTAAAACTACAGGAGTGAACAGAAGAGGTGAGCTGAGCTGCTGCTTTTTTCCTCTGTGGTTATTTCCATGTATTTTTTTCTACATAGCATCAACTACTTGCTTTTCTTTTTAAATATGTTTGTCTTATTGACAACTTCATGTTGGTCTGGGGTTTTTTGAGAGTCTCTAGGCAAGTATAGTTCCTAGTTGTCTGTTCTTTTCTTCTGAGGGACAGAGGGATTTTGGAACTATCCTGAAAGAAGAGAGAAGCTCTATGAGAACAAGGAGTTCCTGTTATTTTTATTTCCTTACGAAATAATCATGATTTCTTTTTCTGGATACTCTCTTCTAAAGATTTGAAGAGATTCTTAGCAGCAGCAAATGTAAACTCTTTGTGGAGTTCTTAAAGAGAAAAAGATCCCAATATGGCAGTTAGTGACTTAAAACCATGCAGAAGCAGTTACAGCATGAGTTACCTGCCAAGTTAATGACCAATAGTTAGTATTGGGCAGAGAGACTGCACTAAAATCTTGTTTTGGATATGCTGTTAGTAGCTTGTTTTCACAGGGCTTGGATTGTGCAGCATTCTGTTGCTTTGTGGTTGTTTCTCTTTCTCCCTTCCCTGGGAATGGATTCAGTTCTATCTCAGGGTTTCCTGTCAGAGTTTTAAAACTTCAAGGAACTCTCAAAAATCCTTCATTCTGAGAGATCAAAAGCTACAACAAACCTGGGTAAGTTGCCTTTGCTAGAGCTATTTGAAGTAATATCAGCTGACAATCTGCCTACTGAATCTCTTGCTTGCCTAAAGTGTCTGTGAGCCAGGGAGCTAAGCAATGCTATGAATTTGATCAGTATTCTTATTTTTCACCTAGGTATTACCTCTGCTGCTTTACCCTTGATCCAGTTCTCTTCTCTGACCAATTCTACTGAAGAAGCAGCAGATGTTTTCTGATCCCACTGATCCAAAGTGGCTTCAGATTGACTCAGGTTTTTTGGTAAGAAGTAATTCCTCCATGTTTCTGTAGAAGCAAGAAGGAAGAAGGCAGTAGTGCTTCACTAGGGCTATAGCTGAAGGGTTCCTGCAGAGTCCAGTTAACTTGGGATCTTTCATTTCAGCTGGAGCTTTGAGTATGGTAATTGCAAATAACACATACACACTCCTGAACAGAAGACAAGCCATGCGTAGAACTTTTTCCATTGTGGTCTGTCTTGTTTACTCTCTTCCCTCTACAGAGTCAGGATTGTTTAAGGTGTTTTGAGGCTCAGCCTATTGTAATCTCTACATTCCACTCCATTCACACTGCCCCAGTTTGTCTCAGGCTTCACCCAAGTCCATCTTTGTTTCTACATGTTAATTGTTTGAAATTCATGTTAAAACCAGCAGGATAGAAGATATACAGAAAATCCAGAGGGAATTAAGAGGAAGCTCACATGAAATGGACTTCCCACAAAATAAAGCATTTCCCTTGAGCCTGGTGAATGCAAAACTTTACTTTCCAGTGCTGAGATGCTCCCAGTTGGAATGCTCCTTTTTTATTCTCAAGGGTCTCCTGGGTTTCTTTCTGCTACATTTAGATGTAGATGAGAAACTCTTCCAAATGATCTTCTTTCAAACAGCCTTTTCTGACTGGATTATACCTAACACTGCCTTTAGCCAGGAGCTCCAGCACTGGCCTGGCTTGCTGTGCCTGGCTGCCAGCATTGTTCTGCTGATGACTGCAGTGCAGACAGCAAGCACTATCCACAGCTTGAGCTTGATTGTGCTCTCTGTCATGGAGCAAGTCGAGGGAAATACAAGCTTTCAGTTGCAAAGCAAACAAAACAACTCTGTGTGAGCACTTCAGCTCTTGCAGTAGAGCAAAATCATCTCAGGAAATCAAAGAGGAATCAGACTTAGGCTTCCTCCTGCTCACCCAATTTATGCCCCTCAGTCAACTGGCGTGAGGAACAGAAGTACTGTGGAAAGTGTCCTCTGAAAAAGACTGAGGAGATGCTTATTCCAGCTTATTGCCTTGCTCCATTTTCTGTCCTTTTGTTATTGAAAGAAAAGGCTTACACCTTCCTCTGTGACTTATGTCTTTAGGAGTATTTAGGGTTGTCCTACTGATGAAGATTTTCATATTCATACAGAAGGTAATCTGCATGAAATTGCCAAAAGAGAAGGATGGCTTCCTTTTTGCAATGAGAATGTGGATAAACAACTCCCACTTTATGTCTTCTCTAAGTAACTGATGGGTTAATTGTTCATGAAGTAATCATTATCTTACAATATGACTTACAGCTCCAGAGAGATGAGAAATAAAAGAAATAGCATGCTGTTATGTTTCTTTACTATTGGAAGCCAGTCCATGGTTTCAGTGGATGCAGAGAATGCTGGACAAGTGTTTAAAGAGATTAAGCTACTGTTTGGGAAGGATTTGGAGAGAAAACTGGAGAAGCTATGAGACAGTGTGCCACTTTCTAGTTTAGAAGGTTAGAAAAACTTACAGAACAGGTAACAAGACTCAGTAAACAAATACTTTAATGTCTTCTGAACTGTTAGGCTGTTTGCCTAAATAAGACATAAGCTTTTAATTTTTAATACAAGTAGATTTTCTTTCAAGTACCACTTTTTGTGATACAGTAACTGCAGATGATAGAAAGTATGGCTCAAGCAAGCTTTGCAGAAGTCATCCAACTTATTCCCCACCCCTAAGAAAGGATCAACTAAGCCATTGCTGACTAATGTTTGCTCTGTTCTCTAAATATCTTTGTTCAGTACTTCAGTAGTCTTAATACTACTTACAGTTTGGTTTTCCTAAGGCATTACATACACTTTTGGTTTAGTGTCATTAGTACTTGGTTTCCCTCTTCATTTCCTAATGGCTGATGTTGGTGTCTCTGCTTTCCCCCACCCTGCTTTTCTGCTTCCAATAAGCTTTGGTACTTTAGATTCCTTTCTATTTTCCTCTGTTTCCATCTCTTGCATTTTGTGTTATTTGTTTGTATTAAGCTCGACCAAATCACTACAAGTTTTTGGTTTAGTGTTTTGGTTTGGGTTTAATTTCAGATAAATGAAAAACTCACCAGTTTATCCATGTTTTTTTTCCTCTTCTGTTTCCATTCATCCACTCAGGCCAAGACTTGTGTTGTTGCAGGGAGTGCCTGCTGGATCTTGGACACCTTCAGCAGTGATCCCTGAGGGGACAGTGGAGTGCTGGGGATGCTGCCAGGTCCCCAGGATCTCTGCACTGACCTGCAAATACAGGATGGGTTGCACATCACAAGGCAAATCCATGACTACCTCTGGGAGCTTTCTATAGGAAGCTGTATATTTAGTAAGAGTCTGGCATTTTAAACTCCCTCTTACTTAGGGAGAAGAAAGAAATAACAGGTAGAAACAACTAATTTTATTCTTAAAAGCCTTTTGCAACATTTCTAGCTACACATAGCATCTGTTTTTTAAAGGAACCAGTCACCAAAAAAAAGAAGTTGGTTTAAAATAAGTCATCTCTGATCTCAGAAGGAAATGGGAATTGTGGGCAAGGCCATTATTCTTTTAGTGCCCTCCTGCCTTTACCCCCCTAAGTCAAATCTCTTTAGAAATCACTGTATTTTGTGGAGCTTAATAATGATGGAGAAGTTCTCTTAAGAAAATCATGTCTGTCTATCCATCATCTGGGATCTGTCTGAGGAGCTACTGATGGGCAAAGCAGCAAGTGGAAGAAAGCAACAGCAGTGGAAAGAGGAGCAGAAGGTAAGGGTTGTCCTGTGGGAATGAGACTTATTAATGTTGGCTTTCAAAACCAATGTAACATTGCACTGAAATGGAGCTAGGGAAGTGTCTGAAAAACATCAGTATACTAATGGGAATAAATAACAGAGCAATCCTCCTCCTTCAAGGCTACTTTCAGTACTTGTCTCTAAAAATGTCTGCTAAGCTTGGCATTAAAACTGGGTGTGTTCTTTATAGGTTTTAGATTATTGCTAGCAATTCTGTTGCAGTGACTTCTATCCATTAGTACTCCAGGGGAGTGAAATCAGCTGCAGTGTGCAGAGGTAACAGCCATCAAGTCCTAGGTCACTGCCACTTGGTTCTAGGATTAAAGAATGTCATGGTGGGTGCATTTTGATGTCAGAAAGAGTTGCAAAGTTAAGTAGGATGACATTACTGTGTCAGGAGAGTGGAGAAATAAATGCATAGCAGCTGTTATTAGACACAGCAAGTACAAAATAAATCTGTTCCAAAGAACACCATTGTGAATGAAAAAGGAGAGAGAGAGAATAATCCCTTGCTAGTAGCTTTTAGCAGAGCAGGGTAAGCTTCTTTCTGATGTTCTCCTGGATTTCTCTAGATAGATGAGGAACTCTTCTACAGAGATTGCTACCTTGGCTGAAAATTCAGGTGTCCAATCTTTATTAAGCTTGTTTCTACTCAAGACTCAGTAAACTGCAGGAAAATTAATCCTTATGGCAGATTTGCATATTGTTTGGTTTTGATTGAAATGTTGCTTTTGCCAAATGTCTGGACCCCTCAGGAAACTGGAGGAAAAAACCCCAAGTTACTTGGACACTTCTGTTTGTAATTCCTGCTGCTTCCTCCTAGATGTCTGTAGGTTTCTGTTTGTAGGCACTGCACTGTTTTGCCTCATCCATTGCCTTCTCCAGAACCTGATCTGTATGAACTTGCAGTTAAAATGTTAAGTGATTAAAGCCCTGTAAAAGATAGTGAATTACATGTGGAAATCTCTCTGAATTAGCAAATAGCATGGAGAGGATCCAAAACAAGTCAGCTGATGTCACACATGCCTTGGGCTCCCAGTTCCCAGGGGAGTATGTCAGAAGACAAGTAACATGACTAAGTTATCCAAACACAAATTTGCCTTACAGTGTTTCCCTTCATTCAAATGGGACATGAATATTGTGCTTCCCAACCTGCACAATTACTCTGGAGTTCATGTTGCAGTGTGTCAGCACAGTGACAGCTTCCCCTGAGTGACAACTCCTAACTCTAGTCAAAAATGTCAGGATTGGTAAACCAAGGTTGTTTAATGCACAGACTCAGTTCTGGAGTGACTATTCCTCAGTTACCCATTAGTGCATTTACAATGCACCTGGAATACACTCATTTTTAACATGGCTCTAACTGGCATGCTTAAATGGACTTGTGATGGTGTACAACCCAAGATGCTGTACTAGCACTTACTAGCATAACACTGCTGATGGCAATTAGAAGGTGCTGAGACATTCTGCATGTTCTGTGATGCCATCTAGGAGAAACAAGTCAGGAGTAATGGGTCTGGGAGTTTGTCAGTGCTCACCTTAGTGGCAGGCTTTTTATCATGCCTTTTGTTGTCACTTGGGCAGTTACTGTCACTTAGCCTTTTTTCTAATGGAGGCCTTGTTTTCATGTAGAACAGGACAATGCACACCTGTGTGGAACTCTGTTATATGGATGTTTTGTTCTATTTACCTTTAATGGCATCTTGTTAACAAAATAGGTGATATTATTTTACACTCCTAAGCACAGGAAAAGAGTCTTGGACTGCAAGCTGCCTGGGAAGTTCTCCAATGTTTTTCATCCTCATGGATGCAGCTAGGACTCTGAATATAAATAACCATAAGGTTCACTGTGTATTTAAATACAAGGTTTGGGGCTTGAATTTGCATCTGTTATACATTAACTGTGTTTAGTTTCAGCTCTGTCAGGTTTGTGTGGCAGCTAGCATGAGCCTCTATTTGTACTTGCAGATTAGGGGAGTTGCTGCAAAATGTGTATCTAGTTCTAATAATAATATGATTCTCCCCAAAAACAAGGATAATAATTCCCAACATTATAAGTGCTTTTGAACACTTTCAAAATGTTCAGGAAACCTGGAAGATGCTCAGAGTTTTAAGGTCTGGTAAGGCAGAATTCTTAACAGAAGTATGCTGCAGATATTAAAAAGACTGATGCTGTTGTGGTGCTGATTTCATTTTTCATTTGTTGTATAAATATATAGAAAGAGGACATAAAAATATTGGAAAAGGTCTGAATTGGTTCCTAAACCCTTGCTGGTTTGCAAATCATGATGATATTTTAACTGCATTGCCTGGTGCTGAGTTAGTGTCTGTAGGCATTTGCATTATGTTAGACCATGGACTGCAGCTGCAACTTGTGGTTGCTCAGTACTGTCCCTGACACTTGGGATTTCAGTTTGAAGGGACAGAGCTAAACCTGTGTAAGATCTCTGGTGTGAAGTTCTGGTCACAGTCACTTGTGTTCTCATGTAGTGTCTTAGGGAGATAGCATCTGAATGTCTGGGTGTGGGACACCCAATGTTTGCTAACCGTAGGAGTGAGTCTAGCAGCAGGGTAACAGCTTATTCCTCCATGTGATGACTCCTAACTTGTTCCATTCAAATAAGGAATGCAATTGTTAATACACTAACTAGAAAAGTAGCAGCTGCAGTGTTTCTTGGCTGCTGCTCTGTGTCCTGATGTGTCCTGGGTGTGGTGCTTAGGCTTCTGGCAGATGCTTCAGATGACTTCAAGAGCCCCAACTGGGAAATCCCCAAATCAATTAGGGAGGTCATCTCAAATGAGTCTTGAAATAAGCTTCTGTAAACATCTCAGGTGACATATTCTGAGCAGCCAGGCTGGAGAGACTTTTCACTCCCTGCCTAGCAGTAATTATCTTCTCTAAACGTGTTGGGAGTATCCTGACTAAGGCCTGATTGTATGTGCTGAGTATCAGAGAACACACTGGGGGTTAAGGTGCATATGCCAGTTGTTATTCCTCATAAGCAGATATCCATGAGTGTACTTTCACACAGCTCATTGGATCACATCCTGAATGGTACTGTAATATTAGTGTCACTAACTGAAGGTGTCATCCCCAAAGTACTGGCACCTAGGAAGCACACTAGCTAATGATGCTTAGCTCTCTGGCTTGGCTGGGAAGAGATTTCACTATTCCTGAGTGAGGACAGCGCTTGTGGCTCCTCATAGTAAGGAGAACATTGCCACCTTTTGGTAGCAGAGAAAAGACAGACTTAAAGCAGCAGCATTCTGCAGCTCGGGAATGCTGCAGCACAATTCCTTCTCAGTATATTCATTTGTAATGGTAGCCCAGTGCAGTGGAGGCTGTAGGCATCCTTGGCTTTGATTGTGTGTATTTCATAGCCTGGTGCTGTGTTTAGAGAGAAGAGATTATGCTGCAGACTAATTATGTTTTCCTGAGGACTGCATTACATATGCATTGTGAAGATCCTATGAAGGCTACCATGGTTACCATTGTGCAGCCAGCAACTTATTTTATACAGTGCCAATTAATCTGAGGTAATGCTTGAGAGGGAAGAGCATTGAATAAGGAATGCTAATGCCTCAGCTGAAAGATGGAAATTAGATAGAAAAGCACAGCTTTTATTGAAGATTATGTGTCAGGGTCAGCACTTAGAAATGATTCCACCTGTAAGACTAAAGCCAACAGTTTTGCATAGAAAACCATATCTCCCTAGGCCTGATAAACTCACAGGACACACTGTTGCCTCATCAAGGATGTTCTCTGAATAGATTTCCCCCTTCTCGTGATTTTAATGCTAGATTCCTGCAGTTCAGACTAGAAGTGGGGATTATTGCTGTATCAAAGGGTGCACTTCCATGATGCAAAGACATCTAAACCCTACAGTTGCTAGAGACAAATCTTATGCCTCTGGCCAAAGACTTCCAGATGGTGAGGACTGAGCATAGCACAGCTGTGACTCTTTCCTGTTTCCTGACAGGTCAGTTGTGCTCATTTTATGTTGCTGACATGGCTTCTTGGTCAGCTTGTCCCATCAGTGTCAGGTGTAGGGCAGACTAAATGTGCCAGCTGGACACTATCTGTGGTTGTAATTCTTACATGTGCCTTTTGCATTGAGATGAACCATTTTATCAGACCAAGATGATCCAGTCTAGAGCTTTCAGATCCAGATTCCTCCCCAGCTGTGACTACAAAAGACTGCTGTTGTAATTTCTAGAGGAGAACTTTGAGGAGGAGTTAGGTGAAGACATTGGATAAGGTCCTGACACAACTGCAGAGTTCCTGCTTGGATGCTTTTGCTTGATTGCCTGTACTGGTTTATATCCACAGAGCATGAATGGCTGCAGAGCAGTGCTGTGCAGTCATGGCCATGTCTCTGGATGCCTTTGCTGTGATAGCAGCCTTGCAGGGGTTTGCTGTTGATTCTTGCTGCAACAGCTGTAAATAAACAAAGATCTGACCTAGCTCTAATGAAGAAAATCCCTGAGATTGACATGAAATTCTGCCATTTCTTTTGATTCACCAAAGTGCATGACCAGTTGGATTTAAGCTAATTTAGCTAACTTTATCCTAAAGTAGATGAGGGAATCTCAGAAGTTGGAAGTGACCACCAGAGGTCACCTAGTCCAAGCAGGGGTCCCCTAGAGCACATTGCAAAGCATTGTCTCCAGATGCTTTTTGAATCTCTCTGGAGAAGGAGACTCCACAACCTCTCTAGGCAACCTGTTGCAGTGCTCAGCCAGCAGCACAGGGAACTTCTTCCTCATGGTTAGGTGAAACTTCCTGTGTTCCAATTTGTGCCCTTTGCCTCACATCCTATTGCTTGGCACCGTTAAGAAGAGCCTAGCTCCATCCTCTTGACACCCTCCCTTCAGATACTTATACATACTGCTCAGCCCTCTCAGCCTCCTCTTCTCCAGGCTAAGCAAGCCCAGCTCCTTCAGCCTCTCCTGGGAAGGGAGCTGCTCCAACCCCTGGAATTGCAACATCATGTTCTAGGGGGCTGGCAATTTTTGCCAAAAGAGTAATGGTTCCAAACAGCTGGAAGGCAGTAACTTCAGCTTCCCCAGATGTTCCAGCAGTGAGTAATTGCCCAAGGCAGCAGCTTTGATGCTTAAGTGATGGAATGTTTTCCTTAAAAACTGGAAATGAAGCTACTAAAATGCATAGGTACCTTTCCCAAGTGTTATTTGTTAGCACAGCTCATTGGCTTATGTGACTTTTAACTGTATTATTACTCTTTTTCATTTAAAACTGATTTGCTGTAGATAGTAAAGCACTTCAGTGAAAGTAAAGCAAGAAAATGCTGTGATAAAAGAGAATATTGAGTATCAGTAACTTTTCAATCTTGAGTGACAGTCACTTTTAAGCTGATTTTATAATACTCTAGTATAAGGTATGAGTGAAGATGCTTCACTCTGCAGGATTAATCACCAGACTCCTTTTAGCATGTTTAGCATGGGATGTAATGTGGCCTAGTGTTTCTGTCTATTAGATGTAAGTCAGAACTATTTTTTGCATGCTTACTTTGTTGTTTAACACAGCCCTGAGAGTCACAGACATCTTTCTTTTGTTTCCAAGAAGAAGGTTTAATCAATACTTTTGCCAAAACTTCTAATCAGAAGTAATTGTTCACTTCAGGGAGTGTAAGAGAGGAAAGTTGCAATGATTTATGATAATCAAACATAATTAAGTTTCTTATGAAAATGGTTATATATCATGCACACATTCCTTTTTAAGGGAGGAAACTTTCTAAGGTGTTTTCAGAAGAAGTTTCAAGTGACTAGCCAAATATTTTTGGGCATGCCTAGCTGCTGATTCAGCCCCTGTGCATTAATCTCTGTGCTGCACAGATGCGTGACAGAGCCAAAGACATTTCTTCATGTCTGTTGAAGCAGGTTCACATTGAATCATCAGGTTCCTCACGAGAATATTTCTGCTCCCTGTGTCAGTAGAATATATACAAGTTTAGAAAGGAAATTTATATAGTGTTCTCATTATCTAATTTCAGCAACAACATAATTGAGTTTTCTAAATGCCTATCAGTGGCAAAAGACTGGCAATAGTAGATCTGTAATTATGCATGGAAACCTTATCTCCTCAGTCTGAGGGTAGCTGTGTGTTCCCTGCACTTCTTCCTTGGTGAAATATTTGCTTTCTATTAGCTGTTGTTATGATGACTCCAGTTAGTGATTTCGTTTTCTGTGGGGGAGGAAAAGAAATAATCCTATCAAAACTTTTTTGCAGGTTTCGCTTTAGCTTGAGGAGCAGAAACAGTTGACTTGTAAAGAAAACAGTGTACCTGACCAACTCAACAACTGAGGGCTCCGGGTAGGTCAGGTTTTGCCTTTCCTTGTGTAGGGCTGGAAACAGCAGCTATGGGAGCAGCATATTTCAGACACTGATAGATCAGGCAAGGTGGATAAGGCATTTTTGAGAGCATCTGGTTCTTTGGATGGATAGACACACAGATGGAGAAGTTCTGACTGACTGAACATTACTGAGGTTATTCAGCAAGCTGGCACAAATTTGTTTCTCCACTAGGAAGCCTGCAGGAGAGCTGGAGGCCATTACAAGTGAAAACCTGGAACTGAAAGGACAGAAGGTAATAGGGGAATACATGGAAAACTATTTGTGAATGTTTTTAGGAGATTAATTTTTAAATGAAAATCTTAAGCTAACTAGTTAGAGAGGAAGTTTACCCAGTAAGAAAAGGCAGGAAATGGTATCAAAGCAGTGTGTAGCTGATAACATAGCCAGCAAGTTCTTGTCTCTTTTGGGGTAGTTGTAAGCCCAGACAAGAAGTGGTTATATCAGCACGTGTAGCAGGAGTCACAGAAGTTGGGTTTAATTTTAGATCTTGCCTGTGGTCAATAGAAAGATGATGTCCTCTGTCCTGGTTGACCTCTGCTGAGTGGGGAAGGATCTAAGAACTACAGTAGCTGCACTTACAGAAGGGTCTCGTGAATCTCTTCTGTTTTGCAGCACATTGTGTGATTGTGGAAAAAAGCTGGATTTTGTATATTGCCTCCCAGCTCATCACTTCACTGCTGAGGTGTTTTTTAATCCATTCCTTGTCAATGATGCAGCTTGTTGTCATGTTTGATTGTTAAGACTTTTTACAAGGTCTTTAAGGTGTACCTCCATTTGGTTAAGGTGGAAGCTGTGAGGCTCTCTCCTGGTTTCACTGAAGCATGTGTAATGCAGAGGAAGCCAGCGTTGCCAGCGAGCTAAACTCTGCAGTGGGGAAGAAAAAGAGAGTCCCAGTGAGCAGTTTTGCTCATTTACTCCCTGCAGAGAAATGACATTTGTTCTCCACAGCATTTCCTCTGGAGAGGACCAGTTATTGGCTCATGTCACAAGCATTCTACCGTTCCTCCCTGATGCATTCCTTAAGGCATACATGGATCACTCTCAATACTCAGTGATCCAAACTCAACTCATATTGATTGGAGGAATGTGCTCTGGCTGCCAGAACAGAAACTGTGCTTGTGGATGTGTTAAAGTTCATCTGGTTTCCCTGCTGATGCAATGCTGCTAGATGTTTCTGCCATCATAGTGTGCATGTATGTATCTATGTAGATGTGCTTAGATGAATGAAAGGGGTTTGTGGTCTTTTGTTATTAATTGGCTGGCCCTAGTTCTGCTTGTATGGTCTGTCATGATAATCAGAATAGCAAGGGCTCCCCTTCTTCCTTTACCCACTGCAGCTGGTGTGAATCACAGTGGTTGGAAAAGCCCTCTGAGCTCCTCCAGTCCAAGCATCCACCCAACACTGCCATGCTCACCACTAAGCCATGGCCCCAGGCACCACAGCTACGTGGCTTTTGATCATTTCCAGGGATGCTGAGGGTAAGGAGCAGACTATATATGTAAATAGTAAGCAATATTACTAACTCCTTTGTGTCTCTGAGGGTGATTAAAGCAACTGAATTCAAGATATGTTGAGGGGGAAAAAAATTACAATGAGAAAGTTCTCTAACATTGGACAAAAAGCATATGGGCATCTCCTTACATACCTTATATATCTATTATTGGAGTTCACTGGTGACATTCATTTTTATTCACTTTTAGAATAAAATTCCCTTCTCTCTCCTATGTAAATTTTTAGGTTTTCTGCTATGTTTTGCTTTTTGAAGAAGCCTTTGCTAAGATGAACTGTACAGCAGTCCAGTACAATTCTTAAATGCTCTGGTGCCTGCTGGGGTGAGCAAGCCTGAGGAACTAGGCTTGGGCTGTGCAGCTGGATGTCAACAATGCATACAGTAAGATAGCTACAACTCCTCATCAACTGCAGCTAGCAGCTTTACTACTCAGGTATTTCTCTCTGCAGTTTTGCCATGATTGAGCATAAAGGGGGAAAAGAATGGGGAGAGAAGTCATTTATGAACTTACTCCAGCCTGGACTCATGGCTTTTTAGCCTTCCTGGTTAAACACATTAAACCAAGTGTTCTGGTGCTTTACACAGTACATTAAACAACTTAATCATACTGTCCTCTCTTGCATTAATAAATTTAGCACTTGCATTCCTGAAGCAGCTGTTTTCTTCTCTTGCTCTGTTTTAGTTCTTCTTCAGAATACAAATTCTAGCTCATTTCCATTTTTTCCAGACTTAACACTTTAAAAGTTTTTGTTTTCCTGTTTGTTTGGTTTTTAACCCTGTAGATCAAGAATTAAGAGTGCTTTGATGACTACTTTGATATTTCCCAATAAATAGTCCCTTGTTGTTAAACATTTCCCAGTATTCTTGAACATCCTTCTGGACAGTATCCTTGAGACAGAACTCGTTCATCTTCTTCCATTTTACTCAACTGATTGAAGCTCATGCAGAACTAATTGCTGTGTTTTCATTCTGTATGCACCTCAGGTTCTACACATCAAAGAATAAGACAGACTACAGAGATGGAACTTCTAAGATGGAAATTAATAGGGTCTATGCCTTGTCCTTCTGAAAGCCTCAGACCCACAATATCATTAATTTGGCAGTTTCAAGTTTAGGCCATGGCTGCAGATCCTGATCAATCCAAGCCATAGGTGCAACACTAACTGCTGTGCAGTGAAGTCTGCTTCCCTTCCAAAGCTGGAAAAACTTGCTTAAAGGAGTTAGGTTTAATTCTTAGGTGGAGATCAAACATTTTAAAATGAATTTTGTTTGTCGAGACTTTAAGTTCTGTACTTGTAAAGGCTCTCAAGGCTGATGGTGCATAAGTTGGGAGATGACACAGCCAAGACAATCCCAACTGACCACAGATTTATCCCTTACCATCTGACATCATGCTCAGCAAGAGAACTCAGCATAAGGAGGAGGACACTGAGTTACAGCTTTTGTCTTCTAACAGAGTTACATGTGACCAAGCCCTGCTTTGAAGAGCATTTTGGGGGTTTGAGAAGCCTCACTCGATCCATCTGACCATGCCATTGCAAGGATCCTCATGACAAACTCCTGTTGCCACCCAGAAGTGACCAATCATCCTGCTAAAGAGATTTGATTCCACGATGTAAGTGCTATAAGCCAAGATGCTGATTAGTTTTATTGCTATTATTTATTTAAATGGCCTCTGTGTAGCAAGTGAGTAATCATAGCATGAAGCTGGGCAACCACCTAACAAGTCAGATTCATATTGCAGTGCTCATTTCCTTTAACCTGCTATAGAAGGAGACTGCTGACTAGACCTTAAGATTCTGCATTTATGTGCATACTCTAGTGAATGTTGTATAGCAAGGTCTGAAAGAGCAGTATATCTTAAAACAGGAGGGAGCAATTGAGAAGGAATTGCTTGTAGCTTTTTCTGTTTCAAACACAGCCTGCATACTGTTGCCAGGCCAAAACATCATTTTAACACTGTAGGAATTAACAGAACATGTTCCACTCAGATTCAAGGAAGCTGTCTGAAGTTCTAACATTAGTAATGCTTGAGGAAAAACTTCTGCAAACACTGCAGGATACTGCAAATTGCAGCACTGGAATCTATTTTATTTTAGCTGACTACCATCTAGTGCTCTACTGTTATTTTTCCTTAGATCCTTCTTTTGTGTGCTACACAAAGGAAAGTGTATGTTTTATTGCCTTGACTGTGCCAGCAAACATGCAGAATAAGAATGACTGATGTTCTGTGAGATTTCTTATCTTTCATGATGTGATTTCTTTAACAGCCATTCTTACTCTTCTCCCTACATATTTTTGGTGCTGAAAGCAATTCATCATTTCACTTCTGTTTTCGTACTGCCAGTCTCTGGGTTTTCTACTCTTTTTTTTTTTTTTTGGCTTAGAGCACAGCAAAGTTGTAACAGTCATTGTAAAGCAAAGAAAAGGCCAAGTGAGAGCTTTATTGTTAATACAGAGCTATTTTATCACAGCAGATATTAAGAAACCTTTAATAAACCCCTACATTTTCTTCTATCAGGTCATAATTAAGGAAAGCTTTGGATTTGAGGGTTCCACCCCTAAAGAAGAGGTGTTGGAGAAGAAGGCACAAGCATGAATTAGACACAGAGAAGATTGCAGGCTTGTCCAAGAAGGACCATACTTGAAAGTAAAGGGCTGGCTTGTTACTTCCTGCTGCTTGCTGATTCCTTGTTTCCTGTGCTGACAATTCCCAGAGGGATGCCAGTTACAGTGGTGAGTGTTGGTGCTGGCTGCACAACTGGAACACCTCCAGCAAACTTAACATTACAATAAGCTACTCTAGAATGATAATTTCATAGTAAGTGTCAGTTTGTTGTCAGTTGTTGTTGAATTTTGCTATTGATGAAAAGGTGAAGACATTTTCATTGTATTCTACTCCTCCTGGATCGTACTTTTACTAGGACTGAGTTGATGTAGAGATTCCTATAGAGGGAGAGTGTTTACACTGAGGAGGTTGAAAAGCCCAACTTCCAATTATGAAGTTGCTGTTGCTGCCTTAGGAGGTCACTACCTATATAAAGAAGTCACAGCAAAAGGTGGCAGTGAAAAGGAATGAGTTGAAGTGATTTTTATAGAAGTCACCCAGCAGGTCAGCAGCAGAGTGAGGAATAAATTCCCAGGCCTGTGAGCCCCAGCCCCATGTCTTTGCAGCAGATTCTGCTCTGCTAGCAATCTCCTCATTTGCTGAAGAGCCCAGAAGAGTCTGTTAGTTGGGCCAGGCACACTGTGCCAGTTGGCAATCACTGTGCTCTGTTTAAAAAACCAATAACACTCTATTAAATCTAATTAACCTTCACCTAGCTCTGATTACCAAAAAAACCCATGAAAGAGAAAATGTCATCTACTCTAGCATTTTATGATCTCTTCTGAAATACACACATCTGGAGTCTAGTCATGGGAGAGCAGTAAGCACTGCTGGCAGAGGCAGCAATAGAAATGGATCAGATCCCCTCAGGACTGGCTGGGAGGGATGGTTCTGCATGCTGCTTAGCTCTTAAGATTTGGGGAGTGTTGTTCTTTCTTTAATTGGGGAATATGGCCTATTTTAAAATTGACTCTGTTTCAAAACCATCCCATCCTACATGCAAGGAGGTTGCAGTGAGCTGGGGGTAGGGCTCTTCTCCAGGGTTAACTGGGAGAGGATGAGAGGAAATGGCTTCAAGTTGCAGCAGGGGAGGTTTAGATTGGATATAAGGAGAAATTTCCTCACTGAAAGGGTTAAGTTTTGGCCCAGGATAGAGTCACCATCCTTGCAGGGGTTGAAGAAACATTGAGCTGCTCTCCTTAGGGCCTTGGGTTAGTGGCATGGGAGTGATAGGGATGGTTGGTCTTGATGAGCTTAGAGGTCTCTTCCTCTTCATGATTCTGTGATTCTATTATCTTTGAAAACCATTTTTCCCTTTTTCCTTCCTTCACCACTGTAATAACTAGGAGTGTGGTGTTTGTTTTTTTTAACCAATGCTCAAACCCCCAAACTAACTTGTCATTCTATTCCTCTAACAGTTCTGCAAAGACCACTTTAAAATTACAGAGAGAGCTGCAAATGTCATTCTTTCTTTCTACAAAAATTATGCCCAGGTTCGCTAAAATAACTTGGAAACATCAGCTAGAATTAGTGTTCCTCTTCCCAGACTAACAGCACCTAGGCTGAAGCACAGTGGATAAAAGAGCTTTCATCATAAGCACTTACTTGGGGAAAAGATCTGGCACAGGCTGGCTAGATGAAGAGTCTAATACAAAATGTGGAAAAGCTTGTCTAGCTTTCATTAATGCCATCTTCTCACTTTGTCTCTAGTCCCTCCCTGAAGGCCAATCTCTAAGTGTAGAAAGACAACTGCAAAGTAATTTGCAGCTGGCTGACAGCCTGTAGAAAAACATCCTGAATATCTAAAGTTTATAGAGGAAAAAAAGAAACTTAAAATCACTTCTACTGCACCACCAAGATCCCAGGACACTTGACAAAGACCAGGATAAAAATACTCAGCTCATAGCTAAGACTACTGAGAAGTGATGACTTCCTTAATTGGATTTCAGACACATCATTTTGTATCATCTGACCTTTATAAAGCTCTTTTTAAAGCAAGAGCTTTCCCATGTCCTAGTGTATCTGAAGATCCTTCTGGCATAGGTATTGTGATGGACAGAAAAATATGGAGCATATTCATTCTAGTGCAGGTGGAGATGGCTCTAATCATCCCCAGAGCATGAGTGGCAGTCTGAGTAGTCAGAAAACAGCTTAATAGACTAAGAGGTCTTTAACATTTCCTCTGTGCTTCCCTTCTGAGGATCACCACAAGCTGTGTTGGCTAAGCATAGCTCCTGGTGCTGACACAACCAGTCCAGCAGTGTTTCTTGCCTGATACTGCTGTCACCAGGCTGGAGTACAGCAGTGCTAAAAGCTTCAAGACAAAGATGGCCCAGATGGATTGGAGATGTTCATTTAAATTCAGACACTTCCTACATACTAAAACTGCACACAGATGTGTGGACATGAAAACTGTTAACATTTATCACCAGTAATGCCATAGATTATTAGATTTGTCACCTGGTGAAACAGGAATTACCATCTAAATGACTAACACTCCCACAGAGATGATGGAACATATTTATTAACTAACTGACAAGCTGATAACGAAGACTGATAGAAGTGTAGCTCCAGGTTTGTCACTTTAAAATAACAATACTAAATAAAAAACATCCAGGAACATAAGCCTTAGCTCTTGTTCTGGGTGGATGTGGCAAGGTTTTGGCAGCTGAGCTCAGGGTTTGCCTGGCTCTGCTATGGACCCATCAGCAAAGCTGCTGGTGCTCTGTGGAAGTGCAGAAAAGCACCTGGAGGTTATTGCTGTGAGCTAGTGCTGTAGATTCCTCTTTCCCCTGCTCCCATGGAATCTGAGGGCAGTAGCTAAGGCTGAGCCCTGGGAGGTCACTGCTGTCACCTAGAGACCTGGATGTCAGATTACAGTGGAAAAGGTGCTGTTCAAAGGCAAGGAGAATGCCTGGAGCATGTTGGTTTGTTTATTCAGGCAGGAATAAAGTCCTTTAAAGAAAGAGGTAATTAAAAAGAGCTTCAACCATAGAGGGCTTGGTACAGGTTTGAGAATAGAAAGAGATACAGCTGCTGTTTATTTGCCAGTGTGTTGTTCCAGCTGCCAATAGAGGAGATGTCCAGGGATAATTTACTATTTTCTTATTTCTCTTGTGCTAGGAGTTGCCTAACCAAACACTAGCTGTATACACACACCTGGCATATGAAAGAGATGACCTCTGTTTCTGACACAGGACTTGAATTAAGAGATTTATTAAGATACCTAATTTGAGTATGTTTCAAAATAAAACAAGAAAATGCCATTTTTCTGAGATTGTGTGGGAGCTGCAGTGTTAAAAGAAATTAGTGTTTTTCTTAGGTCTCAAACAGTTCAACCAACTGACAAAATATGTCTGAGTCCTGGCAGTATGGCACAGCTTTCTGTGCCTGTCCCCCCTACATGTACACCTGAGGGTGCTTTACAGGCACCCTGAGCCTGCAGGCTAAGAGATCATTTCAGGACACAGCTTCATTCAGTATGATCTTGAGGAAGGGATGCCATACCACATGCACATCTCTGCTGTTGCCCTGTGAGGACCATAGGAAACAATGCTAGATGAATCTCTCCTGGTTTCTCCTCTCTCTTCTCGTGGGAAGTAATCATGGCTTAGGTTCTGTTTCCTGCCACATGAAAAATCATAACCCAGACCCCTGGTCTGCCAAGTAACTCTGCAAGCAAGCAGAAAGCAAGAAAGGCTAAGTGCAAAAGTTGTGAACTGAAGGTGAAAGAGGCAATGGAGTCAGGAAACTGCTCCTCTGGTATGAGGCTGGCAAGAAAAAAGAGGGAGAGTTTGGCACATTTGCTCCCCAAATCTGTGGCCCACTGAGAAGTTGAAAATATTAGCATAAATGCACTAGGTTTTAATTCATTATGCCTGCATCTACAGCTCCCAAAACATTTCAGTTCAGAACAAAAAACCTATTGCTGAAAAGAAAACTAAGATTCCAGAAAAAGAATGGTTGGTCAGCAGTGCTGTAAAGGTTGTGAGTTTGTGGGTGTGAAATCACACATACATAAAACACAACCATACACTTACAACTAAAAGCAAAGTTAAAACCCCTTCCTATTAGAACTGGCCAGGGGTTTTCCAGGACTAGTTTCATCAGACAGTGACAATTCATGACAAGTTTGTAAGAAAAGGTCAGTCTATGCTAAAGCTTCAGAAGGGAAGCTATTTCAGGTCCATCATGAGTAGCTGATAATGAGAAACCTAGTGGACTGCTTCTTATGGCATTCATTAAGGGGAGAGAGAAGCAAGATCTTGGGTCTAATTCACTGTTATTTCTGTCTTTTCCCTCAGAAAACTTCAGGTTAGCAGAGCACCAGAAAGTGAGTAAGAAAAAATAAATAATGAATTCGGCAGAGATGTCTTGCAGCAATTCTTCTAGCTCCAGTCACACATCTAGGTGAGCATCACCCCTCCAAACAGTATCTCCCTTTTTATCACTACCTCAGCTAGTTACTTTACAGCAGTTTTCTTTTCGCTATTGCTCCTTTTGTCCTTTTGACCCTTAATAAATTCTTAGTTCTTCTGGTCAAACCAGGACGATGATCATTTAATGACAGCCTAGGGAAGTACCTAGTGATCACTGAGCCCTGAACTAACCACATCCTAAGTCTGCTTTTACATTAATTGCCAAATGTCTTCTCCTTCCCTTGCTTGGTTCATTCTGTCCAGACAGATTTGCTCTGTACATGCTGAAGTTTTGAGTTCTGAGTGCTCTCAAGTTTTTTCTTGTTGGAATCAAAAGTAAAATCCATTGCCTTTGTGTCTTACTCTAAAACTCCTATTTGAGACTGGAGAGAGCACAACTTTCATTCAGGTTGCAGTGCAAGTCAAGTGGCAGCAGAGAGTGCCTCATTAGACCACTGCAGCAACCAGCTATTCTCTTAGACAAGTGGCAAATAATAGCTTCAGCTAGAGGTATTCCTCTTATTTTAACTTTCTTAGGTATCTTTATTTTCAGAGAGAATCCTGTAATGCCTTTGACTCTCATCAGTGTAAAGCAAAGCTCCTGGTACAAGAGCAGGGTGGTGCTGGAAAGCATCTCCTCCAGTTTGCCAGCAGCTGAAGTTCTGGCAGGTGTCTCCATAGATTTGATTCCTGCCTGTAGCTTCTGCTCCTGCAAGAGGCAGCCCTTGGCCTGGGAAAGTGAGTGCTGATTTGGAACTCAGCAGCTGGGATACATGTATGTTCAAACAAACATAACACCCAACCACAGGCCATAATCACTATGTGCTTAGCTTTCCAATCAGAGAACTGCAGTCTCCTTTACATGCAGAGCAGCTAACAAACTCCATCTCCTGCTAGACAGGAGCACATCCTTAGATAAAATCAGACTGTTATCTTGCTGAAGAAGCAGCAAATTAAACCAACTGTGTGACTGCCATATTGTGTTTGCATCAGGAGGAGAAAATGCTGCTAGGGAATGCTTTGGGAGATGTCCTAGGATATTACTAGTTTAACAACAGCAAAAATGTCCACATGCAAATGCCAGAAAATATCCATGACAGAGGCCTGCAAGAGCATGTGTTCAGCAAGGTGTCAAACAAGGTCTGTTTCTTCTTAAGGGAAAGGAGAAATCAATGCCATGCTAAACACAGACCCAGGAGCATACATGATTAGTCTTTGTGGCTATTTCCATATTCATTAGAATGCAAAGCAAGGCAACTGAAAGCTCTGCTGATGGAATTACAGAAGTTTGTGAAAATGTCTGTAAAAGCCTTAAGTTTTGATACTGATCTTTTTAATGCTTTACTGCTCCTGCTTCATTCTTTCTCTCCACCTCTATTGTATGTTGTGGAACTCCCAAACTCAATTGCAACATGAAAGAAATTCCGGTGTACACTTCCTAGCTCTGTAACTGTCAAGGTTTTGAAGGGCCTCAGCTCATATATTTTGAATACCAGGTGCTGGAGACATAAACTACACCAAGGCAGGCTTTCTAACTTTTGTCCCTCTCAAAAGAACAAGGAAGACTTTTAGAATCAAGTGGCCTCTGGCTGCAGTGATGTTTGGCAAGTGTTCCTGACTGCCACAGCACATTTGGAGCTGAACTGACAGTGCAGATTCTCTAAACATAGGAGCAGAGCCAGGTTTATCACAGCCTGCTCCTTGATGTTTGTAAATGAGACTTGCTCCTCTCATAAAAATCTTTGTAGCAGAACCAAGTATTCAGCAGTTCTGTGACAGGAGACACTATTATTTTGGAAGCACAACTATTTTTCTTCAAATTATCTTGTTGACAAGATGAAAGCCATGCTGGAGTCACTGGGAATATTTCCTGCTACATGACAAAAAGCCCCACTCCATCACTTGTAATTCTAGCATGCTGTGCCTTTGGGAGCAAAGAACTTCATAAACTGACATCTCTATGCCACCTCATAGCTGTGCATCCCAAAAAGATGAAATTACAGGTCAGTTCTTGAAGGTGATCCTGATTACTGAAAGGCTCAGAAATTAGCTTTTGTCTCAATTTTGACCAATCTTTGGATTGATGTGCTTCTCAGTTAAAAGGTTTGAAATGCCTCAGACTGTTGGTATCAAGTTTTCCATTACAACAGAAGATCAAAATAAAGATCACTGTATGTGTTGTGTCAAGAGTTAAGCTTGTTCCCTCTGAATTAGATTAAACTAAAATCAAATTGCCATTGTGGCTTTGGTGTTATGTGCTGTGCTAGTGGATTTGTGTTATGAACATTACAGTTTAAGAGCAAGAAGGAAAACAGTCTTCAATCAGTTTATCTGCTTTCACAAAGAGAAACAGGTACAGAGCAGTGGAATTGCTAATTTTTAATTTAAAAGCCTCCAACCTCTTTTGAAGTGTGGTGAAGCTTTATACATGTCCAGCAACAGAAATGCAGGTGATGGTCTTGCCCTCCCACTTCCAGCAGCCTTCTTAAAACCTGCAGTCCTTCCCCAACTGTGTAGATGCAGTCCTACCAGCATGCAGCCAAAAGAAAAGCCTGTAATTCCATAAATAGCAAAACCCCTTCCTCAACCAAGGCCCTAACACCCTCCCAGTGCCAAATCCCCCCCATTCTGCAGTGCAGCCACAAACCCATGTCCCAGCTGCAGCAAAGCTGCATGGAGAGGGGAGGGTGATGAATGCAGTGATGTTCTTTTGCTTTGAAGCACTGCACTTCAAATACAAAGTTGGATATTACAAAGTTGGATATTCTACAGTTTTTGTCCCTTTTGCATTTAGTGTTGTTTTCCAAGTGATTCCAAGCCTTTCCATGCAATTCTCCTGAGCAGAGCTGCTGCTGCAGCAGTGGTGAGCCTTGCTGGCAGTAGCCTGTTTGCTAGCCTCCCTTCAAAGACAAACAGGGCTTTTACATCTCTGCTTTTCTCTAAGAGCAGTTAGTGACATGGGAAAAGATTTGATTTGTAAATGTCTAAGGCAATAGACTTCATCTTTAGAGCACCCAGAGAAAGGAAGCACAAAGCAGAGAACTGCACAGCTGCCTGGAGAAGCAGCACATTCCTTTCCAAGCACACCATTTCAGACAGCTGAAACAGGACTATTTCTGTGAGAATCATCTCAGTAGCAGTAGAGTGCATACACTACCTCCTCAAGCATCTGCAGTTAATGAGGTTCCACTTGCCAACAGAATCTGAAGTTCTGCAGACTCCCTTGCCCCTGCTACACCTTTATTTCCACTTGTTAAAAACTTTTCATTGCAACAGTATTCTCTAACTTTCTAGAGTGGACTCAATCCACTACATACCAATTATCACCCTTTTTTTTTGTAGCAAGAATCAATAATCACCCTTTGTTCTTTAGTAAGAATCAATGCTCATCAGTATTCCCCTTTGGTTTTTAGCATGTGGCCATCTAAAAATGTGTGTGTGTAAAGCTTTCAATGCCAGGGAATGTGTGGTGTGAGGTAGAACCATAGCCATAACGGGCACAAACTCATGGCAATGTGTAGGTATCTGCAGATACAAACAACACAACCTGAGATAAAGACTCATGGGGAAATTATTTGTACTTAATAAATTTGCATATTTGGACTGTGGTGGCATGCTCTTAGTAGGATGCATTTATTGTCAGCTGTGAAGTCTTAAATAGGAGATAACTGAAGGCATTAAGAAGATCTTTCTTAAACTCTCTGCAGGTGTGCCCAATAGTGTAGGCACTGCTGCCACAATTCTAAGAAGTTCAGGCTCTAAGGTAGGTGAGAACTCTTCTCTATTTTTAGAAATGGCAAAGGATTTCACTCTAAATTTATCCTATATTCAAGTCACTTCTAGAAAACAATAAAGGAAATAAAATTATAGACAGAGCTGTGTTAATAATTTTAAGAAATCATTTCAGTGACTAAAATTGAAACATGTATAAAACTTGAAAGTGAGCTAGACAAAAGAGAGAACATTTCCCTTTACTAAAGCCCTCTTGGATATTAGCTCTTTCTCTTAGAAGAATTTTGCTAACTATCTTAAAGAAACTGTCCTTTGAGCATCAACTCAGCAGAGACCAATTAAAGCACAGAACATTCTCCAGTCCCTTGCACTGGGCAGCCACATCCAAAATATTTATAGTGCAGCTTAGGAAGCCAGAGCATTCTGGAAACTGTGCACACTCTGTTTGATCTCTTTACTGAGAGCTCTGCAGAAGACTCAGAAGAACTAGCATTTATTTGAAAAATTGCTGCTTCTATCCAGTAATAAAATATGCAAATATATCAAACCTTTCCCTAGTCCATGTTTAAGTTATCTGGAACAACTCTCCATGTGTTTCTTTAGATTTTTAAGTCAATGTTAATGATGTGTTTCCCATCTCATGAAATCAAGGGAGACCTCTCAAAACTTCAATCAAATATTTGAAGATAAATTTCACAGAAATACAAAATTAAACTTGCATAAGCTACTCTTCCTTTCAAAGAAGCTTTAAGCACCTAAGTTAATGAGAACCTTTAAAATATTAATCTTAGGATATTGCACATAGAGACCAAGTTTTTTTGTCAGTCTTTCACCTGGTGAGGTGGTCAGAATCAGAAATACTTATTGTTTAAAGCATCCTTTATAATATGTTTGGACAAAAAGAGAAAAGGGTTTTTTAAAGCATGTCATAAGGGTTTTCAAGCAAGTCTTTAGGTCTGCAGTTGTTTTTTAAGGCTCCATTGTCCATTTCTATGCTAGTGTAAACACTAGGCAGTGAGTATCATTGGTGCTCTCCTGCACCTTAATGCATCTCTGGTTACTTTAAAACTTGAACAGGTTTAAGGAATTTGTCCTTTGACTCTCACTGAAGAAACACAGCCTTTGGGTACTAATAATCTAACCCTTTTCTAAGCAGCAAAGCAGTAAAGCAGGTCACCATCTCTCTGGCATGGGTGATGTTGGCAGTTCGACACTTTCAGCAGCTAATTTGTCCAGCTCTAAATCTAGACTCCAGAAGATGATGTGGATAAATTCTTCTCCCTGTTTCTGAAACTTGATTCTTTCCACTGTGTTCTTTCCTGATCTTTATTCTGCCCTTCCTAATCTTTATTCTGTCAACTGCAGTCTGCAAGTCTCCTGGGTCCCCCCATTCCCCCTCCCGAAACTTCAGACTCCACTGAGCCCTTTTTACTCACCTTCATATCTGCAGTTCTCTTGAATTCTCAACCTTTAACTTCTACTGCTAACATTTTTGCAGATAACTCTCCTCCATTCCACCCCATTTCTCAAAAGCCCAGACAAATGCCAGTGGGGAAAAAAAAAACCTGGTTTTTTTTTCCTATGGTGCTGAAAAGTCTCAAGCTATGTCTACACATCACAGAAGGTCCTCTTATCTCACCACTTCTGTTGTGTCAGCAACTGCCATGAAATCTTAGCAATCTAAGCAAGCTTTATATCTTCATCAGGCACTGCTTCATGTCCTTTTCTGCTGTTCAGCTCTAAAAACTAATGTTCCCAGACCAAGGTCACACTAGCTGTTGCTTTTTTAGGCTTATGTCCCTTGCACACAGATCCTGTCCTATTACCACCTTCATTTCAATCTGTTCTTTTTTCCACCCTGTCAGCAGGGGATTACCCTGAACACAAGCTCCCAGTTCTAACCAAGAGCTCTTTCTCTGCACCTCTCCTTCCAGCTTCCATCATCAAGCAGCTGTTGCACTCCAGAATGGCTTCTTTCCAGTCCTTTCCCTTTCCAAAGCTGTGGCAGTTGGTGCATGCTCAGTTAGTCTAAAGACACAGTTCATTAAGAGTCTGGACATGTAGATGCTGGGTGAGAGCAGACAACATCCAGCCTGCTCAGGCAAAAAACAGTGTGAGGAGCTTGCCTGCAATAACAATAGACCTTTCCAAAATTTAACTGCAATTCTTAGTCTGGTGATTTAGGAAGCAGGGCTGGATTTTGGTAGGGTCAGCAAAGGCATGGGGTTGCTATAGGCCATCACAGGATCAAGTTTCTACACCAAAGGCTAAGTTTACCAAAATCAAAGGCTCAAGAAAACAAAATCCAAACTAAAAAATCCCAGCAAAACAGCACTATGCCACTTCCTTAGCTGAATCTCCCCAAAACATCTGCAACTGCTTGGGCTGAAAAAATCACCCAACACAAAACCAAAATAAACCAAATCATTAAAGGGAATACATCTCTCTGTGTGTGTATAAAAGCCATTCAGAATGGAGGAATCCATAGAGCTGCTTGGCAAAGTTAGAAGCTAGTGAGAACTACAGGGTACTAAATAAAGGATTAGAAAGCCTTAATGATAGCCATGCTGCCATCCCCACCTCAAATGTATGTATACACTGTCAAGACAGCCAGCAAAAATCTCTTCCTAATGGGGCTGTGCAAAGTAGTCCAGGTCTTCAGCTTTTGTCAAATGGAAGTCTGTTCTCACTTCCAAGTGAAGGGGTTTTTTTGGGTAAGAAACCCCCCAAACCCCTAGCCAATCTCTGGTGCCTTTCCATGACAAGCAGCCTTTATTTGCATTCTCTTTTCACAGTGAGCTTTCTGCAGCAGAATCATAATGACCCCCAGGGAAAGGCATCAGTTATTCTGTCCTTAGAGAATACATTTATGCCACATCATTGCTGCCTTAAAAGAGGTTGCTTATTGTCCTCAGGAGAACATTTCAGCTGCATTACCCTGACAGCAACTGCCTCCAAATGGATTTTCATCCTCAGGAAGTGCTGATGATGATGATGCTTTGTTGATAAGAAAGTCAGAAAAGTTTTGACAAACATTTAATTTCAGCCATGCTAGAAATTACTTGTCAGGCTATCAAAGTACCTTGAGAAGCAAAGAATTTCAGGCTTCTTTTTCTGGGTTCACAGAGGTTTGTGTTAGTGAAAGGAGAAGAAACTGGAAGTTCCTCACAGAAGTACAAAGAAAAACCCCACAGTAATTGCTGTTCTACTTATTTCTCTGATTACAGTTTATAGCAAAATAATAAAGAAGGGCTAATTTTTACAGCAGCAGCAGCTCACAAGCTACCTAGTAGGATGAAAGTGGGCAGCAGGGCATCCTAGTGCATTACTTGATCTGTTCCACAGGCACTTCAGAATATCTTGTGCTTTGATCTTTTTGGTTTGTTTGTTGGTTGTTTTTTTTTTTCAAATAACAGTGCTAGTCACTCCTGGGACTAAGGTAACTCAATAAACTGAGGGACCTTGGGGCAACCTGAGTATTTCTATCTGATGGCTCTTGGGTGGAAGAAGGAGGATGGACACTGACTCTGTTCTCCATCCAGGCTGAACTGGGAGTCAAACTCACAATGTCACTACAGCTTTTTAAGATTACATTAGTTTTTAAATCAACTTTATTAAGAGAGCAGGGATAAACAACTTCAGAAAAGGCCAAATCCCCAAACACTCTAGTTGAAAAAGCTGTTTGAGCAGTATTTAGGGGGAGATGCATCTCCCCTGCAAAGCATCCTACAAATCACTGGAATAAAAATCCCTCTTTCCCCTTTCCTTACCAAGGCAGAAGAGCAAAGCAAATGGGAATAGCTCAGTAACCATAGCAACATTGGCCAGGATTTTTTTTTTTCCCAAAGAATTTCTGAGGCACTGCAAGTTAGAGTCTGCATTCTGAGGATAAAGTTTGTATAAAGAACAGAATAACTTTATTTTGTTGCAGGTCCTTATAACAACTTCTTTGAAGATTTGTTTTTTTCTGAGCAGAAGTAGCTTTAAAAAGGCCACATGCAAACAAGAAATGTAATTGCTTATATTTCTTCTTTTCTTAAATAAGGTGCAAGACCTTGTATGTAACTCCCAGGAGAGAGTATTGGGAAATTATTACTGTGCATGAAAACATGCTCATTTAAAATGTCCAATTATAAAGAATTTGCAATAATGACAGGAAGCATGGAGAAATAATGATAGTTCCCATATCCTAATCAGAAAATGTTCTTTTTTATAATCATGAATATACATTTCCCAGCTACTGCTGCTTGGGTCAGGTCCAGAAAGCTTCCTTTCTGCCTCCCTTCCCTTACTGGCCACCTAGAATCTCAATTTATGTGTATTACACAGAATTGTACTCAGAGTAGTTCACAAGCAGAACCAGGTCTCTTTACCCTTCCAGCTAACAATTAATACTCATTGTTTCTGAAAAGCCATGTTCAGAAATAAAGATACAGCCATAAAATATCACAGAAAGCACTTACAAATATTGAAGGTTAAGTACATTCCAATTCTAAATGTCTTAATCTCTGAGGCAATCTGAATTTATCTTTCAGTATTCCAGGATAACCAAAGAGCTCAGATAAGCCAAGGTCACTGCTCAGGGGTTCTAGGAGGTACACTGGATCTCTTTACAATATCTTGACAGGTAGGGGCAGTGAGAGAAGGAGATAGAGCAAGACTTACTCCTTAAAATAGGTTGTAGTTATCAGGAAAAAGAGGAGTGAAAGGAAGAGGACAGCAGGCAGCCCCTGGAAGACACGTTCAGCTTACACTGCTGCAAATACAGGAGTCCCTGCTCAGGTTCCTTTATCTACCTCTTTCACTTCTGTTTGCAAAATGCAATACTACAATAATGACATCTCCATCACAGTCAGTAAGGCACTCAGGTAGTACCAAAATGGCAATCATAAAGCCATGACAAATTCTGTCTAGAGATCCTCACATCCTGAAGCAGCAGCTAGAAAAAATCTGGCATCCAGTTTGGTTTTTTCTTTCTTTTCTTTCCTTAACATTTCGACTTAGAGTTCTCAATTAAAATGTTCTTTCAGGCATAAGGTGGTCAAATTTAGGTGATTTATTACCTAATAAAGGTAAAGCATTAGGATTTGTTGTAAATGGTATGTGGCTCCCATGAGGTAGCTATTCTTCAGGCAAAACTGAGCTAGCAGGTTTTCTTTTGGACATGAGTTCTGTATCCTGTAAGGACTGATCTGTGCTATACATAGCAAGGTTTATTTGGATTTACATGAAGGTCCATAGTGGGAACTAGAATTCCTGAGATGGAACACGTTTTCACACATCACACCAAACGAGGAAAGTATCCTCTCACATTTTTGTGAGACTCTATCAGAAAAGAACATATGATGAAACTCTGCACGTAGCTGATATGAATCATTTAGCCTGGCAATTTCAAGTGAGCTGAATATTTGACTTCAAAGGAGCACAATCCCATATGCTGCAGCCACTCATGGGAACAAAGAGAGTGACTTTCACTTTGGGATCCTGAGCTGGGCTAAGTGCATGGTGTAGGGTTTGGCCAAATGAGCACTTTGACTACATTAAGGCCTCAACTACATTAGTAAAAGGAGGTTACTATCCCTTTGATCTACTTTAGTGTATTTCAGTTGAAAGCTTACTAGTTACTTAAGGCAAAAAGTGACTCTTTAAACTCTTCTGTCCAACTCACTCCGAGCCACATGAGTATTTGCATCAAGTGCCTGATCAGCAGATTGCTGCTGCAGTTACCCCTGGAAAGATACTCATGCAGTGCCTTGCACCCTCTGGAACAGAACAAAGATAAAATGAAGTTTTTGAGGAACTCCTATGGAGGATCAAGCTGTCTGGCCTTCTAGTCTGCTGTGTCATCATACAGAAAGCCTACTTCACGTTGCAATTTCAACCTCATGGTAAGTAAGAGCATGGTTACAGCAACCACTTGAACTAGAAAATGTCAGACTGCAATCCCTGTCCACGTTTGTTTATGTCTATGTTAACAGAATTTGGTGTCAGGAGGGAGACAACAACTCTAGAACCACTGCTGATGGCAGAAGCAAATGGTTCTCCCTCAGATGCCAGCAAGTTACTATGATTTTGCCATCTCAGCTTTCCCTACATGCCCTCCTCTTCCAGTGCTTTTCCCAACAGCACCATTCTGGCACTCCTTGGCCAGGATGGACAGAGAATGCTGCTGCCACAGAATGGACTCTGCATAGGCTATTTTGCAGGACAGGATGCTGATGGCCACTGAGTCAGCTCTGCTCACTTGCTGGTACAAAAGGTCTGTGCAGTCTCTTTTGCATCTGCTGGCTGTTAGATCTGCTGTCAGCCAACAAGTTCTGCTTGCATGGCATCCTGGAGGTGATAAGCAATCACTCCTTCAATCATGCAGCAATGGCAACTTCCAGCATGTACTCATGCTGTGCTGGATCTGCTCTAAGTGTTATGATTCTTAACCCATTCTGGTAGTTTCTGGGAATCATTTTCTCCCTTTCCCTACTCCATTGATTTTCCATAATGGCAAGCTCTCTTTTTCAAATTCCCAAGACAGTTTCTTGTGAGGAATGTTAGGGAAGAGAACTCCAAGGTTTTAATCAAGAAGAGAGAACCTCACAACAGCATTATCACTGAACACTTTGAGTATATTGCAGCTTCACACAGTGTATATATTTAATTTATATTCTAGATGTAAGCAATATGCACACAGCTCACTACAATAACTTATTTTCTTGCTCTTCCAATATTTAAAACTTTCATTTTATGCTATGTTGAAGGACAAGTATACATATCTCTGACTTTTTATTCCTCTGAATACATGAAGGCTCAGTATAGAGGCAGTTGTTCTGCCACAGTGACAAGTTTCAGTTACATCAGAATAACTTGGGGATTTTTCAAACTTCAAAATCTGACTGTGGCTGAAAACAATTGATTCTGAGACTGGCCTATTTATATGCTTCTGGCAGTCATTGTTTACACCTGCAAAACATTTTCACGCTATAAACTGTCAGATTACACAAGCAATCCAAAGCAACTGACACTCAGCAAAAAAAGAGCATCTTTTAAATACAATTTGTAGGAATATAACTAAACTTATCTGAACCAAGAGATGTATTTTTACCACTGAGAACTGAATAATCTAACTGCCAAAAGCTGCCAAGACAGTTCCATAGCACATGGCAGACTTTCAGAATCACTGCCTCACTGTTGTTTTTTTTCAGTAGGAACAATTCTATACAAATTCAACCAGGTAAAAAATCATCTGAAGTGATGTCTCCATAGCCTCTGTGGTGGGCTATGCAGAACACTAGCTGCAGTCAAAGAGGCCTCATGGACTGTAAGGGGAGAAAGGCACCAGGTGAGTAATAAAGTTTCTACCTTAAATCTCTCTTTATTTTTAATCCTTCTTTTCTGTGCAGTATCCAAACATACATGAGTCTGTAACAGATAGACACAACAAGCTATTATGTCTACTGTGCTAGTCATCTGCACATTAAACTGTAGTAAATCCAAAGTAAGTCTCCCTGCTAAAGTTAAGACCTCTGTCAATAACCTGCATAAAATGAATGATACAATTATACCTCAGTGCAAACTGTAATGACTACAAATTACAGCATTAATTGTATTATGCAGCAAAGTGATTTGATTTATTGCTTACAAGGCATAATTAATAAGCTGAAATAAAATTATCTCTATATTCCATCTTTAGAGTCTCTTCTTCCGAATAAAGATGTTGGATTTTTTTACCCAAAATGTCTTTGCTCTGACTGCCAGAAATATTTAATGGTTTTTTTAGGTTAAAGTCATGAGCATCATCTTAAATTGCTGAGGTAAGGCTGGTAGGGTCTGTAAAAATTCAGGAGGCATCACTACTCCCAGGAGATGAAATAAAGAGATAAACTGAGATAAATAGAAGGCAATCTTGTGTGGCAGAGAGCTCTTTATGGGTATTTGTTGATGAGCAAGGGCAGGGAAGTGACTAAAGCAGATTGCATTTGCATTTCTGTTAGCTAACAGTTCCCTTTAATTTCAGTGATCGTTGTTATGTTAGGAGAACAAAATAGCCTTTCCAATTTCCCAGGGGGAAAAGAGTTGGGAGGATAGTCCAGGCTAGGGTGACACCTCAGGATCCCAGCTTCCCATCCCAAACACAAAGCCACTAGGTTTGGCAGCCAAGCCACTCTAAGCAGTCCCTCTCCTATGGGGACTGCAAGGACTGAGGGAAAAAGGAACACATGTTGGCCTTGGGCAAGGAGAAGCGTCTTTAAGTCAGCCAAAAGTGCTTGGCCTGCAGTTCACAGGAATGGCATTCCCCTTAAGGACATGTGCAGGGGCCTCCCTAGCTAGTCTCACCTCATCACTGCTAAGCCCCAGAGCTGGCACAACAGCAGAGGCATTTTCTGCAGAAGACTGACAGGTCACATTTGGCAGTGGTGTTGCACAAGGAACTGCAAAAGAGCAAAAGGATAGAAGGCAAAATAGCTTAACTCTGGACTATAGACAACTGTGAAAGGTTCTTGAGGATGAGTGGAGATGATCATGAGCAGCACAGCCCTAAGCCTTGCTATCATTGCCAGTGTTTGCTGTGTGAGGGGATTCTGTACATACCAGGAGGGGACCAGCTAAGAATCACAGAGAACATAGACAATACTTCCAGTTTGTGTCCTACTGTGTATCTCTCTCTGCATTTCAGAGATTTTGGTTGGGGTTTGTTGTTAGTTTTGGTTTGGTTTATTTGTTATTTGCCTACACTATCTCCTCATTGCAGAAGTTTCTTCAGTGATTTCCAGCTAGACCTTTCTTTTCTTAAGGGCAAGATGAAATAGCAGAGCTGCCATGGAATGCAGTTATCCTCATCCTGCAGTCAAATGAAGGGAATTTGTGAAATCTGGTATTAACTGGAAAGATAAGGCTCACAGAAACAAGAGCTTTGAGTTCTTTGGTTGCTCTTTTGCACAGTAGAAAAAAAAAAGGCTGTTCATTTATTATTAGAACAATCTCCTTAATCAAAATGCTGACTCAGCTTGCTCCTTACTAGATGATTCTAATGAAGATTATGAAAATCAGGAAAGAAGCCAGAACAGCAATCAACTTTATTTTGAAAGATAAAGAACACCTGAGAGCTTTACAACTTTGTCCTTTCCCATGATCTGGAAAAACAACTTCTAGCATCTTCAAAGAAGGCTGTCAGTCACCAGAAGCAGCCCTCTTAGTTTACCTTGATTTTTCTTCAATGTGTGCTTTACTACCATTAAAATGTTAATAAGAATTACCAAAGACAAGCTTGACTTCCTGAAGGCTTGTATTTTTCTCTGCAGTTGCACTCAAAAAGGGAGAATAATCTGGATGTCAAACGTGTGAGTCAATTTGAGCAGAAGTAGGGAACTGTGGAGCCAGGAAGCTTTGGTCATCACTGAAAGCAATTCATACTCATGCAAACTACATATAAGAAACATACATTGCAGAATACTTTTGGTCCCATGAACAAGGTCAATAAATGCTTGATTTTAGAAGGATTCTTTCTTTTCCCCTCACATAATTATCTTAAAAATATATTCCAGCTGTAAGTCACATTTTTATGCAGATGAAAGGGGTTTTGGTTTGGTTTCTCTCAAATACAGACACTTCCTATTTAGAGCAATGGCACCATCAATTATGATTGAATTGATCTCTGACAGGAGTTCCTTTTGCATGTACAATTTAGGGACAAAATGTTATCTCTTGGATTTTGGTGACAGCTGTGCAGTAGCAGCAGATATACATATTCATAGAGCAGGTATTTTCTCATTTTAATCAAAAAATTAGATAGAGGAATGTTATTTAAACTATTATTGCAGCTCTTTTACACCCCAAGAAACACAGCCTTTTTTTTTCCCCCTCTATTCCATAACCGAAAAGCATAAGAAGCACAAAAAATCTAAGCCTGGAATATTCTGATGAAATCAAGGCTTTTTAAGTAATGAAAATGAGTGTTATCAAAAGAGTTGGCACTGTAAGTCAGTACACGAGTGCTAGACTCATTTTATTTAACACACATCCAAAACCACTTATCTTAGACTATATTTTATCATGGATACAGAAAGAACACCCTTCAGTTTTTATACTTGAAA
Source organism: Bucco capensis (assembly GCA_013396975.1). NCBI lineage: Eukaryota > Metazoa > Chordata > Aves > Piciformes > Bucconidae > Bucco > Bucco capensis. Next base: position 194,515 of record VWZO01008610.1, read on the forward strand.
ATTTGGACCAAATATCTGATCTTACTCTGCTCAAAGTGTTTCATTTATTCTCTGACACACATATAACCATGGGAACTTCCAGCTACCAAACACAAAACATTGGCAATGTTAATTATGAACATACTTAAGCACCTTGGGTGAGGTAGAAGACTAAGTCTTACAATTAGTCAAGCATGGAGACACTTTAAAAAAAGGTTGTAGGGCCAGAGAACTTTTAAATGCAAAATCCACCCCCCAAAAGTAAACTAATGTTCTAATAGATAGGAATTTTGACAGCAATGTAAGAAACCAAACAAAACCTAAACAAACCAACCACCACTCCCTAAAACCCTGACCTGAATTGCCCCTTCCGCTCAGCAACTGGCATAGGAATTGTTCTCCTCCATTAGTTTCCTCTTTCATAAAACAGAGATGAGAATCTCTCGGAACATAATTCAAATAATTGACTGTCTGCAGCTATTTTTGTTGAGATATGTCAACACTGCCAAAGTATTAGTTAACAAAAGCAATTGCATAATACCAAAAAAAAGCTATCCAGAGCTGTAGATGAAATACTTGTTTGATGCTTGTTAGCAAAAAAGCTTTTTCTTCTATTTCAAAACAAAGCAGGTACCCCACAACCCCCCCAAAGAAATTCTACCTGCAAGTGAGGTAGATTTTAGACCCTGTGACTTACAACTCTGTGTATTACTGCTTCTCAGCTTCCACTTGTGGAGTAATGAAAAATCAAAGTTCATTGAGTTACAGCATACAGATTTCTTCTGGGCTGAAATTCAATTAAAGAATCTATGAACTAGTGTTTCTTCAGAGCTGCCAAAAAAGAAGTGTAATCAGCAGGGTGGAGAACTACTGAAATAATGAAAGTGTTTAAGAGTTGTGAACCACACTACTGGATCCCTGTTATGCTGTCAGCCTCTTTTTGTGTGTGTGTACAAGCATATGTTCTAAAGTGCAGTACAAATGTCTTTTGTGTGAAAACCTTGATAGTCTTTTACTTTACACAGTGAAATCAGCAGCAATTCTGATATACTCCTCAACACAAAGACAGGCTGTCTGTCTTTGTTTTTTAGCACCCAAGAATGGATATACTTCAACTATTTTCCATTCACTGCTCCTTACTTGCCAGGTTTTGCACTGAATTCTGTAAGCCTTGGGTAACTATAACTTATTCTAATGCATAAGCCCACAATCCTTCTCCTTTGACTGGAAGGGCTATTTCTAAATCTCTGTTAAAACTCTCTTGTTTTGATTTTTCAGGGACCTTTAGCTATTAGATGTCAAAAGAAGAATGACTGAAAACACAACACAGTGAAGTCACCACAAGTGTACATCCCTCTCTAGAGACAGGTAAAGCAGGTCCATATTTTCTGCATTCTTCCTTGAGCATAAATAAGATGCCCCAAAGCTAATGAATGCATTTCCTAAGGCATTATCTCCACTTTTCTCCTATGCTGTACAAGTGAGTCTCAGCACAACAAACCCCCTCAGCAAGATCAAGCTGCTGCACAAGCTTGAATTATGACATTCTCAGCCATGCTTGCAATCAGCATGAAGAACAAGCTAGTATGGCACATCAGTCAGAAATCTGCATCTCTGCTTGACTTCCTAGATCCCAGCATCTCCTGAGCTGCTGTTACTCTCCTGCCAATAGCAATACACCAGGAAGGCACTTCCCAACTAGCAGTGGTGCAACAGCTTAGCCCCTTGGTCAGACTCAGAATCACACCAAGGCTTTTGTGCTGCCCAGCCTGTCAGATGATGCCTGCTTCTGTAGCACCTCAAACCAGCAGCAATCCAACCTGCCAACACAAAGTTCTGGTGCCTGTTTTTCTGCACCAAGCTAAGTATGCTGACAGCACATCAAGTCTTACAAAGTAATCACTGTGCTGAAGATACTTGGTTGGTCACAATTATCTCAGCCTTTTGCCAGCTTTTTTTCTCCTTCATTTTCTTCACTGTTTTAACAACAATTGAAGACTGAACAAAATCAATACAAAAATATATTACACCAGCACTAACCACTGGCCATCTACTTGCACGGATTAGACAGAAATGATTCAGTTGAATTTGAATTTCACTGGAAATCCAAAACATAAATGTATGGGGGAAAAAATGTGGTGATACATACTTTATTTTTACTTGTTTGCAAAAAAAAAAGGCATAACTTTCTCAAACATCATAAACATTTTCACTGCTGACAACCCTCTTCAAACCTCCACTCCTGTAATTTTCCACATATTTACATAATACTGGCTGATTAAGCTGTCAGAATTTTCATTGCTGCTTGCTGCAGAAATCAAACATAAAAACACAGCAATGGCAATGGTTTGGCCTCCTAAGAGTTTGACCTCCTAGAGTATAAGATATGCCCAAGTTGGCAGTACAACAACCCAAGCCATGGATCTGCAGTGCTGCCTGAAGAGGACCAGTGAAATGGACAACCTCTTCCTCCACAACTCCTACTAAATTACAGGGTCTTTTGCCTGACAACTCCATTCTTACAGGAACTACAACCCCTCACAGCCTGAATTGTCTGGGATCCTAGAGAGCTATGACAAGAACTTAGCCTAGCTGTCCCCTATGTTATTTCAATGTAACGTGAAGCCCTTCCAGTTTATCACTGGTTGTTATTAAAGATGCTAAAAAGTTTATATGAATTTGACAATGTATCAGCATACCTAGTTCTTGCTTCATTTGCCTTGATATATTAATTCTTTCCAAGCTGCAATAGACTAGAGCAAGTTTAGCTGTGATGGGGATGGGAGGGAGGATCAAAATATGTTATTATTACTATTACGTTAATATTATTACAGAAATCAAGGTGTCTGTCCAACCTTTATGAATTATTTCTAAACACAGTACTGATTCAGGTAATCAATCTTACAGTTTTGGTCAAAAAGGGAAGCCACACCAACCCAGATATTGGTTGCTTCCAGCAGAACTATGTTTTAAAGTGATCAAAGGCATTTCAGGCAATACAGAGTGTGTCCCCACACAATAGGAAAAGGGTTTTTTTTGTTTTGATATGTTTACTTCTTTCTTCCTTTAAGTGCTACCAGTTACTCAGCTCCCACAGTAATTGCTGTTCTAGTTATTTCTCTGATTACAGTTTACAGTAAAATAACACATAAAGAAGGGTTAATTTTTGCAGCAGCACCTCACAAGCAAAAAGGTAGAAAGAGAGTGATGGGCATGCTATGGAGTGAGGGATTTTTCTCCTGGTTGTACCCCTGAAATGATGGCTGCATTATAAAGAGAGCAGATAATATTAATTATATGCTGTCATTTAGAAGTTAAGTGGCATTTCAAATCACAAGGTGACTTCAACAGTATTCACACAAAATGCCAGCAATATTGTGCCAAAAGTCTGACAAGAACTGATGCTAGCAGTTCTGAGCCTCTCCCACTGTATCTGCTGAGAGCCTAGCCACTTGAACAGCACAGCTAGCACTTAGCTCCAAGGCAGGCAGCTCCTGCTGCACTGGCAGAGACATCGAGCATCTCAAAACTATCTACCTAGCTTCTCAGTCTACCTACATTTGTATTAAAGGGCAGACACCAAAGGTGACAAATGGAATGGTTTTTCTCTGTACAGGCAGAATCTTTGGTGAGTTCCCATGTATATTTTTATTAATAATGTCACAAATGCCTTCATGGCCACTGGAAAAAAAAAAGGAAGAAACCAAACCAAAACCAACCAAAGCCCCTCAAACACAAACCAACAAAAACCAACCCAACAAAGACCTAAAAGCCAGATTTGCTACAAAAGTAAAACTGTGCACATAGATGAGGGTAGTGCAATTATGGGCTGAACAATTACTCCTAACATCATTCTGTCTTCCTCAAAATGTTCAAGTGTGCAGAATAAGAAACTCTACTGAATATGCAACTCTACTACTCTTAGACTGGGAAAACAGAGCTTGAAAATGATTCATTCTCCTGTCAGACTGTCTGCCTAATGCCAGACAAAGTCTGTTAACATATTTCAGCCTCCAAAATATTGGTAATAAAAATACTCTTCTATCTCCTGCCTTCTCTAACACTGTGTTGGAAAGAAAAACACAGGCAGAGGGACTATCTCTGCTACAGTGACAGGTATATTTTGTCCTGGACTACACAGAAAACTCCCACACTAATTTCACAGCAATCAAGCTTCCATCTGAAGCCAGGCCTGCCCTGCACATCCCTTCCTATCACTTCCAAACATTTCAGCCCTTGTGAATGGTACTTTCTAGAACTTCATTATAATAGATTATGCATGTTTTATATGTTGCCTCAGAGAACTGCATATTTGAATACGTATCTCATCAAGAAATACTAGATATGCCAGTTTTACTTTATCTCCCCTTCATAGATAAGTTGCTTTCTGAACAGAACTGAAAAGAGATTTTAAGTGATTTTAATACAGGAAGAAATCCAGCAGCTGGAGCCAACTGTTAAAAAATGTGAAGTCCTATCAATTTTTTATCCCATGTCCAAAAGGACACTGCTCTGTGTAGATTCTAAAGGCATATTCAAGTGAGTTTAGGAAAGAAGCTTCAGACATTGTTCTCAGAATAATTTTAAGTAATGGATAATGATGTCCGTAAAAAGATGAGTGAGGGGAAAAAAATGCTAAGAAAAATCTATTTTGATCAAACAACCAACTCCAGAAGCATGTCAAACACATGCATTTTCATTTCTCTAGGAAGAGGTTCAATGAAGCATTAAAGAAGTGATTACCACAGAGACAGCTGTATTCTAGCATACTAAATCAGGAGACATACAGGTTACTTTCCTGATTTATATATCCCATAGCATCCTGCTGCCAAGGCTGAGTCCCATGACAGAGAGAGCAGACTAATTCTAAAGACATATGCTATACTTCATCTTTTCTCCAAATCTCAAGCCATCGTGATCATGGTAGAATGTGACACAGAAACTGAAAGATTTATAGCACTGAGCCTTGCACAGCTTCCTGCAAAGATGACCAAAGAAGCATTTATTTGATCCACTTACTAATTGCATCATAAAAGCCAAATCAGTCTGTTTACAGTGACAATACCTCACAAAAGTTAAGTGGCATAAGATCTTTGTTCTAGAATTTTGACCTTTCTCTTTAAATTCTCAACATATAGGACATAAATTCTTTATGTTCCCACTGCAGCTGAGTTCCTTTCTTTCCCCTTTCAAAGCTTTTCCTGCCAAAAAATGGATACTACTCACTTACTGCATACTTCTATTCAGTGTTCACCCAGACCTGAGCTGCATCTCAGAAAACATCAGTGCTAAATAGGATCCTCTACCATCTTGTTAAAAAAACCTTGACATGACAAATGAGAACTCCAGATCCCTTGGTACATGAACAAAAGGCACTGCTGGTAGAGAAATGAAAGAAAATAAAGTTATAATCATTTTAAAAGATTTCAGGCAACAATAATCAGAGTCAAGCTGAAAGCAAAGACAATTTTTCAATAATTTAATCTATCACTAAGGATCAACACGTCTAGATAAAAAAGCAACAAGCTGCAGCTTACCTTGAAGGAGTTTAGTGGCCTAGGCTCTCACAAAGCAAAACCATTATTTAGTCCTCAAAATGAAGATTTTTACTAGTCGTAAAAAATTGTCTCAATGTCAATTGACAACAAGTAGGTGGTCACCTACTGGAAGAGCTTATGGAATCTCCATCCTTGGAGATACTCAAACTTGACTTGAAACAGCCCTGAGCATCCTGGATTTGCTTTGATAGTAACCCTGCTTTGAGCAGAGGGTTTCACTAGGGAATTTTCAGAGGTCTTGTCCATCCTGAAGTATTCCATGATTGTCCTCATTGCACACTATGCCCTGAAGTAAATTCTGAGCACTTAAGGACTTTAAAATGTCATTGAATGCAATGGGCTCTCAATTCCAAAGGCATCTGAAATTGAGTTCAAATAAACTGTAAGGGGTTTTTAAGTAATGCTATGAAAAAAACACCAAAAAAAGAAGGAAATTGATGATCTATTAATCTGCAGATCAGATCCTCTTTCAGATAATTGTGATATCTTCCTAGATTGATTTTTGTTAGTATAAAACCTGAATATGAATGAAATTGCCAGGTGAATTGTTGCCTGTTCAGGCTGCATACAGGTAGCATAGCTAGACAGCACTGATTTGAAAAGCACTTCAATTCAAAGTGTACTAGAAGACAAGCAAATACTACAACAGTACAGTTGGGTTTGGGGAGTTTTAAACTCTTAGACAAAAGAGAAAGCTGTGCAGAGTACCGCACATTGCATGATAAATGCCACCACAAATCCCTACAAGAAACACAATATTGGGCCAAAATACCACTTGTTTCATGGCCCTGCTTCCTCCTGTACAGAAGAGCTTTCCAACCTCCCACTCGTACATCTAACAGAAACTTCTCCCCAACAGCACACACCCACAGAGAAGGATTTTATTGGGACAATCTTCAACTAGATACAAGGCAACATACAGTGGACTGTTCATTCTGGTTATAAAGAGCAGTGCAGAAGCAGCCATTAGGTGTTAACTAACTTAAATACCATTTATTTTGTACAAATGCACTGCATGCATTCCTTCCTTAGGGAGCTGCTTCTAATAACACCTCTATCTCCTAAAATACAGGCTATGAAACCCCTTTCAGAAAACCATCCAGTCACCCCTGGGCAAAACTAAATTCAATAGCAACTCTCCTGTAACAGGAGCATTGATGATAAAAAAAAAACAAACAACAAAATCCCCTAACCGGTCTTTGTCCCATTGTTATCAGTCTTCAGTTGTGATTCTCACAAATGCAAAGATAACATTGAGCAACCAATGATAAAGTGAAAGAAACACTTAGCATGTGAAAAAGCAAACGCTGTATGTTCTGTTGAGCATCCTGTAGCCATAGGACAATGGATCTGTGTAACTCTGCATTCTTACAGCAGTTATCTCACCCACACAGCTGTGGCCCCTCAAGACTCTGGGTTTTTTTCTTTTCTTCTTTAATCTTCCAAGAGTAAGTGAACTCTATTCTATGCACATTTGTCAAAATCAGGGGAGAGATTTTTGTAATTGGCACTCCCTCAGCCTGTCATTTTCTTCATTTGCAGTCAAATGACATTGAGAAAGCGACTGCAATATTTTCATGTCTTTGAAAGCATCAGAAACTCTTATTTCTACCATAATCATGGTAACTGAGTGCCAGCTTTAGTGAGGACAAGCAGCAGTGAGCACTACTGCCTCTTCTGAAGTATGTTTTGGTCTGTACAGGGAGGTAATTATCATTAAACAATAATCAGTAGAAACAGAACCTCTAAAACAGACATAGAAAGAGTCACTGTGTTTTTTTCCTCAGTGGTTGACAAAAACTGCTCCCCCACTAGCTGCCTGCAGTAATAGCCTGGGAGAGGAAAACTCCAGAGAGATCTAAGCTGTACAAAAGCAAATCAGCAGAACATGCTGCATGGGACCTTGTGATCTAGTGCAATAAAAAAGTCCCTGCACACAGCTGTAACAACCTCTCAAGACAACAAGGGTTAAACCCCCTTTAAACAGCTTTTATAGAAGGCTTCTCTACACATACCTATGATCTATATACTAGTTGCATCAAAAATTGCCTAAAAAAAGGGAATTGATGTACTTATGCAGAAAGGGGAGGTGTGGGGTTGTGTAATAAGCCACCTTATGAGTAAAAGAATGTGCTTACAGATAGAGATTGCATCTACTTGAAATCTGAGAGCATCTGGACAAATGGATGATTGGGAACAACAGCAAAAGACCACCATAATAAAAAATCCTAGATAGTGTGAGTTCCCATTCCAATCGTGATGGTAGGGAGAAATGGCAACTGAAAAGAGAAATATCACCAGGTATTTTGATATGAGGTGCTTTGGTTCTACAAAATCAAAGAACTGTGTGAGAACTCTATGAGAAGATGCAATCTAAGCAGACAGATAGTTGGAATATTTCCTCCACAGTTCTGGAAAAGGTATCTTTTACAGGGTTTTTGTAAAAAGCATTCCATGAGCTGAGGACGTCACTGGAACAATAGAACATAATTGTAATTTACCAGCTGCTCAGCTAATGCCAAACTGCACTGCACAGAAATTCCTACCTGGAAAATAGGAGTATTCTGTTCATTTTTATACCTTTATTTCTTCTTGATTTGCCCTAGGTGTTAGATATTCCAGTTTTCTACAGATCTTCTATATGTGGATAGCATTAAAAATTGAATTCCATGTTTTAAAACTTGCCATAAAGTTTAATTGTTAGTGAAACCCATTTGATTGCTTCTTACCCTGAAGTGTTTACTCTCAATTTTCATTATCTGGTACATTTCACAACTTGTGTTTTTCCTGTTGACAGGCAAGAAATACAAGCTGCAGCAGCATCCCAGGAAAATGTTAGACATCACAAATATTACATGAGCCAGCCCATCTTGGAAAAGCCCATAGAAGTAGATTAGGAAAAGATAGGAAACATTTTGCTTCAAAGCTTAAAATGTCTGCAGAGATTACAGAGAATTAGAAACCACTGCTGAGTTTGGACATATTCCCCTATCTGATCTCAAGCTCTTTTGACAAAGCAAGCAAGACACAGGGATGAACTAAATCAACCATAAACAACTATCCCAGGAAGGACAGCAAGCAAAGTTTTTGCTGACAGCAGTGTAGTTATTTGGATGACAGGACCCACACCTACTTCTGCTTGGAAGAGAAGTTGTCATTATTTCTGGCCTTTTCATCTGGCCTTGACATTACACAAGATAAGCACATTCAGATAGAGAGAGGAACAGAACAGAACAGAACAGAATAGACTAGAATAGACTAGAATAGACTAGACTAGACTAGACTAGACTAGACTAGACTAGACTAGAATAGAATAGAATAGAATAGAATAGGTATTGAAGGCATTCTCTTTAGCTATAAATTTTATCTTTAATTTTACGTCTACAGTGACTGGATGAAAGATGTAATTATAGTTCAGCACCAGCAGCATTTTCTTCAGTTATTGAAAGCAACAAAAGGAGCCAGTGATAAAGCACAGCATGAAAAAGAAATGCCATGAATAGTATGTACTTCATTTTTGAAAGAGTTTCAATATATTTAAGTTTCTCTACCTATATCTAAAAAACACATGGAGTCATATCCTCAGAATATCCTCTATACCTATATCTAACAAACACATGGAATCATATCCTCAGAATATCCTTTGTTGGAGTGTTTTCATTAAACAATCTGTTTTACTATCTTTTTTCAGTCTATTCACTATTTTAGTGAGGTGAATAGAAAAATCTTTATTTCTGGTTTTTATATTCATTACCCTTCAGAACCATGAGGAAAACTTGCTGGGAGGTTTTTCTTGTCAGCTTTATCAGACAAGATATTAGACATTTTTTGTCATAGCCACTGAGCTTAAATGTGCACCAGTGTTTGTTCTCACTCCCTCTGCTCTGTAAAGTGCTTCTGTGACTATTTAATAGACTAATTTCCAAGGGCAGAATGCTTACTGTTAGACTTATCCTTATCTTGAATACCTGTCAGCTATCCTGAACACATGCACCAGAGAGTAATCTAATTTGTCCCATCCTTTGACTAGGATAAAATTGAGTGATTTGTAATCATATCATGAAATATATGTTAACTCCATTGTTCTGAAACTATGGTGTGCATACAACAAAGTACTGCAGAAGAGGCTGTGGGCTTTCACAAGACAATTGTAACATCTGAAAGGACTTACATTAAAGAGCTTGTGCCTCACAATAAAATAAACAACATGCTATCTATATCCATACAAGTTACCTCCCTTTCTTTAGGGCAAAGTTTCTACTAAGAAAAATCTTTAAAATTTCCATACAATAATCATTAATTCCAATAAAATATTCTTATTACAAATCTGCTAATAACCTATTTTTCATGGCAACTGCTGAAAGTGTATTCTCTTCTCAGAAAGTTGTGGTTACAATTAGGCAGTGGATTTCAGAAATACTGTCATTTTCTACTGGAGTTGAAACATTACAGAACATTTCAGCTGACAGCAGTAAAGTTGCATTCAGTCATGTGCACTGAGATGACAAACCCAGATTAAATCCAGATTTCTCTAAGCCTCCCATCAATCACAGAGGAAGTAAATCCAAACCTTGATTCTTCCAAAACCTTAAACTTCCAAAGCCATACTCACAGTAATTAGTGAATGATAAAGAAAACTGGCCTGGAATTTGGGGTTTAGATCAACTCAAGAAAAGGAATTCAGCAGTATCCTGAAAAGCAGCTGTGAAATCACTTTCCTACTCTCCTCAATTGATTTCAGTTTAAGTAAAATGAGTTGTGTATATATATAAATATATATATAATGCTATTTTCAATCATCAGTATTGAAGAACTGCCTTCACTTCAGCACAGAGTTCCCCATGACATTTCAAACAATAGTGTACAACATTATTTCTGCCAAGAACTGGCAGCTTGGAAGAGAAAGGATGCTGCAAGTCCTGAGTGACAATGAATGGTACAGAAAAAATTGTGCTGTGCTCTTACTGGAAAGCAATCACCACATCTTTTGTGAAACTGTACAATTAGGTTAGTCTGTCTTTGCTCAAGGAGACTAAAAGAGGATTTACTGAAAAAGCAAGATATTATTAGTTACAATCCTGTTAGTCATGTAACAATCTTATCAATTTGTGGCATAAACACTCTAATATCCTTACAGTGTCACATCCTCAGAGGTAAAGCTCAGGTGTGAGCTTTGAATCATCCCCCCTACTTCATTAAATGCCTAAAACATAGTTTGAACTGAAAGAAATTGCTTTCATATTACTTTCTAATGGTAGTCTACTCTGTCCATACTTACTATTTTAAGCTTGAAATTGCATAATGCATACATTACACAGTAGCCTCCATCCTGCATAGGATTTGACATAAATTTTCTTTTTTTGAGTGGAATGGGTAATTTTTTCCTGACCCTTGTTGATTTTCAGCTGCAATGCTGTACAAAGAGTACAGGAGAGCATGGGGGAAGAATGCATTTTCCCACTTAGTTTCTTAATATAATGTAGTATCATATGACTTATATACACCTTTTTCTCCTTATTAGACTCTCTTCTCCCATGACTCTGAATCACCTCTGCTCGTCAGCTGATTTCTAATGCTGTGATTCTTATTTGTCTTGTGACAGATCCACCTAAGTGAACTCCCATGCAAGAATCCGGTAAGGTTTTATAAGACATAAAAATTCCTTCAGTTTTACACTCACACTTTTCTTCAAGGCAGTTTGCTCCTGCTAATAACTCTTTGCAGTAACTGTCTGGGCCATTTGCCTGAGGCAAAAGCCTCATTACAGCACAGATCTGGGAGGTATCCCACACCCATCTTGCTTGAAAATTACTATGTTTCAACTTTAATTTGCAATGAAAGCTTCATCAAGCTTCTGCTGTAAACACTGGGTTCATCATAATCCAAGACAGATACTTTGAGATGTTATCAATAAACTAGATAAAATTTCTATTGGCCTATTGGTAGTCCTCTTACATCAGTCAAAACCAGACAAGCCAAAATATGCTTGAAAGCTATTCTGGCTCCTACCTCAGACCCTCTTTATTGGTTTATAGGCTGACATTAACCTCAGCTCATGCATAGCCAGTCTGCTGCTTTTTCACTAGATTTGATTTGTAGCTGTGGTTTGTCTTTAGAATGCTTTGATGCCCTTTATGTTCAAATCTTGAAACTTGCATGCTCAATTTTCATGGTGTAATTCTTCTGAAAGCCTTCCTTCATAGCTTTATAGGATGACTATGTAAAAAAAAACCCTGTAAACCCTGCTTTAGAAACTTCTCTTTGGATTATTTCAGTTAGCACTTCTGTACACTGTTCCTACCTGCCCCAGACATTGTATTGGCTCTCAGGAAGTATGAATTTTGCTTTCTGCTCTAATTAGTTTGTAATGCTCTGTAATTCTGCTACAGCCAGTCTCCCTTAAGCTGTAGCTAGCATCAGCACCTCTTCTGATGTCAGTAGTGGTATGGATGGTATTGCTCAGGAAAATGATGACAGAAATGATGTGACTGGTTGCACTTTGGTCAATTATTTTAACCAGGTAGATGGAACAGCTGGCTCATTTGTGTTGGGACATTTCCTTTTATTCACTAAATGTTTTCTGACATTTTAAAACTCATTATTGAACACAAAACATCAAAGCATCAAAAGAATCTAAAAGAACTTCTCTTCTTAGGCAGTTTTTGACATACCCTAAATAAACTTAATTCAATGAGACTTTTTCCTTATACTGCAATGTTATCTATTTTAGGTAGGTAGAGTTATACTTTATCTGAGAAATAATTAAAAAAACACCCTCACAAAGCTACTTACTATTCCCATTGGTGAAAAACATGGAGAAAATATTGGGGTGCAGAAAGCTGAAGGCCCCACCTGTGGGGAGGAGTGGATAGATGACCCTCAACTGATCAGCAAGGGCTTCAGTTCCACATAGGTTATACTCTGTCTGAAGCTGAAGGATCACAAGAGTCAAGTTCTCCTCAATCTATGACTGGCATCCAAGGAGGACTCTATCTTGCCTTCCATCCCAACCTGTGTGTTCCAGAATCCAGTTCCAGAATTCAGCTCCTGAATCACGTTCTCATCTGCTGCCAAGTCCAGTCTGGGCCTTCCCCAGCACCTGCTACAGCATCCGTGGGGACAGTGAGGGAATTGCCATCAGGGGCTTGGGTTTGATATTGGTTTTGTATGTATTTGTATACAATTCATTTTATTAAGATTATTTTCATTAAAGCAGTTTTTGTTTTCTTCTCCAATCCATCAGTCTCTCTCCCTTATTCCCTTTCTCTTTCCCTTTTGGAAGGGGCAGGGGTTCATAGCCAGCATCTGGCACTCCATTAGTGGCTGGCTCAGCCCTAACCCTTGGCAGCTGCTTTCTCCCCAAACAGTTTAGGCAGCAAACAACACCAATCCCGCTGTAACCACAGCCTGGTATTCCGTGGGACTGACCTGAGGGCAGAGAGGTGGCTGCTGCACAGCTCCCGCCGTAGGAGCACAGCAGGCCCCTCACGCCTCCGCCATACCGCCCCGCGGGGCACTGCGCCTTCGCCGCAAGGGAAGCTTCTGGAGCGGTGGGGAAGTGGCGGGAGGGGTCGTGGCGGAGTGAACTTCTGGAGCGGCGGGGAAGTGGCGGGAGGAGTCGTGGCGGAGTGAACTTCCGGCGTCGCTGGTGATAGCTTCGGCTGCAGGAGGGGAGCGCGAAGGCTGAGGCGAATCGTCGGCTTCGGTGACCACCGCGAGGGTAGGTGTGTTTCTGAGCCTTTCGATTTGAAGTGCATGGGCAGCGAGGCTGTTAACTGAGAGCATTGTGTGTGGGTTAGTCCCAAAGCGGAGTGTGGGAGGTGGGAAGCCTTGTCTTGTGCCTGCCTAGTGCCTGGGGGAGGTCAAGTACTCAAAGGATCTTGAGGGTAGCAGATTGTATGTGAATGCCTTGGCTGGGCGTTAAAGAAATGGCTTCTTTTATAAGGTTAATGGCTCTGCAGTGCCTTGGTGGGGGCCTGGCCCCTCGGTGGGTGCTTGGCTGGTTGTGATTCGTTTTCCCAGAGATTTCATTGCATTTTTTGCTATTCCTAATGCGTCAAAACAGCTGTGAAAATGTTTGGACTGGAGTTGTGTTCCTTGATCTTGTGCTGGGCTTGAAGAGATACAATGTCATTCACCATGCCGAGTATCAGTAGCGTATGTGCTGCCCACCAGCTGAGGAAGTGTTGAGAGTTGCACTTGCTCTCACCACATCTCATTAGTTAAGGTGGTGATAAAGAAACTGGCTAGTTTTCCAAGTATTGTTTCTGAAGCCTTGGGGTTTATTTCCTTGTAGAACTGAGTGGTAGTTAAGCCACTTTCTTCCTTCCCCACTTGGAAATGTGAGCACACACACACCTGTATGCATATGTGTCCTTACACATAACATTATAAGCACAATTTAAATCCCATCTAGCTGCATAGATGGTAAAAAAAAAAAAAGAGGCTGCCAACTGCTTGTGAGTTGTTGGCATCTAGAAATTATCCAAAAGTTAAGTGTGTTACACCTTTAACAAAAGATTCAGAATATGTCAAACAGAAACAGGGAGCTAGGAACAAAAGATTGGAACTGCAGCTGTTCTTGAGTAGAATTTGTTGTTCAGGCTGTAGCTCTACTTTTGAAGTAGAGTGCTTCTGAATTTGAACTTTGAATTTTGTTTTCTTGACTAACCAACAGTAGCAAAACCAGATTAATGGCTTTTTATGTATGGTAGCATATCATACTTACTACTAAACACAAAAATTTGGAACTACATGCAGAGTAAAGGAGGATGAAGTGCTTTGAGGATAATTTAAAGTAGACCCAAATCTATGCTTGTATATCCAAAAGGAACACTTATTAATCTTCATATAGAAACTTATATCCCTCTCAGCTTCTTCCCTTCTGATTTTTTCCTTTCTATTTTTTCTTTCTTCTTTGGCAGTCACACTTCTTTGCACTTCCATTAGTGGAACATAAGGAACATTGCAGGCTGACACATGGCTAGCTTTCTAAGGATATACTTGTTTTCTGAGGACATACCACTACCTCAAGAACGATTTGCAAATTCTTTGTAACTCAAGAATACTGATAAAAGCCAGCTTGCCAGTGTAGAGATGGTGGGGGAGTAAACTAGGCACTTCATAATACCAGTTTAGTCACAGTAACTATATACACTTACATCACTGGATTCTGAAAACATAAGTCAACAGCTCTTTCTGTAACTAAATGGGAAAAAAATTGTTGTTGTTCATGCTTCCCTGAAGTTAGCACTAGCTTTTAGTAATAATTAGTAGTATCCTGAACTAGGAAGAACATACACTGATAATCGAGTTTTCAGCCCTCAGAAAAGGCATCAGGTCACAGAAAGTAAGAATTCTGAACTTGGTTCAGACAAGTCCAACTGTGGCTTCTTAAGATAACAGTGTTTTAATTTGTTCTTTATGTATATCTTGTTTTGAATTCCAGGTGCTCAGTTAACATGCTGATAAATTGCATCTTTCCAGCTTTGATCTGGAGTAACTTACTGATGCCTAATCTCCCATCATCATTATTCTGAGCACCTCAGTGAAAAACTTGAGTACAAATAAAAGGAACCTAGAATGTTCTTGATAGAATGTGTGTGATTAACTACTGGAGAACATCTCCTCTTTTTGCTGGATGCCTCAGGCTAAGGCAGTTTGTTAGGTCTGAAACAGGAGTTTTAAAAATTAATCAATAAACTAGTCAATGCTGAAAAAAAAAACCTTCTGTGCAACTTATAATAAATGGGAGAAGAGTTAGATTCTTAGCTGAGCAGTGCTTTTAAATTCAAATTCTCTTGTTTCTAAAGTAATTGAACTGGCACATTTCCTATGCCAAATTGTTTCAAGTGCTGTAGTCTGCTATCTGCTACTTGCCTTCTCCAGACTTAACACAAAATCCATCATCAGCCTGTTGTTGGTGTAAATGCAGTCAACATGTTAATCACAGATCAGCTCTAAAATCAGAGTGCTGTAAACTACAAGTTCTCTTCTGACTTAGTATTACTGTTCTGTTTGTATAGTATTCAAGAAATAGTATAATCAGCATTTTATTGACATGCGAATTTGCTTCCTCAGTAAACACTTCTGGTTTCAAAGTGTCCCCACCATCTGTGAAAACTATTAGTCTGCTACATCTTCACTTAAGCAAGAAGCTGTAAAGCAAAAAGTATGTAACTTGGTGACATTAGAATGAACAAGATAAGCACACTAGCTCTGTAGACAACGAGTGGGAACAAAGTCTAACATGCTAGTATGATGACACTTCAGGAGTGTGATGCACTGTGTCAGATGTGAGCTCAAAGCATCAGCCAGAGGATGGTTACCCGTCAGCTACACTTACTAGCAGTCATTCAGCTACATATGTTATGATTTGAGTAATAGGCTTAAAGTAACTGATTAAATAAGGAATAATAGTTGACTGTTAGACAGTCAGTAGGTTGCTGGACTCTGTACTAGGTTTCCTCTCTTCTCTGTTGTAGTAAGTCATCCAAATAAAGTATGACAGAAGCTGTTAGTACCCCCATACCTAAGCTAGTGATGAAATTAACTCCAACTGTAAGTTTAGAGAAGCTCCCCCATACTGTATTATAAATATAAACTACTGTGCTTGTTTTCACATGGCTTGCTGCCAAGTTCCATGCTTTTGAAACATTGGTGAACAGGTGTTTACAAAACTCAACTGGTTCAGGTCAAACAATGTCAACTCTGAGTTTCCTGAGGAGCTTTTCTGACAGTTGGTCACCAGTGCTCAAACTGTGTGTATCAAAAGCATCTAGCAGGCAAGCCCCACTCTACTGTGTGATATTTCATTTATACTAGAATGTCCAAGTGAAATGTTTCCATGTAAATCATTCTCCTAGTTTTAAACAGAACCTTACTTTTCCACCTGTGTTTCTTTTCAGAAGGATGTAATGACATTAGGAATGTCTCGAGTGTTACTGCTGAGTATATTCCTTGTCTTCTCATCTGCAGTGAGCTGTCATGTCCTGTATAACTTTATTGCCTTGTGCCTGGGAGTACAGATGTGATGCATGGCATACAAGAATAGTGTTTAATGTGCTCTATCTCTTTACTGGAAAACAAGACACCTCTTGCCCCCCTCCCCCCGCCCCTCCGGACTTTTTTTCCCTTCAGTTATTCAGGACTATATTTAATTAACAGAGTTAAAAAAGTATGGGGCTTTAATTACATATTCTCTTACATGCTTTGAGAGCATGGGATGAAAATCTCTTTTGTAGGACCCATACATTATGATGATAATAATCTTGCCTCTGGTTTTAAGGAATGCTGCATCTTTCTTCAAAAGTGGCTTTACAGCAAGAACCTTAAAAAATATAACCTTGTTGTCATTATATGTAGAAATTCTTTGGTTTTACAGTTGCATTTTTAAAGGCAGAGAATTCTTGCTTATGTCAAAGTGAATTATATTTATGGACCTCTATTTGAATATATATTCTCATTATCTCTGAAAGACCTTTTTACTCTTTAGTTTCTGTTATTTCCTTCTTACTGCAAGAGATGAAGTCAGATTTCCCAGTTATGTTTCAGATTTGTGCCATAGTGTCTAAAGATTCATCTATTAGATGAGGAAAGGAAAAATAAACGTTAATTACTGTCACAGAATCTCTCTGTATCCATCTTCTTTCTTTTCCCCAGAACAGAAAAGTCCTAGCTAAGAGTGAATTTTATGAGCTCAGTTAAATGCTGATTATTCTTTTCTTGGTACCCAAGGCATCAACAGTAGACTCATCTGACTCTCTAAGCACCATTAAGTCAAGTCCCTATTGCTACTCGGGAGTGTTCCTAGTGCACATAATTATACCTGCTCTGTGTTTATCAGCAGGGTTCGCTTTCAACATGGCTATGCTCAAAAGTGATGTTTCCTGTGGGCTACCTTGTGAAGCTCCAGTACTGCATCAGTAAAGCTCCTCTCCATCTGTTACAGGGTGCTCTTAACTACATCTCTTGTTTCCCTCTGGAGAGACACTGTATTTTAATTCACAAGCCATTTAGGAGTGTAACATTCCAAGCAGTGACTTTGAGCTGAGCAGTAGTGTAATAAAGAGGATGATATCCTGTGGTAGTATGTAAAGATTCACAAAGGAAAACCTAAATTTTAATTGCTGAATTTGGCAGTTTGTGTTCTAACTGAGCTCCCAACTATTTCATTGCTGTGATAAGGGTTTCTCACAAAAGGAACAGCTATACATGTAACTAGTCTCTTTTGATGCTGTTCTGATTTACAAATCTCATTGACCTTTGGCATCTCCTTTATTTATACTAAGCTCTAAGAATGTGGATCACACCTTTCTGAAGTTAATGTTTATTTCTTCTGGTAAGTTTGAGGTGTATGACATGTGTATTGTATTAGACTGCAGGCTGTAGAGGCAAAGTGATGAAAGCACTATCATGTCTGAAAGTGATCTGAAGCCTTAACCTTTTTTTGTAACCAAATGAAATATTTCAGAGCAATTATGTGCTTTGTCTGCTACTGTTTTCTCTGAAGCCCAAATCAGAGTAGGTCCTGTGCCAAGCAACACCAGCCTAACTTGTTTTGGCCACAGGCTGAGAGAGGTGCAAAATGTGACAGCTCTTCAGAGCACCAAAGCTAGTTTGTATAAAACCTGTTGAGAACCAAGAGAATACCTAGCCTCTAGTTGGCTAACAAACAGCCTGAAAAGGAGACAAACCAGCAGTTTTAATTCAATGCATTTCACTGTCTATACAGTGTTACAAGAAGCAGTTTTTTCCAGATTTAATCATGGCTCACACGTTGGGTATTCCTTGTGGGCTATAGGAAATCAGTTAATTTTCAAGAAGGGTTGAAAAGTAGATTTTTATTAAATGATCTAAGTATATTTCATCTCTGTTGGCTACCTATGAAAGAAATGGTAAAGTTTCAGAGCAGCACTTGGTGTCTTTCATGGATTTTTCCATCTGATAATCATTAGTCAAGATCAAGTTAGTGAAGAGCGCTTGGAGATATTTATGTAGAACAAATATTCCTACTTCCAACTTTGAGAACTTGTTAGGACAAAACCCCCCAACCCAAACCAGCACATCAGCCACCAGTTA
Organism: Bucco capensis; assembly: GCA_013396975.1. NCBI lineage: Eukaryota > Metazoa > Chordata > Aves > Piciformes > Bucconidae > Bucco > Bucco capensis. The sequence continues at coordinate 213,132 of VWZO01008610.1, forward strand.
ATTGTATTTTTTCCCAGTTTTGCTCTTTTTTTATGTTACAACTTTTTCCCCCAGAATCTGTTTTGTACAACACTGTCCTATTGTGAAGTACAACCTACATGCTCATTGAGGCTCTCAGACACTTTGCCTGAAGGTCAGAGCTCTCTTCTCTCAAGTTGTTTTCAGTTAGTGAGTTGAACAAGTAAATTTGATGCTATTGATGCTATTCTAAGGGTGCAGAGAGGGCCCTGGAGTCATTTCAAGATGTGTTAAGGTCAGAACTGGGTATAGAACCCAAGAGATGCAACATGCAAATCCCTATTTAAATACCAAAGTTCATTCCCTTTTGTTAGCAGCTAGAATATCAGTTGATAAGCAGTGCATATAATTGGTCTTATAAATTAATGATACCAGTTGACCCAGCTCTCACCTTACTCTCTGTAAAGATAACAGGAATCCTCTGTCATGACAGAGGCAGTGCCACTGATGGGTGACCTCTGCTCCACCCCACCTCATTCTTGGCTTTTAGTGACTGAATTTGCTTGCAGTGATTTAGTAAGCAGAAAAAAATGCTGTGATATGTGAGTGTGTTGAGAAATGAAAGCTCCTCTGCACAATTATGTTATGCTTTATACCTAAAAGAGTTGCAGTGTGCACTGCAGTGTCTACAGAGCTAACTCTAGATAAAACTGATTTGGATTGGAAGAGCTAGGAGTGTTTTCATTAAAACTGGATTCTATAAATAACCCTGAATCTGTAGCAGTTCACAGGACTAAGGAATGATCTCCCTCAGAGAGGGTGTCCATGCAGTTTGGTGTATGTTAATGTGCCTGGGGTTCTGATGAGGAATTGTCCACAGCAGGGGAAATGCTAGATAATAACAGTTCTTCCTCTACGTGATTTTATCCTTTTGAAATGAGCACTAAAACCAAAATCAGTCTCTATATTCTGTTGACAGGGTCAACATGTGAAGGGTCTTTTGGCAGAATAAAGGGCTGTATGTAGTTTTTGTTTGTTTTGTTTAAACCAAGGACTCTCCTATGCTAACCTGGGGTGTGGACAGGGGTGGTTAACTTGTGTGTGTGGTGTATTACTGATAAACACGTGGTGACCAGAGCAGACATGGAAACTGGGTGGAGGTCCAGTGGTCTGTGTTGTTGTGGCACTAGGGAGGAATGTGAGGCAGGGTGGAGGCTGTGTAGTCCTGGTTTTCCACTTCTCACTGACACTGCTGCTGACCAGAGGAGTTACGTCAAGATACACATTTTTTTTTTGTGCAACTGCTAAGGGAATAACAGTTTGACCACCAGGACAGGTAACTTGAACAATGATTTGACCACAGGGAACAATAGCTTGACCACAGTCTAACCCCTGCACTTAGTACAGTAGCAGATAAAGAGGTATAAATACTACCCTCATTTCATACTTAATTTGGGGAGAAGAATTTGACACCAAACTGCAGAGACAGATCAATGGGATGGCCTCCTTGTCCTCCCCCTGGAGAGATGCCTTCTGGTAGGATTCTTGATCTCAGCTACATCAAGTGCTTCCCTGGGAAACCAGTGTTGAGATCACAGTTGTATTTTAGAGCTGTAGTTGTGCACTTGAGTGCCTTTATCACTGGCAATCTTAAAGAACCTGTGTATATTGCATATGACTAAACTGAGCTGTGTGCACCTGCTTGCTTCTTGAATGTGGCTGGACCTACAGCAGAGAGGCTCTTTGTGCATCTGCTGCCAGACCTACAGCCACAGCAAGAGTTGGCCTACCTGTTAAGAGATGAGTCCCCTAGCCCCTCTGATCTCTGAATGCAAGGGAATTCATCTCTTGCTGAGTTTATCCATCACCAAATGCAACAAACCCCTGACACCAATTTTAACTAGACTTGTATTACTGTGCGGTCTCAGCCTTCAAACTGAACACAATATAAATCAATTGTGGCTAGGAAGGGAAAGTGATTGCACAGAGGTGGTTTTCCCTAACCCTCTTATTTTGTAATGTTAGCTTTGATTTCAGCAGCTGGCTTGAACAAGCTGCCTAAGGAAAAAATCCTATCCCACAAGGCTTTGCAACAAGTGTTGTACTGCTCTACCTACAGAAGAGCTTAACGCTGCAGAGTGCACTGCCATATTGCTTAATAAGGAGGGATTATGCTTCAGCATCTAGCTCAGTGTTGTCACAGACTTCTTAGATGTGTTGAAAGATGTGAAAGAAGCACTCAGCTCCTCCATCTGTTTATGTGGAAACAAAGGAAAACCCAAAAAGTATTTACTTGATGTTTCTGTTTGGCAGTAGCCCTTCCTTCCAGGATTTTCAATGGAAGATTTCTTTTCTGCATCTTCAGTAATAAACATCTCCACAGTTAACTTGCAAAGTGCTGAATTACTTAGTCTAAGGGGTACAAGCTGTCTAGGCCTAGCACCTGCTTTCACAAAGCAGATGAGAACTGCCCATAACTGATAAGGGCTTTTTTGTTTTGGTGAAGGAAAAAACCCTCTCTGAAGTGTTTAATCTGCTATCCATAAATTTGCATAAGCATTTCTTTCATTTTTAAAACATTTTTAAATATTATTCTGAAGATTCAATGATTAAAGATTACTGTATGCAGAATTTTATTGCTCTGGGAAGAAAGACATGTAAATTTCCACTGATTCTATTAATTTGGTTTATTGGTGCTTATCTGCATTATAAATCAATTAAACTCATAAAATAATGCTAAACCATCAACGATTCTAACTCAATTATTTAGTCTAGTGTAATGTTGCAGCTGCTGCCTTGCTGACCTGTAAATCTCTGAATTGAGTACATAAGTGTAGAAACAGACTTAAATAAGCAAAATATTAGTTTGATTTAGGAATGGTTTTTATGTCCTTAGCAGTTTGGAGTACTCACACATGCACATGCAAGCTTTCCACTAGGAAAGAGTTATCATTTTGAGGAAATAAAAGTTACCCAAGGACAGGATTGTAACTTTGTAACATATGTTCTTCCAGTTTGTTCTTTCATCTTGCTCTCAGTTTGGGTGCTGAATTGCTTTGAAATTGACAGGAAGGTTCCTCTTAGTATATTGTGTAGCCCTGCCTGAGCTTTTGACTGGTGTAGCAAACTCCAGTTCAGCCCAAGTGGCTGGGTTTGTAATGCTGTAGTCTTGAAACTTAGGAACTGCTAGGGAAGTGGTAACCTAAGTCTTTAAATTATACCTCTGTCATCTTAGAACATTCTCTAATGTGAAACTGCAAGGAGAAGTTTCTGTGAGTATGTAGTCATAGAGTATTTTCAAGAAATGTGGTAAAAAAGGGAATGGCAAATTTACTTCTGTAAGCCACCTGCAAATGTAAACCCTTAGCACTGCTTCAATTTGCTAGCTCTGTGGCTGGGTTACCCTCTTCAGATGTGACTGCCTCTTATAGGGCAGAAAAATGCAACTGGTGTTCCCAGATGGTGTATAAATGTCTGTCACATCTTGGAGTGGAAGTTCCAGTTCTGCTAGAGAACATAATGAAGCTAGCCATGAACAACAAGCTGGACTTTCTCCCACCCCTTTGAGGTGGTTAACAGTTCTGAGTGTATGTATGCCTTTTGCTTTCAGTTTGACCAAAAGTTCTGTACTGCTCCTGAGAAATTGGTTTTTTTGAAAGCATTTCTTAATAAAATCTCAGGCATCTCCTGGAACATCTCATCTGGGATCATCTCATCTGAAACTGCTATGAAATTTCACTTTATTTTGGTCTGAGTTATACTAATACATACCAGAGACTTAGAAAGTAATGCCTAAAGCAATAAACCCAAGCACACCTCAAACCTGCATTCAGCCATACCATGTTTGTCTGGATTTTTTTCTTCTTTATGGTTTTTTTTTGTTGTTACTGCTCAGTGCTTTTTTTTTTTAATCAGAATGCTCTGTATTTTTTGTTTCTCAGTGTAAAGCCTTCTTTTAGGTTAATATGCTCTTATTTAAGGCTGGCTACTGAACTCTTTGGATTCTTTGGCTTTGAATTCTATTTTTTATGAATACTACAATTATACAAACCCATAATGCTAGATTCAGTATAGCAGTAGTCACCAATGGAGAGAACTGTGTTGCTCTGGAGACAAGCTTCCTGTCTTCTTTTCCCTTTTATATTACCTCTTTAAATGAGATGTTGCATTTCAGAGGATGAATGTGGTAAAATGTTTCTTTGTGTATTCCCCTAGTTGTTAATAAAATAAGATCAGGGAAGTCAGTGCATTACTCAGTGAAGACTCCTAAGTTTTTTTTTCCTTTTTATTCTGCTGTATTAGAGTGTGGTTTGGGTTTTAAAGCAGCATCAGACCAGTGTTGCATGTCCCTTTTCTGTCTTTCCCCTGTCTTGTAATGAAGCAAGTCAAGGGTGTGGTTGTCATGAGGGCATACTTCTGGAATAGTGTAATAAATGAGCTCTTAATGGGAAGTTGGAAATGCTGATGATTTATGGCTTTCTCCAACACTCATTAGGCATACACATCAATGGGTAACATCCCATAAATTACATTACATGCTGTAAAAAGCCATAAATTGTCATTTTTAGTGTGAGTTATTACCGTTAAAGACTTTTATTCCCTGCTGCTACTGTGACTTTCTATGGCTTCCTCACCAATTCCTTGACTAATGATTTCAGCAACTGCAGGAAGGAGACCAAGAGATACAGAGGCTGATTAGGTAGCACAATTGCCTTAAAGCTGTTAAGTCAGAGGTTAAACTACTTTATAGAGGAAAATACAACCTACTTGCCTGGTAACATCCTTACCATTGAGCATTTCCCAATTTCGTTCAGACCAACTGTATTATTTTTCTTTGTTGTTAACATCTGCCTACTGCAACCCAGGAATGCTTTTACAATAATGATACCAGTTTGTAGTGAACAGTCAGCAGCAGGAGAATGAAGGGAAGATAAACCCTGTGGAGCAATTCAGTCTCTCCCGTTGAGCTGCCCAGCACAGAATTTGCAGCAGTTCCTCAGAGGAGATAGTGCTGATATCACCACTCTAGTAGTAAATTGTAGCATTTTGAAGTAATAAAGCATCAAAACACTGGGTTGTATGTCTTAGTCTTTATTACCAGTGAACTTGAAGAGAGCTAAATAAAGTGAGGGAATTGCAGGTAGCAAATATGCAGCACTGCATAGTTGGCTTCAGCTAAGGGATTGCATTCCTCCTAGCTGTAGTGGGTATCATTTCCAACTCTCTGTAGAGGCTTATGCAGGAGGAAGACAAGAAATGATGTATCAGAATTTGCTTAACTGCTAATTTTAGACACCTTTAGGGCTCCTTTTGTGTGAAAAGTGAGTACTGCCTTTCAGGCTGCTGGCTGTAAAGTGTCCTTATGAGAACTAGACACTGCAGCTTGCAAATGCAGTGCAAACCCAAAATATTTTATCATGGCTTCTGACAAGTCTTTTTCCTGGAACACCTGTGTGTACCGTAGCTTTTAGGGAGATTTTTCTTTGCCACACCTTCATTAAACCTTAGTTTCACCATCCAGCTTCTGCCAGTTCAGGGTGGTGAACAGTAAGAGAGACATCTCTCTAAAAAGCATCTCGGTAATCTTGTTGTAGGCATGCTGAAAAGAATAATTCTGATAAAAATCAATGTTAACATTTTGCTAGCCATTTTTGTTGCATTATAAGAGAGGAGGATTTGGACTCCTCCATCCCCTCACCCCTCACCCTGCAGAGTGAAGCCATTTCTGGCTAAATCATGCCCTCTAGTGAGTCCCTTCGGTGACATTAACATCACAGAGCTTTGTCGTACCTGAGGTGGATTGATTTTCTTTTCCCTTGCCTTTCTCATGTAGCTTGGAGAATTAATCAAGTATAGTTCATATGAATAGCTAATTTATACCTTTTGCTAGGTGAGAGAAAAGTCAGTGTTTTAGTATTCCTAAGGCTGCATACTCAATAGCCTGCAGGAATAGGAAGCAATGCTCTCTGTGCTTTGTCATCCTTATCTAGCACTAATAGAAGAGCTGTCAATTGCCTGGATGGCCTCAAGAGCAAAACTAAGCTAGAAAACAGGAGCCCAAAGAGAGCTGAACTGGGGTTTAACTTTTCAAATAGATCTGTAGTGTTTCTAATTGATTTGCACGGAGAAGAGCTAGAGAACATCAAGAAATTTAAAACAAACAAAGTTACTTGAGGCAAGTATATAAGCTGAATAAAGCAAATTCAGGAATACCTCTTAAAGTGAGAAGCAGTGAGCTGATTTTGCTGGCTGCTGGTTGCAGGCATTGTTTGAATGCAGTTTGAGGACTGCAGTAGATTATGGTTTGGTAGCATCAAGACAGATCACCTGGCATTTTAAAATGGTGATATATTTCATATCTATTTGTTTATGTTTCACATTTTATAGTGGAAACACTATTTGTAACATTTCTGTTTGGCATTGTCCAGTTTATTCAGCTCTTGGGCCATAATGTTCTCTCTCCTCTTCATAGTGTAGCAGAAAGATTTTTATGATCAAATACTGTGCAGCACATCCCAAAAAATAGGAATTGTGAGGGAACGGGAAGAAGTGCTTTGTGTTCAACTTTTATCTCATGAAGTAGACATCTTTTATTAAAAACTTTGAGGATCTAATCCTACTGAATTCTTTTGACACTGTTAAGAAACAGAATTTATTCATATGCTGAAGTGTTTTATGCTTCCAAACCCAGTTTTCATGGTATTCCTCAACTCTTAGAATAAAAAGTTTATTGAAGAAAGTAGTTGCTTTAAATGCAAGCAAAGGACAGAACTGTTATGTAGGTTATTTTGAGTAATAAATTCTGTTTGGGAGACCATGCTCAAGGGACTTTATTATACTGTCCTAGGCAGAACTTCTGCCTTCTCCCCTGCATTCCATTCACTGGGATTCCAACTGTGTCAGCATGCTCAAGGTCTCTCTTTCAGTAGCAGATGTGTTCTTCCACTTCTGCATAAAGTAACTGCAGCTGATACTTAATCATGAATATCTCAAAGAAGATATTTTTAAATTAAAGTGATAGAAATTACTTCCAAATTATCCCGGGCTTGAAATATACACACTGCATTTATTTGTTTGGAACTGATGAATTGTTGATGGAGCACATACATAACATATCCTTTTGTTCCAAAATGAATGGGGAGAAAAAATTTGGAAACATTGGCTGGAAAAGTTCTTTCAATTTCTAGCTTGCTTCTGCCTAGCTATTAGTCAGCTGTGTGTGTAAGAGCTGTGTGAATGAAAATAAACTAATTGTGCTAGTTGTTCAAAGTGGCTTGATTGGTGTCTTCCAGTTGCAAGGATGGTACAAAGCTTCCTCCTTCCAGGGGTTAAAAACCTTTTCCTGATTTCTTGCCTAAATTTATTTATGACCACTGTTAGTCTGATTTAAGACCTCATAAAGTCTTTTACTGAAACACCCAAAACTAAAGTGTGTTATAAAAAATGATACTTGCTCTTCAGAAGCATTTTCAAGAGCCCAGTGAGAAGTCATCTATGGCAGGAAATGTGGGAATATCTCTGGTTGGAAGAGGACACTTACAGTGTGTGTAACAGGGTCAGTGATTATTCTACTGAAGCAAATAAAAATGTTTTTTTCAGGATTAACTTAGAATCAACATAAATGACAAGAGCATACTGTATGAAAGTTGATTAATTTTCTTGTGCCTGTAAAAGAAATTGCTGCCTTGTTAGCTGGTAAATCACACTCAACTTTTGTAGATCTCCTTGAACCTGAGTTCACTGTAAGTAAAACTTTTGGGTGGTGATATTATAATGTCCAAATTCTTGACTGAGTAAAAGCAATAATTACATCAAAGTAAGGTTTGGTCCAGATTCCTCATCTGGGCCAGATTTGCTGTCACATTTTGTCAGTACATGATATGGTAGATATGAAAGTTATCAGTTGTGCAGTATAACAGTATGTAAATGTAGGAACAGAGAGAAGGAAATTCCTTCCCAGCCTGCAGATAGTGTGTCCTGAAGCAATTCTGGCTCTGTCTTTGCCAGTTGGCTTTTAATTTGCTTCTGCATGAAAAGTAGTTGATACCAAGCTTTCAAACCAGTATTTGTCCAGTATTTTAAATGCCTGAAATGATGAACTAAATCTTATTTCATGGTTTAAATTTTACTCTCATTCCATCTGCAAGCTCCAAGGTTGATTATGGTTGTAGATTTTGTCCTTTTGTCCTTCCTTGACTGGAAACACTCACTGCAAAGGAGTCTTACAAGTTTGAGGTACTCCAGTTGTCATCCTGCTTCTCCAGGGGAGACTGCAGTAAGGACAGGATGTCATTACTTCTTGCTGTGGAACAAGTATTTTCATCTGGTAGCTCAGTGGAAACTAGAGACTGATGATCTTGTGCAGGTGTACAATTTTTAGGTTACATGACAAAAAAAATGCAGCCTGGTGTGAAAACTCAGCTGCTGAATTTATGAAACACTTACTGATATCCTCCAGGGTCTTCTGAAGCTGTGAGTGCTGCACACTACCAAGGATACCCAAAATTACATTTTACTAGAAATTCCTGAAATTTCTCTAGCTCTGCCTCAGCAAGTGGAAGTTCCAAATGAGAACCAGAGTGCAAATTCATTGCTACTACAGCAGGGAATAAGATTTTGTGCTGAGAGAATGACTTACCTTTAACAAAACGTGAGTAGAATTTGGTTGCTTTCTAAGCAAACCTTTTAAAGGGAGCATCCTGATGGGTGGGAGCAAGAGCACTCTGAGGTAGTATTTCATTTTTACTATATAACAACTGGCACGTGACTTCAAGTAGACAATTAAGTGAGGATAGTGACTCATTTCATCTCTCCCTAATTCTGTAGCCATTTGTCAGACCACTCTCTATTGCTCCCAGTTGTCTTGCCTTCAACCAGTTAGCATCCTAACATCTCCTGCAGAAATCTGATGGCTTTCCACTCCTAGCCTGCTTCATGAAGTCCTACACTTTCCACTTGGAGACTGCTTCCTTGTGCCATTGTCCTGTGCTAGGACAAGGGGGAATGGATACAAACTGAAGGAAGGGAAATTTAGATTGGAGATTAGAAGGAAGTTCTTTCCCCAGAGAGTGGTTAGGCACTGGCACAGGTTGCCCAGAGAGGTTGTGGCTGCTCCATCCCTGGCAGTGTTCAAGGCCAGGCTGGATGTGGCCCTGGGTGACCTGGGCTAGTGATTGGCATCCCTGCTCAGTGTGGGGAGGTTGGAACTAGATGATCTTTAGGGTCCCTTCCAACCTGCCCATTCTAGGATTCTATGATTCTATGAATGATAGCCTTGTGCACTCGAAGTAGAGAGTGGTGGTAGTGAAAACAAGACTGTAGTAGCCACTTCTCTGCCTATTGTTTTTGTCCTGGAGATCTTGGAAGTTAAAATGCCATGGGCTAGAAGTGAACCTAAACTGGTATACATCTTGTGACCTACCATGTGTAAAATGCAGCAAAGTTCCTGCTGCCAGGTACTCCTAAAGGTGGTTGCACAGGAATTGTTAAATGTCTCTGAGACCTCTCTTTTTCCTGCTATCTTCTTTACAAAAGTATCTTTTTGTTTGTTAGATGTATAATATGTATGTTCTTGATGAAGACTTAGTGTTAATTTTCTTTTAATATATTGCTGTTGTTGTTAATAGGAAAGATTAAGTTCATGCAAGAACCCCTGAAGGATTGCTGAATAATTGTTGTAATAATTCCTAGGCAATGTATTTGTGGAATTTTTAACAGCAAATGTGTCTACTATGACTTCAAGGATTAACATTGCACAAGAAAAAGCTGTGAAGCTGTACAATTACTGGAGCACTTTATGACTCTGCTCATCAGCAGGTAATTAAAGAAGTTGGTGGACATGCTTCAGGGGAATAACAAGGTTGACAAGAGTGCATTGTTTGCCTTCAGCAAGGTAATTTGCTAACAAAATGCTGTGTGTCAAACCCTTGATTCCTCTTTTGACCTCTCTGTGGAAGGTTTGAGAGAATCAAATCTCAGAACAACAGTTTAAGAGATGAAAAAAAAAAAAAAGCAGATAGTTGATGTGAGCCAATAGGCCAAATGCTGGAGGTAGCAATGATTACTGGGAAGTGAAACACAACAGGGAGCATGCTGGAAATGCTATTGATGAGACAGTTCCCTCTGGCAAGACATAATCAACTGTTTGAGTATGGTATGAAGAGAAATGGTGGAGCTTGCTGCTTCACAATGGAAAGGTTTTTTTTTCTGGAAAATGCTTAATGGTATATTAAAGTTACCTCATGGATTTATTTGAAATGATTAGTTGAATAATACTGAAGAATGATTTTTAGATTTGAAGTAGCTTGTAAATATTTCATACTGAGAATTCAATTTTCACATAGCAGTGGTGTGACACTGTGTGTTGGATTTGCATGCAAAAACTTCTGGGTTGCCTACTTCTTAGTAAAAGTGAAAAATAGGTTGGTGGTAGTCTAGAACAAAAGAAAACCTCTGTTTCCATCAGCATTCCAGCCCAGCCAGCAGAATTTTATGCACAGATATTCTGAAGGGTGGGAGCACATGTAGAAAGTAGATCAGCCAAAATCAAATCTTATTAATGAACATGTAAAATTCAGCCCATTGGCAAAGTGATGGTGAAATGGTTCATCACTCTCACTTCTACAGGCTGTAACCTGTATCTGGAAAGTAGACTGAATCTTCTTTTTGTTGTTTGTATTGTGTGTGCATGTTCTTTTTTTTTGTTTCCACATGTAGAGATACAGTGTCTATTGCTTTAAGATGGCTGTTTATTAACTCACTGAAAAGCAACTCTGTTGATCTTTAAATATCCTTATTTGACTCTTTGCACACACAGAACTGATGCTTAACTCTCCAGTCCTTCCTTGTGCTGCTGCAGTGCTCCAGGAGACAAAGTGATAACTTTCAATAAAACACAAATGCTTTTACTGACAGTAGTCAGAATAATTCTAGGTAAATGTCAAGTGATTATAATTTGTTGCCTGTATAGTTTTACAGTGGATTGGATTTACTTAGATGAGTGAACTGAGCAGAATACAATGAAGTGTTTCAGAAGTTGATAACCTACTAATCTTTCTCACTTGGTGGTTTATTTGTCAGTATCATCTGTGGTTTGTCATATCAACACAATTATCACTGATGACAAATAGGCATTAATATCCTTTCAGTACTTGATAAGCACCTAGGCACTGTGGCACCAAACACCATTTTGGTTTAGAATTAGCAGGCAGTAGTTAGATTTAGCAGCTGTAGTGTGGGAAAAGGGAACAGCTAGTGATATTGGGTATGGGTTTGTCTTTGTGGCTGTTTTTTGTTTGGCTTGTGGGTGGGTTTGGTTTTTTATTGCTTTGTTTGTAAGACAGAAGAGTGTTAGTCATAGCTATGTGGGTGAGGGTGGGGTGAGATGCTGTGGCTGTGGCAGGCTGGGCACTGATGAGGATCTCTGGCCATGGCAGCTGTAGTAGTTGAGGAGCTGGCAGTTGCCCCGTCAGACAGCTGGCAGGGCCAAGAGCTCTGTTTCTGACAGTACAAATTGGGATATATACAGGACAGGCAAACCCTCCTCAAGTCAGATATCCTTATAAATAACAATAACAAGCAGCATGAAGGAGTTAATGCTATTGAATGCACATGCACCATTAAGTATAACATAGTTGTTCTGTCCTTGGCTGACTTCTTTGAGCTTAGCTGTGTTGCTAAACAGATTATGTGTAGTGTTGACCTTACAAAGAATGTTTTCAGTCAGACCAAATCTGCTCCTGCTGCAGCCAGTCCAACTACTGATTTAAAGCTCTGTGCAGTTCTGAGGAAATACATGATTTCTAACAAGGGTGGCAGAATGGCACAGGGATTGTTTTGTGCTTTTCTGAGCACAGCTAGAAGTGACTTTGCTTTCCAGCTTTTGCTTGCACCTTGCTAGGCATGTATTAAGGGATTTCTCTAATAACACTCTCCCTGACTTGGAGCTCTAAGTTGAATATTTACTGTAGAAAATGTCAAATTCTGAAACAGTTCTTACTTTCAGGTGGATCAGTGCCCTAAAAGTCTGTTTGTTAGATTTGTTTGTATTGGTGAACAGAGTATTAGAAATGTTGTGGGTGACATGATGTTCTTACTGTGTGTGACATTATCCACCATCAACCACAGCTTCAGTGAGAATTTTATATTGATGATTCTTAATTTAATTTTTAAATAATTTTAAATCACAATCCTGATTCTCACTGAACAATTCAGCTTGCTGAAGTAGATAATATAGGCATAATTTACATAATACAGGCAAGTTGTAGCTGGGATGCAGATATATCAATATATTGGTTATTTTTGTTCTGTCAAAAAAGAAACAGTAAGTTGTATTTGCACAAAGGAAATATTGAAATAACAGGAGATCAATGCTTTGCTGTCCAGTGCAAAGTTGGAGGGAAATAAATAAATAAAAAGGTCAGTGTGTGTCAGACTGAAAATACAGCTATCCTAACCAGCTTGGAGGGGGAAGGAGGAGCAGGAGGTCTGAGTGGACACTGATGCTGGGGGAGGAGCTGTCAGAATATATTGATTGTTTCTGTATAGCTGCTTCAAAGCATTTCCACTCCACAAAATTGATAACAACTAATCACCAGTATTAACAAATGGAAATGACAAGTGAAAGTTTTATGAGTTGGTTATTTATGCTTTCAAATGAGATGTGAATTAGTCTACTGTATTTCTACATAATAGAGAGGAGTAAAAACCCAGACAACTCCCTTTCTGTATGAAAAAGCTTGTTCAGTTTTATCTCATCAGCTTCACCTGATTCAGTGCTGGGAATCTGGAAATGTTCCTGCATTTAGTTTGCTGATTTGTTCAGTGCACAGTTTTATCATCTGATCATCTTTTGTGGTTTATTGTGCATCAGTGTTTAGCTGCACTTTAAACTATTGAGTTAATATGTGGTAAACTGATACATTTTTTGTTCTGGTTTGCAGTAATTAAAATGAAATAATTGAACTGCTCTATTGTTTGTGCAAAGTACAATACTGTGTTAGCACTTAATAGCTTCACCACTCAGTTTTCATGATTCTATAGCTGTAATTGGGCTTTTATATACACAGTGGAAGTATTTCTTTTAATTATTTTTCCTTTTAATAGCTAACAATTTAGCAGCATTTCTGGTTGAATACAGTTTCTCCTGCTCTCTGGCACTAGTTAATGGTACATAAGCAAGTAGTCCATATAGATGCTTTATACATGTACTATACTATATATACTCTATGCTTTATAGTGTTTAGTTGTGAAAGAATGCTGAATGCTTGGTAGCTCAGCAAGTTGTAAGGAGCATCTTCCACTTCTGGAAGCTGGTCATCAGATTTGCAAAGTGGCTTTGTGATCAGTTTCTTGGTTTGGGGTTTTTGGTTTTATTTTTGTACTGAATCTTCAAATAAAGTAATAGCTAGCAGTAACAAAAAAGCTGCAAAAATACCCAGTGTGTGCCTGAAATCAAAGACTTTGAGTTACAACTGTAACATCCCTGTGTCCATCTGCATGCTAATGGAGAATGTGGGGTGGCAGTGAGGGAGAAGGCTGGGGATGATGGGAGGCAATGTGATCTTGGAGATGAGTTAAATTTGAGGAAAGATAATATTGTCTTTCTGTGTGCAGAAGGCAAATGTTCTTTCTGGGGCTCTGACTGTTAGTTGCTATGGTAATAAAAAGGGTTGACCAGTAAGTTGGAATTCAGTAGCTTTAATATGTAGCTGCTTAAGCTGTGCACTGTAAAAAGAGTTCAGAACAGCAAGGACATCTTTGTTGTTAATACTTGTCAATTTTGTGTGTATTTTTAGCCTTTTCAGCCATATTTTCAAACCTCTAGAATGTTGGTGGTATCTTTTTCCTACTGTCTCCTTCTGTTTCCAGATCTTTTATTCAGATGTGTAAAATGTTTTCTTTTTATCTTGACATGAAGGATGTTTTAGTCTGAACTACTTTGCAAAGTTCGTTAGTGAAGTTTATCTTTTTTGAAATGTGCAGAGACTGTGGAAGACTAAATTACCCACACATCTTTCCTGAGTGGCTTTAAGGGCCTCTGTTAAGAACAGAATATGTGTAAAATGATTTATACAGAGCTGTGCTGTATAGATGTATCTGGCATTAGCAAAGAAAGACTAAATGAGATGAGAGAGGTAATTTTGATTTCATTTTCTTGTGATTTTTGGAGGGTTTTTTTTGTAATCCATTTCTAAGAGAAACTTACCTGAATTTATCAGTTAAAATAGATTATGTTGATACAGTGCAGTTACTTCAATGTATTATATTGCTGTCACATGCTGTAACTCTGAAGCTTAAAAGCAGTGACATTTCCTATTGCTAGCAGGATTCCTCTCTGTCAAGTTTAGAATTAAGACCTATGTTTCTGGTGAACTCTGCAGAAGTACAATGTAATTCTGACTTGAGTTTGGAAGGTCTGTGCATCCCAAGTAAGCTATCTGTGGTACAATATCCGTGTCTCTCTCCCAAAGGCAGGGGGAACATCATAGCCTTAATTTAATCTTAAAGGTCAGGCCTTCAAAATGATGTCAAGAATGAAGATCACAAGATTGTAGATGGAATTGAAATTTTGAAAGGATATTACATTGTGAGCTCACTTTATTCACCTTCTAGCTTTTAAACTTCTTAATTTGTTTTTACATGACACTTCCAGACTTTTCTTTGTTGACCTAAGAGCTGAGCTGTTGTTGTAGATGAGGGTTTTTTTATCCAGTTCTCTCATGCCAGGAGCAGAGCTTTAAGAGAATCCAAGAAATCACAAGGGTCTTGATCTCAGTGGTAGTGTTTGGAGCACTGATAGAAGATAATGTGTGTGCTTCACAAGCCTTCTGTGGTTGCCTTTCTGTCTCTCTTTGTTTGTTTTTAATAGCCCTAAACAGTTTGGTGGAGTTGCATAAGGTAATTCAAATATCAGAGAACTTCTTAAATACCAGTGCTATGTATTGGTTTTGTTGTTTTTTTTTCCTTGAATAGCATTCTGTGTATTTGTTGGGAATCATCTCCTAATGATGTGTGTAATCTGTCCCCACTTTATGTCTGACTATCTGTAAACATTCACTATGTCAACAAGCATCAGCTGCTGATAAGCTACCTGTGAACAAAGACAAAACTGGGACTAGCTGCAGTCAATCCTTTTATCATCTTCCCTCTTTCCAACTCTCCAACTGCTAGCAGCTCTTCCACTTGGTGACTGTGAGACAAGCTGTTAACACAGCCTTTGTCATTTCGTTTTTTCACACTTTTTTTTTCTTTGTAACAGTCTTTGCCATTTCAATTTTTCACACATTTGTGTCTTTATATGGTACATGTGCTGTAATTGAAGACTCATGTTGGCAGGCAGCTGCCATGGGCCACTAATTTGTAAGAAAGTACTAGGGTTTGGGTGTTTTTTGTTTTGTTTGTTTGTTTTGTATTTTTTTTATGAAAGGAAAAATAGTACAAATTAAATAGCTAGTGCCACTGCTTCTCTGCCCTGTTTCCCTGAGGGTCATCACTTGAAAGACACTTTCTGCTGCCCGTTAAAGAGTAATAATTGTAGCAGTGAACTTCAAGTGGAGAAGGTCTATAGGGGAGGGAAGATGCCTGCTGAAGGTATTAAAGAGAATTTGCAGGTGTTTTATGAATATAATCTCCTATCTTATTGCCCCATCTGTGACCATTTTGCAGCAGACAGAACCATCACCTACTGCCCAAAAAGTTGGACAAGAGCTAGTGAGAATATTTTGGTTGGATTAGAATAGCTGAATATCAACCCTAAAGCTCACAGGGAAGGCTGATGAAAGATGCTTCACTCTCTGCTGGCACAACTGTTAGAGGTGATACCTGAGAGATCTTCTGCAGGGGAGTTTACAAACAGGAAATTAAACAGCTGTGCTCCAGATGTGTTAACCTGTGTGAGTGTTAGAGCTGACTTAAAAGGACAGATTATGAGTATGGGGAATTTGGGACTAGATGACTCCAGTGCAATACAAAACCCCTTGGAGAAAAACTTCAGCATGAATTTTTATCAATTAAAAATTTTTCTTGAACTTAAATCAATTCCCCAGATAAAAAGCCCAAGCCCCAGACTTACCCTTTCAAACATCTGCTTTGTTTGGTAATGTCATAGTGGCAGTATTATCCAGAAGCAGATTTGTGTTAGGACATTTAAAAACTCCTCTTTTCAGATTTCTGATTCGAGGTGTCTACCTGGAAATTCTAGGTGAAGAGGAGTTCAGAGAATAGCCAGATTCATTTGGCACCGATTTCTATTTCAGATGTTACTTAACATTGTACCTTATGCATAAGCAGTTTTGTCAGTGTTTTCATTGAAATTCTTAGAGGTGAGTCAAAGCAGCCAGAGGACTCATCATGTATGTTTTAGAGCCATTTGGATGGTGCAACCAAGTTCCATTTCTGCCATTTACTGTGGCCTTTGCTGATCCTCTTCTTTGAGCAAGCAGCTGCCTTTGTTTTTCTCTTCAGCAGCCATCAGGATTTGTCTTGGACTGCTGCCTTGCTTCAGTAATTATAATAAATTCTTTACAGTTTTGGATTCAGAAAATAAGAGTTATTGGATGGTAGCTGAGATGGAAAAAATGGCCAATACAAATGGGTTAATATTTAATATTTATTCCGATTTTTCTGTGTCTTCAAGTATTTTTTGCATAGGAGACATGATATGTTGGAATCCAGGAGGATTTCATGTCAGCCCCCTTGGAGATCTCTGAGAGCTACTAAAAGCTGAAGTACCAGAGAGTGAAGCAGGAATCAGTGAGTTTGACTTGGGAAGGAGCAGTTGAAGTCCAAGCAAGACATGGAGAATGTGCCAAACAAGAGTGACTGAACAGTACAGGGTTTGGCAGAGGTGCTCTGAGGCTGTGCTTGTTTGGGGAAAAACACAGCTAAGCAAAGGAGATGGACAGGGGAAGCCTAGCTGGGTCCTTGCAACTCTGGAGCTGGGAGATAATGCAAACCAAGTGAATCCTGAACGTTCATCTGGTTGGGTTTGCTCTGTAAGAGAAAGTTAAAGCAGTCTGAACATCCAGGTCATCTCTACACGTTCTATTATATTTCTGTGTTTTTTTTTCTCTTAAGAAGGTTGTTGGCTTTTTTATTTATAGCTGAAACAATGCTTGAAAGTAAGATTACTAAATGCTAGCACTGAGCTGTTATAAATTGATGTGCTCTTTCCTTGTTCCAGCCAGAGCATAACAGTTGAACTTGAGAGGGATGAGGATGATTTAAGACAGGCCACAAGTGAAATCATCCCTGTGCTCATGATGTGCTGTTGACTTCTGAATGTACAAGTTTAATTTCACTTGGGTCATATAATTCTGAAAGCTTTCTGCTGTGTCTCCAGAGTTAATTATACTATAGAAAGGTATTCCTCGGGTGAGGGTGCCAAGGCAAATTCCTAGCTAAATAAAACCGCCCCTGCTGAAAGCTTGCCTGTTTGTTCTGCTGTTTGTTGTGCTTAGCTCTCTTGCCTTGCCGAGATTATGCTGGTTGTGAAATCCTGGGGTGCCCTCTGCTGGGCAAATGGAAAGGAAATAGTTCGGTTTATTTGGAGTAGGACTCATAAACCCTCTCAGGAAACAAGCTGCAGCTGAAGGGCTCTGAGTAGTCAAAAAAAAAAAAAGAGATTATGAATTTTTGGTGGTTGTATGAGTGTGCAATATTACTGAATGGTTTCTGTATGAGGAGCACTCTGAGCTCCTCCTGCATTTTAATGTCCTCACGTTTACTGTTGACTACTTAGAAATTCAGTTTCCCTTGTTTCCTAAATCCATGAAGGTTTTCTGTCTTGATAACATGCACTTGTTATTATGGGACTTCTTAATTAGTATGTGTTGCCCCATCTTTACAGAAATAACATCAGCTATTTTCTGCTCCCAAAATCTTCAAATTGAGATGCTAAATGTGTGTTTAAAAAACCCAATAAAACAAAAGCTGAAGAGACAATAGTTTGGATACCAGGACAGCTTCATAACTACACTTAAGAAACACACCACACTTCAAAAATTGGCTCTTTCCTTCCTCTCCCTCCAGTTTTATCAAGCAGCTGGGGAGAAGGAAACTTTCTGTTGTAGAAGGAGGTTGATTTAAAAAGGGGCTGGCAGTTGGCACTGGGAGAAAAGAGAAATGAAGATCCTGGGTCAGTTTCATGCACATCAGCCAGGATCACTGCTAATCACAAAACATCTCTCTGTCATGTGATGGTCAGATATGTGTATTTACTTCTAAACTATATGTAATACCTATTTTAAAGAAACACTCTGGTAGTGTTACCCAAGTGCCACCAAACAGCTCTTAAAGCATCTATGCTTGTGGCTCTTGGTAAACAGAAGATAGATCATAGATGCATGAAAGGTGTTTTCATTAGGACACCCTCATATTCTTTCTACTATTTATGGCTAAGAGAACTTAACAATGCAGTTTAGAAGGGGCAACATAACATTAGTTTTCCTCCTAGTTTTAGTTTTATTGAGAATAACAATTATTTCTCAATGTTAGTCTAATTCCACCTGATTTGTGGGAAGAAATTTAGATTGTGCATTTGCTCTAGTTTTCCAAGTGGATAATCTGTGAGCAGGGCATAAACAAGAAAATGATAGTTAATTTTTATTTTCTGAATAGTTCAGTGAGGTGAATATATCCCTGCTTGCATATTTTTCACTTTTATTTTGTCAGCTTGCCTGAAAGAAATCACATGCTGCCCATTAGAATCACTGTACAGAGGATTTAGAACTCCACAGGGTCCTGTTGAATTCAGCTTTATGTTGGCATAAGTATCTCAGTTGTGTCAGTAATTTACATTTAGGGAGAGCTGAAGTCCTTGCCCCTTTTCCCCCTTCTGCCCTTGAATGGATAAATCTGCTTAGTCAGTGTGGGAAATTCAGCAAAGCTAATGCTTTTTAATGTCATGTTTGGTTTTTTTATACCAATCAGATCCAAACAGCAGTGCCAGGCTTAAACTACTTGATCTACAGGAACAGTTGTAATATTTTACTGGGAAGGGAGTTCTTTAGTTTTGGCAGTAGATGCTGTGTAAATCTTGGAGCACCTGTGGACAGGGAATTAATTATACAAGGCTCTGCTTTTGGTCTTGCCCATGGGGGATTAAAAGTTAAAAGTTGAGTAGAAAACCACTTGACTTTCTAAAGAGCAGTGCATTTTATCTGGCAACAACATGAAACTAGTAAATGAGAGGAAGAGAATATTCTAAAGTAAATTTTTTCTGATTTATTTATCTGATGTTTTCAGAGTTGTAATTTTTATGTCATTACTAGATACAACAAGTTACACAACCATGGAGTTATTTTTTTATGTCATATTTAAAAATACATTGGGTTTTTTGGAAATAAACCTTCTCCCATGGTTTGAAATTGCCTGCATGAAGATTTTACATGACCTCTTACATCTTTGGTCACATTACAGCTGTCAGGAATCATACTAGGTAGTGGGACAGTACATGAGACTTCAAGAAACATGACTTGATGCAGCAAATATAAAGCTTTGTGTAGAAAATTACCAACAACAGCTTTGTGTAACTGGTCATGTTCATCTTGACCAAAGTTCTTGCTGAAACTCAGCTTTAGGGTGTTGGGTTTTTTTTCAGTGATTTCCTATAAAACTGAAAATGGTGACTTGAAATGTTAGCCTTCATTTAATTTACTTGTCCTAATGCTGTCCAACATATAGTCAGGTAGATTTCTGTATTACTAAGGAAAAATGCTTAATGCTGGCCTCCTGGTGCAAAATTAATGGTTTTAATGGAGTCCTGATGTAAATTTGCAGGGAAGTCACTATTAAGGTCAGGCTTGGTTTTTTTTTTTCCTCCTCAGCAAGTATGTAAAATTGATACTGGGTCTATAATTAAAATGCCAGATGGAACAATAAAACCTCATAGAAAGAGAAGTAGTCCATAATGAAATGCTGCAGAGCTCTGAAAAAAAAAAACCAACAAAAAAAAGGCTAGTAATCATAGAATGTGGGTACTGCTGTAGAAATAAACAAGAGTCTCATATGAAGAAAAAAAAAGATAAATGGATGTAATTCCTCCCCCAAAATCAGTTCAGAAATCTGTATGAGTTACTGCTGGAAAATATTTGTATTTGAAATGTTTGCTGCAATATTCTATTGCAAATTTACTAATAAAATACAGGATATGGATTTTTGTATGTAGGTGGATGTAAATCCTCTTTGTAAATAACATTCCTCACCCCCTCCCATTACAGGATTGTTCTAGTACTTCTGAGGCTTCTGGAAATAAACCTTTTTCCATGGTTTTAAACTTCTTGCATGACCTGATACATCTTCCATTTTACCAAATTCCACCTCCCATAAGACCAAACAGCAATATGGGAACTGAAATGCATTCAGATACTGGAAGACTTCAATACATGTACAATTTTACCACTTAGATGACTTACCCATTCTGTGGGAGACATGCTGGAGACCTGTCTGCTCTCTCAGGACACTGCTGGATGCACTTGTATTTCTTGATGATGACTCTGTTTCCTTGAGCACAGAAAAAACATTGCAAGTTCATTCTATTGTTTGGGACAAGAGGTTGGTTAATTAACTTTAACTGTGTTTAGGTAGTAGCTGTGCTAGCTAGGCCTAACTCATGTTACTTATGTCAGTGTTTCTTTTCTTTATGTTAATCCACTGATAAATTAGGGGTGGAGGTGGGAGAGCTTCTGCCTCATCCTTCTTTCTTCCCCCTAACTCATGGTAACTGATGTAGTGGCAGATTTGGGGCTAGTGTGAAAGTGATTCAGTTAAAGAAAGTGAACTCCTTCAGGGTGTTTGGCCTTTTATTCTTCCTCAATTTTGATTCTTCATACTCCTTTTCATTCCTTGTTTTGCCTGTGCAAACCATGTTGCCATGCATTTTGGATGATTGTTAATGATTGCTACCTTATTAATGTGTATTTCTGTGAAGATACTCTCTATTTGATCTGTTTAGTGTTGGATGTGAACTCCAGTACCAGATGCTTTTGTAGTTCTGTGTAGAAATTGTTGATGAAAATCAAGATAAGGGAAAAAATCAGGTTGTAGTCTGCTTTGTGAAGAAGAGATCAGTACTAAACTAAGGCCAAGCTTTGGGCATTAATACACTAGAAATACAAATTGCAAGTGAATAGATTAATTTTTTCCCTCTAACTTCTAAGTGACCACTCAGCAGATAAAATGTGAGTAGTTTGCTCTTTTTGTGTGGCTTTTCAATTGTCTGTTGTAAAAGAAAATGAATATGGAAGAGAGGTTAAGCATGCCTTAGTGTGTTCTGCCTTTGAATCCATTGAAATATGAGTTCACTGAAGAAGATTACATGAACCTGATTACCACATTTTACTTCCACAGTCATTTTTCTCAATTTAGAGCCTGCTTATTCTATTAAAAGAGGAGACTTGAACTAATGGTGATTGGTGATCTGCTCTGCTGACTTTTTTTACTGATCTAAATCAAATTTAGTAGTGCCATTGAGGATATTATTTAATATCTATCAGTTCATTTATCCAATTTAGATATAGGAAAGGATTCAGAATGCCCATTTTCAATAAGAGAGCCAGCTGAGGACAGAGCAGGTACATTGCAAAGAAGGGCTGAAAATACACTCAGTTGCAATGTGCCTAGGAGACATCCTGGATGCTGGGACCCAACTGTCTGTGCTGGTAGGCTGTCAGGAGGAGCCCTGATAGGATTTTGGCATGTTCCAGCAAAGTCCCAGCCATGGGCTGGCAGTCAGCTGTTGCAGAGAGTGCCTGGGAATGAGACTGTGGAGTCTGCCACTGTCCCAGGAAGTTTCTGCAGCATCAGCTGAATGCTAAGCCACTGAAAACTGTTTAATCTTTTTTCCCATCCCTAGTGTATTTGGAGTTTTAAGCATTAGAGCATCTTTAATTACCATTATTGAAGGTCTTTCAACTTTGAAAATGGGAAATATATTTCACCAGAGACTTCCCTGTGGTAACTGGCATGTTGTTGCAGTGCCTGCACAATGTTGTTCCCATTTCAGGCTGTGACAGAAAAGATTGTTTTGCTGATTTTCCCAGAAGTATGAAATTAATTCAATCCAGGCTCTTATCAAATAATTTTTGTTTGTGGCAATGAAATTTGTCATTTTTCAAACTGTGAATTATTCAAGTTTACTTTGCTCAGAAAAATAGGTTTTGAGATACAGAGCAGCATTATTCTCCTTTTATTTACATTAATCAGAACAACATAGTTGTTGCTGCTTCGTTTTTTAATGTTATGATGGGAAAGTATATAACTGCAACTGGCAGAGTGCTGAAAAGATTTCACCCAACTATATTCAACTATAAACCAGTATTTTTGCTTAAGATGATGAAAAAGTTCCAACTGGCAAGACAATCCTGAAGAGACCCCTCAGCTTCTCAGTGACATTTCATCATGTGGTGATTATTCCCTGTGAACAATTAGAAGTGTATGTGCAGGCTGGAAATTAGCTACTGCATTGACAGTTATGCATTCTGAGGATGCCTAACCATCTTTGGAGGATTTTGGTAAACAAGACAAACTCCTGAGCAAACCAAGTCTAAATTCAGAGCTTTCGAGGCAATAGGCTGGAATACAGACCTACTGAGGTCCTTTCCAGTCCAACTTAACATTTAATTCAGTTTTTAGTAGGAATCTTTCTGTAGTGTGTGAGTCCAACATGGAATTGACAGCAACAAGTGCTTGTAAAAGGTTAATAACCTGTTTTGTTATGAAGAAGATTTTCCTAATTTAGTCTTCTTTTGTTTCAACAGAAAAAGTCTTTCAGACTGAGTCACAGAAATCTGTTTGAATCCATTGTAGAGTATTATAGACTAAAATACATCCAGGGAAAATAAGGCATTATTACAGTAATCATTATCTGTAATTTATCCCACTCTGCATAGATCTGTGAGAGGAGAGACATGCACGTCTTGTTGTAATGGGAGCAGTAATGTCACTTGACAGGAAGTTTAGACAAATAGCTGGAATTAAGAAGTGAGCTGCACTCAGGTTGTGGAGAGGATCCCATGGAGAAAATCTTCCATTCACATAACAGAGTGTCCAATAACCAGGCACAGCCTGAGAGCCATCAGTCACAACTTCAACACACACCACACTGCTCCCAGTCTCCTCAAGGCTTCATGCTATTTCTGGGGTATTTGGGGAGAAGAGGAGGCTCAGGGCAGACCTTAGCTCTCTCTACAACTCCCTGCAAGGAGGTTGCAGTGAGATGGGGGTAGGGCTCTTCTCCAGGGTTAACAGGGAGAGGATGAGAGGAAATAGCTTCAAGTTGCAGCAGAAGAGGTTTAGATTGGATATAAGAAGAAACTTCTTCCCTGCAAGGGTTGTTGAGTCTTGTCCCAGGCTGCCCAGGGAGGTGCTGGAGTCACCATCCCTGCAGGGGTTGAAGAAACATTGAGCTGCTCTCCTTAGGGCCATGGCTTAGTGGCATGGGAGTGCTAGGGATGCTTGGACTTGGTGATCTTAGAGATCTCTTCCAACCTTAATGATTCTGTGATTCTGCGTGAGATGTCATTTTCCAGCACCTTACAGTGCTTGGATATTCTGATAAATTCTCTTACCTATCCTCTCCTCCAAATTTGGAGAGGATCTTTGATCTGCAGAGCATGGGCACTAGGATGGGATGTTTCTTGCCTTAACTCATGTTATGTGGCAGAACTGGGAGGTATCATACCCAGCATACTGTAGGTCTTCCTGTCTGGGACTTTTTGAGTTCCTTAATTCCACTCTGCTATACTTCACGTGTTGAATATTTAGGCTATCATAAAGTTGTCAGTTATCTAGATAAATTACCATTATGAATGATATCATTAGATATAGGATAGTACTGTTTGTAATTTCTTCATGATTCTTACTGCAGATAGTGTTGATATTTTCAATAAATCCTTAAATATTCTTGGCACCTGTGCCACCAGCTTTGTGCTCTTCTGGACACATTGCTTAATTGCTTGCCTCTGTCCTATTTATTTGCCTGATTCTAGGTTAGTTTACGATGTTAATTCTGTCTTGAGATGCTTGGATGACTGTTCTCTTGAATGATGCAGAGAGTGTTCCCCCCATACAGTGAGTAATGTACAGGCTTAATCAATTATCTTCTCCAAGTTCATCATTGATGCATTTTAATATCTCATTATGTGCCTAATGTGTTAAGGAACAAGATAAATAGGTTGACAAGAACCCTAAATGCCTTTGGTATTGACCATCAGTCATTTTAATTAGCAAATCTCTGAATACATTGGAATCAATTTGTTCATTTAGAAATTAATAGAAGTACCTGCTCAAGGTGTACTGTTAGCTTTGAAATTCTTAAAATGGCAATATTAGCAGATGCTAGAGAAAAAAATAATTGGAGCAGCTGGAGCAGGAGTGAGATATTGGTAAATACACACCTGGCTTGTCATCTTCTCTTTAACAGATGTTTTCTTTGAAGTGAGATGACAATGATATTGGGTATTGGAGTAGTCTTGATCATTTTTATCTGCTGAATAGTTACCCAGGTCAGTTTTATGACTAAAAGCAGGTCATCTAGGACATAATTCATGCAACTGTAATTCACCAGTTTGAAATTGTTCACTCACTAATGTAATTAGTAAATGCATTTACTTCCTAGAGGCTGCTCTAGTCCCACTGAAATTACTGATTCTTTGCTGGAGAAGTGCCAAAGGCTGCCTGCTGTCTCATTCCTCTGGTGGAGCAGAACCTCTCCCCATAGGGTTATTTGATGTCCTGTGTGTTTAGTCTTGTCTTTCCTGAGACAACAAATGGCAGTAATTGTAACAAAGACTGTGATGAGAAAAAATACTTAACTGGGGAAAATCTTCCATAGTTACAAGCTGAAGAGGAAGACCTCTTCAATTGAAGGAAAAAAACCCCACAAACTACAAATCAGACAACAACAAAACAAGCAAACAAACCCCAAATAACAACAAAACAAGCAAACAAACCCCAAACAACAACAGAATCAGATGAATTCGAGTTCAGGCTTGTGGCTCAAGATGAGGAAATTGTTGCTAGTTGGAGTGGTTCATTCCCATCTCCTGGGATACTTCCCACACAAGTGCAGAATACCCCCAAAGGCTACACTGGCCCTAAGAACACTCTTCATCACCTCCCTTCTGCTTTCATCTCTTTGGAAACTCATAAGATGCAAATTAAAGGGTGGCAGACTATTTTGCTTGTAGATGTGGTCTATGGTAAGAATTTTGATTATGGAACTTGCTGTGTTTTGAGGCTTTTCTGTAGGTCAATCTGGAGGCTGGCTCGGAATTGTCAGCGCTGGATGGAGCTGCCATCACTTCTGCTAAATGGCATTTCTAGTTCTCCTTCCCTCTATTATGCAACTGAGAATCAAGAGAATCCCATCTGTATTCCCTGAACTATTTGCTCTCATGGAATTGTGCCACCCAAGGCCTCCTGAAGTTGTTTTTGTGCAGTTTTCTATCTGCCTTGTGTTGTCTGAGCAGTTGAAACTGACTCTTGATCCTATGGGGTGTTTCTAAGATAAATGCCTCAGCAATCATGACTGGGAAAGCTGAAGTTTTTAGGTGTTGGACTGAAGTGTATTTCATGGAAGCATCTCTGCTAAAAATGTAGTCCATTTCCATGTGATTAGCTTTTTGGTGGAGAGTAGTAGAAGCTGGTGTTCAGTGCTGTCATGGTTCCTCTGCATCCTGACTAGTGAGCTAGTAGTGCAGCTGTCATTAGTGCAGCTCCTGTGACATCTGTCAGCACTTCTTCCACCAAGGGCTGCTGCTCTTCTCTAGCAAGAAGGAGCTTCTCAGCCTTTAACTCTGCTTCTTAACCTTTCCTGCATACTTTCTAATTTCTTACTAATAATACTGGCCTGAAATACTTCACCTCATTCTGGAAAGGCATGACAGCTGTTAAATTTACAGAGATTATCTCTTTTAACTAACTCAGGTTTCTTAGTTAAGAATCTTCAAGGGGTTCCTTAGTGGTAGAAGTGATGAGTTCTGAGTGTGATGGGGGTAAATAAAGGGGATTGTAAAATGATGCCATATTAATTCAGTAATTGCAATTAGACTAAGCTCAGGCAGTTGAATTCTTTCTGTAATATTCTGGCTTTGCTCAAGAGACAGAAAGGAATATCCTTCCATTTCCAGTCTCAGTCTCTCTGCAAAATAGATATCTATATGATTAGCACCTGAGTATGTGAATGTTGGGCAGTGTGAGAAGAAGCTAGATTGTGCAAGTATCTCCCTTTCTTGAATTGTTAAAAATAGTGTAGAAACCAAATCACAGAGTTATCTTTTCATATCTTTCTCATCCTTGCTTCAGGTCACTCACTGATGAGCTTCCTTCTTCTTGTGTGTGAGAGAATTCCTCTTGATGGGAGTTTTTACCAAGTGACTTCTCCCCTCCTGAATCTCTCACTTCATGGCCTGTGCAGTTCTTCTAATGGGAATAAATTCCTAAGAATGGCAGAGTGAGTCAGTAGAAGGCAGACCTACAGAGAAGACCAGGTTTGTAATGAGGAGGGAGTTCATCTGGTGACACAGACATATATACAGCAGTCACCCAGATGATGGCTGGAAGGAAGAGTTCCCACTTAAATAGAATATTTTAGGAAAATAAACCAATCAAACCATATGCTATTCTGTTTCTGCATATTTTGCTGTCTAAATGCTGTGATTTTTCTGCCTTTATCCAGGCTGATCTATTTGGTGATACTGGTCATCAGGTTTTCTGAGGAAATG
This sequence comes from Bucco capensis, assembly GCA_013396975.1. Classification (NCBI taxonomy): domain Eukaryota; kingdom Metazoa; phylum Chordata; class Aves; order Piciformes; family Bucconidae; genus Bucco; species Bucco capensis. The sequence goes on from VWZO01008610.1 coordinate 239,813, forward strand.
TACCTTTGCTTTGAAAAATAGGGCACTCAGGAGACTGTTATGAAAAAATCTTGATCTGAGAATAATTGTGTCCCCAAGCTATGCCAGCCATTGCTACAGAGGAGTTCATCATCACCTGCAATATAGAGCCATAGCTAAATAAACTGTGTCCATCATGCCATAATCATAGAGCAAAAGCAGAGATTTTCTGGGGCTGCTGCATCAAGCTGGAACAGAATATTACTGGTATTAAAATCAGCTTAATGGAGTGACTAGTCATGGTGGGTTCTGTGCTACCTAGAAGCCTGCTTGGTTTGATGGATCCCTTTCTCCTCACCATCCCTTCAGGCTTCCTCCTTGGCTCTTTGCTCCTAGGGCTAGTGTGCCAGCTTCTTGCTTGTGGCCCTGTGCCTATGTAAGTGAGCTTGGGGATGCCCAAGGAAGACTCCACTGGAGTCTGCTGTGCAGGTGCAGTTGTGCTGCCAGGGCTGCTGCTAGCATAAGAGAGAAGTAAGACATGGAAGGATTTGACTGAGGGTTGGAAAGTTCAGGGAGGGATGGACCCTCAGCTCCATCCCTAGGGTGAGAATAGTCTGTATGCTGCTAGGTCAGAAACTACTGCAGAGCTATCAGCAGCTGTGGGAAGAGAGGACAGAACATAGGAGTTTTGAGATGAGACTCATAAGTTTTGAATATTAGAAGCATTTCCAGAATTTGCAGTCTTTACAGAGAAATACAATTAGAATGGAGGAGAACAGAATAGGGAACTTGTATGTTTAGCTTGCTCTCAGAATTCAGGTACTCTGGAAGAAGGCAGAGGAGTTGCCTTGTCATTGTCCTGCAGCTATTGTTTGGATTGTCACCCTGCAATCTTCTGTCAGCTTCAGGCTTATTTAAAATACCTGAGTTATTGAATCAGCTCAGGGAAACCTTAGATTCTGGGAATGTAAGGAAAAATTTTCATACACTGCACTAAAGTTTGGTTCAATAGCTAGCAAAGAAGGTAATATTAACTTTAAAAATAGCAAGTTTTCTCATTCCCAGAGGAGTTCAGTACTGAGAAACTGAACTGAAGTGGGTGGTGTTGGTGTGGGAGAGTGAGACAGAAGAAGATGGGGGAAGAAAGTGCTTAATTACAGCACTCAAGTGGTAAAACTTGTGTGCAGATAGAGCCACTGCTTTTGGGTTTGTTGGTGGTTTTTGGTTGGTTGGTTATTTGTTTTTTCTAAATCACTTATTTTACGGGAGGCATCAGATTATAAGTCTCCAGAGAATAAGAAGTGCTGTTACTACCCCCAGAGAGGCAGTATGCAGTACACAGTCTGGAGATATTTAACTATAATACTATTATACCATATCACCTTGAAGCAGCAGATTTGAAACAAACTACTGCTGAGTAAAGGAGATTTCCTTAAGATTGGCACTTTCTCTCTACTTCTGCAGTGCCAAAATTGGGAGTATTTTTTAACTTGACACCACTGCAAACAGTGTTGAGAAATAATAATGAGATTTACCTGCTTAGACAGTCTATTTGCTCATATTTCACCTAATGGTAATGAAAAATGAGTGCTATTTTCCTTGCCTGTCAAAACCAAGTTACTTAACCCTGATGAATGGGGAGCATGATAATGTAGGTAATATTTTTACAGCTGGTGATACAAAGTTGTAGAAACTCTAATTTACTGTGCAACTCCAGGACACAAATATGGTGAAAGACACCTTTTATTTAATAGAAAAATTGTCTTTTACTTGGCAAGAGCTGCTTGCAGTGTTTGACACCTACAGGTAAATCCTGAAGCTGTTGATGTTTGCATGAGTTTTGAAGCTCAGTTTGAGCTGTGGCTTGACCCTGAGTGTTAAGCAGTAGGATTAGTCCTCTCATTACAGAACTGAGCTCTTCTAAGGAAGCTAGTGCCTGCCTTGCTGGGGTTGTCTGAGCTTGATGACTCTGCTCAGATGGTTAACTTTAAAACACATTCACAACTACTTGCATGAGCTTGCTTTGAACTAAAAACAGGTGTAGGTATTGGTTTGCTAAATGGCACTGCCATGTCATGTGAAGATGCAAACTATGTAAGTGAGATAGTGTAGATGTAACCCATGACTTCTGGAGTCCTTCATCAGTAAATCTAGCTTTTTGTATCCTGATCAGCAAGAGAAATATCCTCATGGAACATCTACTGAAAACATCCCCATGATATTTGTAGAGTTTACAAATAAATGTGATGCTCTCTGTCATTTTTGCCATTCTTAGTAAGGGGGGGGATGGTGAGGAAAGTTTAGGTGTATTAGTAGTCCTGGATCATGTCTGTCTCCAGGTGTTTTACTATCAGCCAGGGCTAAAGTCTCTACAAATGCAAACTAATAACTTGTTAACTGGAATTATGACCTTCTTGGGCAATTTTACTGAAGGTCATTTTCTGTGAGGATGTGATGATAGTGTTGAGAGAGCAGTAAAACATGGCTATTTGCAAGTTTCCTACTTAAATTCCTGAGAAACTTGAAGGATAAAGACATAAGACAAGCCCATCTCTGTTGTAGGTCTTTGAAAGATACAGAGGTAAAAGGAATTAAATATAAGAAGGATTAAAACTGCAATATTAATATGGATTTTGGAGTAAAAATGGTACACAAGAGAAGAGGATGAAGGTTTGGGGGAATAAGATCAATTTAACAATAAAAACAATGGGAGCTGACAGAGGAAAGAGGGAAAGGCTGCAAGGAGAGGTAAAAACGGGAAATAAAGATGGACTAAAATGAGGAGGAAAAGGAAGTGCAAGATCCATTCACAAATAAAAACACTGGTACTTGAAAAGATTGTGTTTCTGTGGATTTGATGTTTTCACAGGCTATTAGTTTTGTGCCTTGGATAGCATTTGAATGTTTTCTATTAACTAAAAGCAGCCTTAAAGAAAGTAGACTTCCATTTTTGTGGCAGTCAAAATGTTGACAGCATAGTAGGCACCAAAGCAGTAATGGAACCTTGGTGTATCTCCTTCAGTCATGCTGCATAGACGAATCAGACTCTGGGGAGTTTATCTGGTACTTCTGTTTGGGCTTCACTGGGCAAAACCATTGCCTGACAAGTGAGATGAGGCAGTTGACTACAGCTGTTCACATGCAAGTTGTTAACATCCAGTTCTTTCTACATAAATACTTTTCATTCTTGGTTTGCCTGGAAAAAAGTTGTACAGGGGATCTTGTACTGCTCTGATTCATATTGCAGGGTTGCATGAGGATGAGTATCCGTATGCCTCACAGCTTTTAATGAAAACTGTGTTGCTTTGCCATTTTTGGTAATTTACTGTGTAGTAATCAAATATAGACAATAGGCTAGCAAAGGCATAGAGTGCTTTGGGAAAACTCTATCAAAGTGTCTGGCAAAATAAACACCTGAAGAAAAGTCCAAAGCTCAGTGTTTCTAGAGCCATTGTGCTGTCTACTCTTTTCTATGGTTCCCAAGCATGGCTCATCTATGGCCACCACCTACGACTCTTGGAGCGCTTCCAGCAGCGCTGTCTCCGCACAATCCTAAACATCCATTGGACACATGATGGGACTAATCCATCTGTCCTAGAAGCAGCAGCAATTCCAAGCCTTGAGGCCATGCTGCTGAGAACGCAGCTGCGTTGGGCAGCTCACGGCTCCAGGATGAAGAACTCCTGCCTGCCTAAGCTCATGCTCTATGGGCAACTTGCCCCTGGCTGTGGCAAGAGAGGAGCCCCGAAGAGGAGATGCAAGGACTCCCTGAACCAACAGCTCAGCCTTGGCCATATTGCTCCCCTGAACTGCTCTCCTCTGGCCTCCACTCAGCAGCTCTGCACACACACTAGTTTGAATGCCGCGGATGGTTTGGAGCAGGCACGCAGGATCACTCTGGAGGAGAAAAGACAGCGTAGAAAGAATCGTGTCTGGCAGCTTCTACCTCCTGAGGAGTCCTTGTGCTGTGCCTTTTGCAACTGCTCTTGTCTGTCCCAAATTGGCCTTTGCAGCCAGCAGCGCTTGGAAAAAGCTCTTGGGAAGAGCGTGGATGGAGCCCTCCCTGGAGCTGTGTTCACGAAGCCTGGCCATGAAAAGAAAAATCAAATATTACCAGAAAACAAGATGGATAAGATGTTTCTGCACTTTACCAGCATGGTATAAAGCTGCTGCTCTTTGGAGCTGCTCTGTTGAGCACCCATGAATGTCAGGTTTTAGCCATGCAGTAGGCAGTGTAAGGCATGTGTCTGGCAGATGGCAGAGCACCCACCATGCACAGTGGGTGGCTTTGGACTGAAGAAATGGATGTTCTCTCAGCCATTGGTACTGCACTTAAATAAAAAAGGAGTATATAATTGCCAAAGAATAAAAAAGAAAACAAACAAAAAAGGAAAGCTAAGTAGCTTAGTGTTCCAGGCAATCAAGTGTTTTCTCAAATGCTTTAGTCATGGCTGTGGCATAAATTTGTTTACACTTGTGCTGAGCTTCTATCAGAGATGCTTACTGGGCTGCTGAGTTTCATAGCACAAAGTAATGTCACAGCTGTGGCTTGTAATGGTAAAACATTTTTAATATGCTCTTCAGTTGGTTGCTTTAATCTCTGTATCTTTAAAGCTAACTCTGTCCATTTAAACTGTGTCTCATTGTCAAAGTAGAGTGGCTTTGAGTTTAGGGAGATGGTGGAATCTTCTGTAGTGGCTGTTGTGTTGCACAGACACAGAATTCTGGCCTTGAAATATATTTGTATGATCCTGATCATGACTTCAGGAGAGTAAAAGCTGTATAAAGCTGTTCAAAACTCATGTATGTCATTGCTCAGAGAACAAGCAGTGGATGCCTTTGGCATGCAGTACAGCCATCACCAGAAGTAGGGATAAAGTGTCTGGTGATGTACATTGGCCCAGGCTGCCCAGGGAGGTGCTGGAATCACCATCCCTGCAGGGCTTTAAGAAACATTGAGCTGCTCTCCTTAGGGCTGTGGCTTAGTGGTATGGGAGTGCTAGGGATGGTTGGACTTGATGAGCTTAGAGGTCTCTTCCAACCTTCATGATTCTTTGATTAGGTTGTGTGTTGTGGTAGAAATAAGAAGGAACTGAGTTGTTGAACATAGCTCCAAGAAGGAGATGTGGAATAATCTTTCTCCACTGCTGCAGACAAGCTAACTGCAGCAGTTGCACCGAAGGGTTAAAACAGCTGAGCATAGGAAAGGGATTTTCTTCTGACCTGTTAGCTCCTTGCACAGAAAGAAATACAATCCCATAACTGAAATGCCAGCTTTCTGTGGCTAAATACCTTTTGTGAAAGGAAAAGAACATGAAATTATTTTCAGCAATCAAAATATCTTGGAAGAAGAAACTGAGAACTTGTGCAAGCAAGAGAGAACTGGTGAGCATCCTGGGAAAGAATTTCTTGGGTGCTCTGGAAGAGCTGTGTCCCCAGTGTCATGGTGGATTGGCACTACAGTATTTTCCTGCTCTCTCTTCACAGAGTCACTTAGGAAGTCAGTTCAGAGAAAATTATTCCTAATTACATAGCCAGAGATATAAAATTTGAGAGTGGGGCAGAGGGATTTAGCCATGTGACACCCATTAATGTTAATGGAACTCCTGCAGCTAAATCACTCTTCATTTTTATGAAAAAGGTATCCTAGAGAGTTGACATAAAGACAGAGTTGTCTGTCACACAGCTGGACTATAAATCATTGCTACTCTATGTACAGGGAACATAGCAGGAGAGATGAACAATTTACTAGAGTGACATTTTTTTCCCTGAGTTTGGGGGAAAGCCACTTTTTATGTACTTCAAGACTGTAATTTTTCTAATGCTTTTTGGTAATTAGCAATTTGAGCATATTATTAATGGGAAGTAGTCCTGCTGTTGTTCCTCAGAACAGCAATGGATATACTCATTCAGCTGGAGCCACAACTTGTCAAGAGCACCAACTCCTCCTCACTCTTCCTCTTCCATGTGGGCATGAATGATGCTGTGAAGCAGAAGCTTGGCAGAATCAAGGAAGGCTGTGGAGCCCTGGGGGTACAAGTGAAAAACACTTGTGCCCAAGTTATCTTTTCCTCCATTTGAGCAGTTAGAGGAAAGGGGCCAGCCAGAAGCCCCTGGAAGAACAGAAGGCTCTGGGGAGACCTTACTGCAGTCTTTCCACTTTGTTTTTGTAGTGGAATATCTCAGGGGGTGATACTATAGATAAATCCCCAAACCAACCCTCAGAAGAACCAAACCACCAGAAGAACCTAACGACAGCCTTAACCTAGTTTATATTTTAATGTCTTTTAGGATTCATTTGTTGGCAGAAGCTAAAAACTGTTGGCTAAGCTGTGTTTTTGGTGTGCTTTTCTGTTACCAGGAGTTAGAAAGTTTGCTGATGTCATACACGAAATAGTCTAACTTAAACTATTGAGTACTTCTTCAGTATAAAAATAGAGACATTAAAAATACAAATTCCAGTATAATAAAATCTCTTTCCTTGGGAGATAATTCATTGTAAAAAGCAGATGAAAGCAGTGTTTTAACATCTCATTAGAATTCTCCCCGTTCCTGTTAAGTCTGAATATCTGAAGTCATTACTTTAAATGCTTTTTATTCCTTTTTATTTTAATGTTACTTTATTACTGTCACTTCATTACTATTACTCATTTTTACTTTCTTAGTATTTAAAATTACATTTACAAAAGAGCAGTTTGCTGATTTTTAAGGAACTAAGATTTCTCTTTTGCTCTCTGAACATAGGCAGCTGGAGATAGAAAATGAGAGAGGCTGAATAAACAGAAGATTAAAACAATAAATAAATTCAGCAGTTTTTTTTCAGTTGGAGGAGAGCCAAGCTGCTATGGTTGTGTTCATCCTTGCCTGAGCAGGCTGCAGGAGGAGAGCACATGCTGAGAGCAGCTGAACAGCCAGCACAAGCAGCACTGCAGAAGCACAGCTCAGGAGGATGCCTGCAGGCTTTAGCAACAGGTCTGCAAAATACAATGAGTTAAGATTTGACTGTGAAAACATCTCACTTGGATGCTTGTTGAGATGAGACAAAGCAGCTTATTAAAATTACCAAGTTGAAAATTATCACTTAAAATCTCTGTTCTGGAGTCATCCTGTATATAATGCAGCTGCTGGTTTTTGCAATTACTGCAAAGCTAGCACTAATTGAATGTGAGTTCTCAATAAACTGTACAATACATACATTTCTGCAGGTTGATGCTAAAATGAAGGTAGATTGGTAGAAAAATGCTTTGTCTGGGTACAGGAAAAATAGGAAAAGTGTATTTACCTAGAGGAAGGAAAATGGCTGTGTGCAGGAGATTTGCATCAAGACTGCTTGCTGCTTGTGGCTGGCAAATGTCCTGGGAAGGTGCAGTTAATTGAGGCAGCTATTTTCCAGTGAAGTTAGTAGTGGTGAGCAAAGTCTAATAACAACTGAAGATTTCATTCTGGGAGGAAGAAATTGATGGTTAAGCTTGACAATTCCACCTGTAAATTATCCTGTTGAAAAGGATGGAGAAAATACTCTGGTTGACAGGCTGATGTGTCGGTGCCTTTATTAAAATGTTCCTTACAGGTAAGGATGGGGATCTGTGTGTTAAACTGCAAAGCAGCTTTCAAAAGTTTTATTGTGCTATCCTTTTAAATGTTTGCAGTAGAATAATGTGGCTTAGACTCTTTCTTGTTTGATGATGATGTGGCTGGCTGGACTAATTTGAGAGGTGGGTGAGGGCACTGGGCTTGGTTAGTGTGGAGAAGAGGAGGCTCAGGGCAGACCTTAGCTCTCTCTACAGCTCCCTGCAAGGAGCTTGCAGTGAGATGGGGGTAGGGCTCTTCTCCAGGGTTAACAGGGAGAGGATGAGAGGAAATGGCTTCAAGTTGCAGCAGGGGAAGTTTAGATTGGTTATAAGGAGAAATTTCTTCCCTGCAAGGGTTGTTGAGTCTTGTCCCAGGCTGCCCAGGGAGGTGCTGGAGTCACCATCCCTGCAGGGGTTAAGAAACATTGAGCTGCTCTGCTTAGGGCCATGGGTTAGTGGTGTGGCAGTGCTAGGGATGCTTGGACTTGATGATCCTAGAGCTCTCTTCCAACCTTTGTGATAGAATGTGCAAGGGTTGTTACAGTGGTGTTCTTATTAATTCTCCTGATTTAGGGGGGGAGGGAGGGAAAGGCAGCTTCATTTCTATCTAAAAAAGCTATAAGATTTAAAAGGGTTTTAGCAGCTTGCCTTACCTACAGGCTGTTACAGACTTTCATGCATGTGATGAGGTTTGTGGATGTGAATGTAGGCAAGGAGGTAACTCCAGGAATATTCCATGCAATCCAGAATGTTTTCATCTGAGGCATCTAAGAACTCTCTGGATTTTTTTATTTTATTTTTTTTTGTTATTAGTTCTGGTGGTTCTCGCAGCACTTTAGATGCAGGCCTAATTAGAAAAGCTCTTAAGCAAAGCCTTCTGTCCGGGCATCCCTTTCCCGCTGCGGTGCCGCATCCCGCGCTCTCTCGGCGGCAGTGTCGGGGCGAGAGGGAGCTCTGGAGCCGCAGCGCCACCTGCTGGCGCAGCGCGGGCAGCGCTGTCCTCTGCTGCGCTCGTGCGGCACAGCGCCGGGAAGCGGGGGAAGTTGTTCTTGCAGGGAGGTGTTGCCCAGGGCAGGATGGAGAGTGTCTCCCCAGGACAGCTGAACTACAGAAAGAATATCAATGCCACCAGCAGGAGGTAAGGAAATCAGCACATGTTGTCTAGACCTTTTAAAATACTTGAGGTTTTCTCCCCAGGGTAGAAATTAACTTCAGAGTGGTTTTATGTTTAGTCATAAACTACAGCGAGATGATTTTTATGCTGCTGTCTTCCCTACTGTTGTTTTCCCTAACATAAAGTTCAGCTAACATTTTGGGAAAAGTTTATCTCGAAATAAAGGTAAATAAATCCCAACATGGCTTTCCAGCAAGTCGAGTTTGAGGTGTATCTAGCAGCCTGTCTCTGAATGACTTCACTTCTTCCACGTGCTCTGGAAGCTGCAGGTGTTCAGATGACTTCTGTGAAAGATAAGGCCTAAAAATATTAAGGAAAATAATCTCCAGTGTTGTGATCTTTTCACTGAAGCAAAAAAAGAAATCACAGAACAAATGCCCTTTTATTTGTGTCAGTGTATCTTTTCTTTCTGTTACTCCATTGATAAATTAGGGGTGGAGGTGGGAGAGCTTCTACCTCATCCTTCTTTCTTCCCCCTGCCCCCCTTCCTTAATAAATTGCTATTCCTCATACATTTTCTTCCCCTTTTTTTTAATCATTCATCATTTTAACTGTAATTTTATAAAGATGTAGTTTACAAAGGAAGTGTAGCTTAATAGCTGCATGTCATGTTCCAGGAAAATATGACTGATTGTTTTTACTTGTAAGTAAACAGCAAAGCAGCATTTAACTTCTTTTGCATAAGTACACATAGAGAAAGATGAGGTAGATATTTTAATGTTTTGGGATTGATGCTCCTCTTGTTTCTTGCCTGTCGTTGTCACTTTGCTAAGGTGAAGTTTCTTATGGGATGTCACCAGTCCCTGGAAGGAATGGTTTATGTATAAACTAAACCCCTGAAAGAAATACCTTTTCTCTACATAACTTGTATCAGAAACTGAGTAAATTTTGCTGCTAGTTTTCCAAGCCCAAACTGGCAGGAACACTCATTGTGATTGTGTTGTGAGTAAGTGTTGGCTGTCTGGATACCATAGGGAAGCAGACTTCTTGGAACTGTGTTTGTAGAATGGGAAACCTACTGCCATGTCAGAGCACCAGCTGGAAAATTGCCTAGTGAGAGCAAATCTGCACCACTTGCTGTATGATGTAGACTTGGGTCCAACAAGTTAGTTTTGAGGCATTGCATTTCACTGAGTTGAACTGAATTTTGGCCAGTTTTGTCCAGCTTGGTTAACGTAGCTAATCTTTTCTATATTCAGAGAGCTGTGGCAGAATGAACTCCTGTATCCTCAAGTCACAGCTGGCAAAGCACAAGGGAGCTGCATGTTTAACAAGTGTGCCTTGGCTAAAGTCCTACTGTTCTTGCTAGGCTTCCTCTGCATCCCAAGGAATTCTACTGGCTTATTTTTATGTATAATTCCCTCTCCAGGAGTGTTGCTGGAAATAAAATACATGTATTCTTGAATTATCCTAGTACATTTCTTGTTTTTCCAGTTATGTTTAAGTTCAGAGGCAATGTGTTTTAAAAACAATAGCTTTATGGTGTTCCCTTCCATGAGTCTGTTTTTGCCTTATCAGAGAAATGTAAACTAGTGTGCAATAAATTCTGCAAGCAAGCCAACAAACAAAAACCAAAGGAGCAGTGCATCTCTCTCTAAGTAGATAGCTAGAGCTTTACCTGTTATAGATGTAAGTGAGCTTTTTGATCCTCTACATCTTTCAACTTGATCTTTTTGAAGACCCTAAGTAAAAAGAAGTATGAAAGCAGATACTTGAATGATATTTGGCAGGTAAAAATAGCATTTAGAGAAGGTGTATTTTGCTTGAAGTTGTAAGAAATCTTCTTTTGCAGTGAGGAAAGAGAATGAAGTGTTAGCAGGTATTGCATGACTTTGATGTCATGCTTCCACTCTCAGTACCCCACTGCTTCTCAGTGCTTCCTCTGCCTTCTGACAAGCTTCAGCCTTTACTGCAAAAGAGAGTTCTGAGACTGTTTATTTAGCTCTGAAATCCTATCTGTTTGCTTAACATAGCAAACATCAGACCCTGCATGTGTTCTAAAGTATTAAAAGATGAGGGAGTTGGGTTTTTTTTTAAGGGAAGTTTACAATAAAATTTCAAGCACAAAGAGCTTTATAAATCACTTCAGAATTCTCACTGGCAGATAGGAGCAGAGTGAGTCAAGGAGTCTGCCTATAAATACTAGACTAAGAATAATTCAGGGAGTTTTGGCTAGAAAGTGCCCTTTCCTTAAGGCATCATTCCCATCCACTGCTAAATGCAAAGACTGCAGCTCTGCTTTATGTTTGTTACAAAACCCCACTTTAGTTTCCAGAGATTTCCTCATGCTGCTGGTGAAGTTCTGTTTCACTGCTATCTTCACTAAGTATTACAGAGCTTTCTGTCAATGTTTCTCCCTAACTCTGCAGTGGGTCCTCAGCACATTGTGTTTGATCTGCACAGGGTGTTCCCAGCCTTGCAATACTGTGATGGAACAGATGAAAGCTACTACACCAATTAGATGTGTAGAGAATTCCCTTCATGGCTGAATAGGGTAAAAAAACAACCTCTGACAACCTTCCCAAACTGAAAACTTGTTCTATATTGGAGAAATACAGATGAAATCCTGTCATCATTGGCTCCATTTGAAAAGCAGATTGTGCAAACAAAGTATTGAGAGCCATCAGCTGGCATGAGGAGCTCCACAGTGTTTCCAACCTTGGTTACTTCTAGCAAGAAGTGATTACTAATCTCTGGCTGATGGAGTAAACTTACAACAGGAGCTCATGGACAGTACCCCAGATGTGAAGAGTTAAATATGCCAGCACAGTTCTCACTGAGAAACCATTCCCTCAAACTAATGTTTCCTTAAAAGGGAATTTGCAAAAATGGGGGAGGGTGGCAATTTTGGAAGGTTCTGGGTTCCCCTAGTGATGCATCCTGGCTGCCTAGAGGCTGCTGGTAGGGAAGACTAACAAAGAGCAAACCAGCTTCTTTAACCAGTCTCCTTCATGATTTATGCTTGACATTCACTGGAAAGAGAGTGAGGCTCTAATTAAATATTTTGATTTATCAGTCAGTAAATAGCATATTTCTGCCTAATGTGTGAGATGAAGAAATCTGAGAGGCAACAAATGTTGTGTGTAATGACAGTTCTTGCCCAGAATACATGATCTGTATGTCCCACAAAGACAGCTTTGCAACTGCAGGCAAACAGCTCTACAGCAGCAACCCCAGACCCCC